>JAPMUY010005090.1:15000-90000 GCA_026901105.3 Galaxias olidus | reverse complement strand
GGCATAGGATGAATTGTGCGCCACGTTAGTAGAAAATGTGAATGGGAAATGAAGAACGTTTGGTAGAGAGTGGAGCAATCCAAGTGTGTTTTGTGTTTCCTTGCAGGGTTCCTATCTGGAGATCAAGAAGCAGATGGATAAACTGGACCCGCTGGCCCACCCCCTCCTGCAGTGGTGAGCACAGGGGCGGCTCGCACACAGAACGACCGCTCAGCCTCCTGAACCAAGTTCACCTTGTCTCCTCTCCCCCTTTCCCCTCTCCCCGTCTCTCTGTCCCTCCTCAGGATCATCTCCAGCAACCGCTCGCATATCGTCAAGCTGCCTCTGAGTAGGGTAGGGATCGCCAGCGTCTTTTTCCTTTCCTGCAAACGGTGGAGCTTAGCTCTTTCACGTCTCAGCTGGTGCCCATGCATACTTTATGCCAGACACTCTTCCCCCTTCCCCCCCTTTCCCAACCCTACGTCTCTCCCTCCTTCACTTGTTTTCCCACAGCAACTGAAGTTCATGCACACCTCCCACCAGTTCCTGTTGCTCAGCAGCCCGCCGGCCAAGGAGGCTCGCTTCCGCACCGCCAAGAAGCTCTACGGCAGCACTTTCGCCTTCCAGTGAGTCCCCTCTGTCCCGCTGTCTGTGTGCAGAACATGTCTGCTCTCTGTGCAGCACCACACGGCACAGCTTTGCTTTAACTCCAGCCTCCTAGTCCCGTCGTAGTTAGGACATCACTGCGTGCCCACAGGGATTGTTTTGTCACCAGAGGGAGGCACTGTGGGAAATAAGGAATCTGCAGTGCTGTTATTTAAAGTTCCACATACGCCGTAGGTTCTTGGGCTAGAACCACACACAGCTGTAGTAGTCTATGTAGCCACCAAGTTTATTGGAAAACCAAATGATAGCAGGTGTTCTGTTTGTTATGAGGCAGCTATTAGCCGATCTGCTGGACGCTATTCTAGGACTTTAGCGGACGCCTCACAAAGCCAGCCAGCCAAACCACCTCAGTCCCTCAGGGAACCGGATTCAATCAAACAACCACTCTGTTAAGAACAGCTAAGAATAGCAGAGGTGCCACTCTGATGAGGCATCGGTGATTTATTTTAAGAGAATACGAAAAAATAAGTGGTCTAGTTTTATTTACCCGCTGGGACGATGTTTTCAACAGGCTTGATGAGGATGATAAAGCAAAAATTATCTCAGAGGAAAATCAATCTAAAGTAAACTACGAGTAAATCTGTGCCTCATTTGAGTTCCATTTTTAACATGTCGTAGATGAGTTGGGCAAATTATTTAAGAGAAAATGCAGAGAAATCTATTATATCTTTTACATAATCTTCCTATATTCAAAACGTATTTTCTTTCTCAAAATTGTAGCCACTTTATAAATCCTATGGTCCCAGAAGACACCTTTCTGTTTTTTTTTGTTTTTTTTTAAATGCTTCCTACTCACCCAGCTCTCCATATCTTTCTCTCCCCTTTCTCTGCACCTGCTCTAGTGGTTCCCATATAGAGAACTGGCACTCCGTTCTGAGAAATGGACTAGTCAATGCCTCTTATACCAAACTGCAGGTATGTCTCTCCGGCAGTTGGCCCATTCTAAGACGCATCCTCCCTTGGACAGCGCCTGTCCTCACACAGGTGCAGGCCTGCTGTCCAGCTGATCCATTTTGACAGTAATGGGTGCCAGCTTCCCTGTCCCCTTTGGAATGGGCACTTTTCACAGGCAGGGCCCACAGGTAGCTGCTTCTGGTCACTGCCACAGGCTGCTGGCTGTTGGTGGCTCCGGCAGCAGTGGACAGCACTTCCCTTCCCGCTCTTAAAGGGAGGGGGTCCGTGGTGTCTGCTGGGGGTTAGGTGGCTACCTGTGTGCCCTGCTGGATGCCTGGGGTTAACCACCTAGACTAGAGCACTGTAGTAGGATAGGTCAAAGGTCGCGGCGGCTGCGCCGGCTACCCCTTGCCCGCGCTAGAGTGTGTGGAGATCTGCAATGGGTGAGAGGGGGAGAACAGTGAGGTCAGTAACATGGTTTTCTGAAATGGTTGCTCTTTTTCTTCTGTCCATGTTTTACTGCTTTAACCCTAGAGGCGCAGAGCGCATTCCTAAACAACATTGGCCATGACAGCGTGCCACCCGGAGACTATTTCCAGCCGACTTTGTTTTGTTTGTCAGCGTGTTTTTGTTTCTGTTCTCCCCACTTTGAACCGTGACATTTCTCCTCCTCTTGTCATGTGCCCCCCTCCCAGTTCTCCCCGCAGCGCCTCCTCGAGTGCGTGCACCTCTCTCTCTCTCCTCTGTTCTGTCCTCCCAGGAGCACAGCCACTGGCAGGCAGACGCTCCCTATCCCCTGTCTGTGTTCACACACGTCATTTTCCAACCTCCCATCCACCTCACTTTGATTCCCGACCGTAAGGCTGTTTTTTATTGACCGGTGTCAACGCGCGAGAACGGAACGTCTCTCTTTGTTCTGTGGGGGTCGTTCTGACACGGAGGGGAACGTTATGCTTCACTCTCGTCATTCTCATCTCCGTGCTCATGGTGGTGTTGTTTCTGGTACTCATACGTTTGTCACATGCTGTACGTGTTCTTTAGGCTGCGCTGTAGGAGACCGTCAAGGGATTCACACTGATGGTCGGTCTCTTACCCGGCCACCGAATGTGGCTATCGATCTTCTCTTTGTCTGCATTGTTCTCTGTCTGAGCGTGGGCGCGTGTGTGCGGGAGGGTTGGTGTGTGTGTGTGTGTGTGTGTGTGTGTGTGTCTGTGTGTGTCTGTGTGTATGAGTCTGTTCCTTGACTGTGTGGGCATCCAGTGTGACAGTGACTCTCTCCCCCTGCCCTTTTCAACACAAGCTGCACGGGGCAGCGTACGGAAAGGGCATCTATCTAAGCCCCATCTCCAGCATTTCCTTTGGATATTCAGGTAGGACTGACCTCCGACGTCATGCCCCCCTCGTCCTGGCCCCGCGTCTGCCACTCTGTGGGTTGAGTCTGCTCAGTGTTCACCATGGCCCGGGTGTTTTCATCCACACGGTGCTGTCCACGTGCTGTCCTGTGTGCTGTGTCCACTGTCAAAGCTGGCCTTTGGGTGCGTCTCTGCCATTGCATATTGTTCCATACCATCAAGTGCTCACGTGTAACGCCCATGTCACTCCCGGCGTCTGTGCTGTTTTGCATGCACCGTGTCGATGTGCGTCGAAAAGGCATTGTCCCCGCAACCGCGGGCGGAACAAAAGAACCTCGTCCTACTACACCATCCCGCCTTCCCCTCGTCTGCTCACCCATCAGCAATGCTCCGCCGTGACTGCCCGCTGTACACAGGGCTTGCCAGGTTGTAATTATAGATTAGCGACAGGCTTTGGCGAGCCCTGCTCGTGCGGCGGGCCGCGGGGAGCGTTCACAGGGCCATCTTTATGCAGATCGGCCCTTTCAGCGGACGCGCCGCCGTCGTCCCTAACTCCGGCGTGTTTGTTCTCCGGTCCGTGTGCAGGGATGGGGAAAGGACAGCACCGCATGCCTACCAAAGACGAGCTGGTGCAGCGCTACAACCGAATGAACACCATCCCACAGGTGACGGAGCGAACACCGCCGACCCCCAACTCCTGACTTTACCTTTGACGGTGAAACAGGACGGTGATCTAATGACCTGGGTGTTTGTTTTTTTGCAGAGCCGCCCCATACAGTCAAGGTTTCTCCAGAGCCGCAATCTGAACTGCATCGCTCTATGTGAAGGTGAGCTCCCGCCTGAGCTAAGTCTTTTGAGCTGGTGAAAAAAGCGTCGTCACGAATGGTTCTGAAAGGTTGTTGCAGGTGTGGCGAGTGTTTCAGACAGTAACTCTCTGTCTCTTTTTCCTTCATTCTCTCTCTCTCTCTCTCTCTCTCTCTCTCTCTCTCTCTCTCTCTCTCTCTCTCTCTCTCTCTCTCTCTCTCTCTCTCTCTCTCTCTCTCTGTCTCTCTGTGTCTTTCTCTCTCTTTCTACCAGTGATCACATCAAAGGACCTCCAGAAACACGGCAACATCTGGGTGTGCCCCGTGTCGGACCATGTCTGCACGCGCTTCTTCTTTGTGTGAGTAACCGGCCACGGTACTCGTTATTACCTAGCGACAGGGAAAGGGATGCGACGTTAAACCTTCTCTCTTTTCATATATCTCCCATGCCACAGCTACGAGGACGGCCAGGTAGGAGATGCCAACATCAACACCCAGGAGCCCAAGGTGCAGAAGGAGATCATGCGTGTGATCGGGACCCAGATCTACTCCAGCTAATGGAGGGCCCCATGACAGGCGTCCTCCGCCGTGGCAGACAGACAGACGGACAGACTATCAGACAGAGAGAGAGAGAGAGAGCTGGAGCTTAGGGCAACATGACCTCAGACCAGAGTGCAGGGAGCTGAGGGAGAGGTTTGAGCCCCCATATCTGGTCTGTCTTTTCCCATCTCTTTTCTCTTTTCGTTTCTTTGCTTTGTGAGGCTCGCCAACAGTATGGTGAGCTCACCCGATGTCCACTTAGAGCAAGGCTTGTGAATTCAATAGAGCCGCAGAACACAGGAAAGGACCAAGGAAATTGTAGCCGCAGTGGTTACGACACACACACACACACACACACACACACACACACACACACACACAGGAACAAAAGGAGCTACACACACACACACACACACACTCACAGAAACACACCGATGTCTTTTCACACCGTTCAGACACTGCTCTGCTCATTTCCTCCCTGGCCTAGCCGCCATCATTCATTGTCCTTTATCAGCTGCAATTTTCTGAATCCTTTAGACTGTTTCTCTGTTTATTATTTCTTATGGTGACTATCTAGCAAGAAAAACACAGACATTCCAATTTGTTTTTCCTCTGTGGTTAAAGAATGAGGGATTGACACGCATACAGAAGGCTGCTCTTTCATTGTTATTCTAAAGCCTTTTCTCAACGCGCCGTTCGTTTGATATTCTTTGACTAAGGACTATGTATTTACAGTAGGCTCCGAGATGCAATTATTGTTCTATGATGTCTGGTGGTTGACTGTATCAGGCTTTTCTTTTTTGTTTTCATCAAGCAATGGGGCAGCCCAAACTCTCTCTGTTTTTAATAACACAATGACATTTGACAGAAAGTCTCCCATCACACCGCTCTGGTATTTGATGAGGAATGGTAAAAAAAAAAACACAGTGGCACAAAGGCTGTCTGTTATTGAAGTGCATTCCGTCTCTATGGTTTACCTTGGGGAATGACAACCTACTTTGGGGAAGGATGACCTCGTGTATAGTTCTACTTGTCTATCGGTTGTATGTATGATCGTACGTGCGTGTGGCTGTGTATTTTCTCTACATTATACTGGACATTGCACTTATTCAACATTTGCCTAACCCAGAAAACTGTCTGACCCCCGGAGCCGTGTGCCGAGTAGGGGACTACAGATAGCTTTGACGTCGAAAGAAAGTGTACTATACTAGATATCCTCCGCCATGCTAAGTGTCCCTGTTAGGACATAGATATGTACTGTAAAATGAAGTGTCGGAGGTGGAGAAATGGGTACCGGATGACAGTGGGATTGTAAATAAGGGCTGGGGTTGGCAGAAATGTATTGGCCTGAGAGAAGTGCACATGTGCAGTCTTCTAGTTCTAAAGATGGACGGAGGAGTGGGCAAAGCACCTTTTGAAGCCTTCACTCTCCCTCGCCCCTCCTGGTCTGCCCACGGCCCCCGGTGATAGTGCTTGTTGTTCCCCCAGAGCGTGGCTCAGTGTACAGCTCCGTGTCCGTCCCAGCCCCCCTCTGTCTGTGGTGGTGTATACGAGAAGAACACATCGGCAGTACAAGCCTGTGGTGACAAAAAAAAAAGATGGAAAGAATAAAGACAGATTTTTTGCACAATTTTAGATACGGTCTCCTTTACTTTCGTGATTGTGGGGTGTGGAAAAGTGTGTTGGCAAGAATGTGTTGTATTGTACTTCTTTTTATGGACAGCAGGGGGCATCATTACACACAATAAACAATGTACGTAATATGAATAGCAAATTGAACTTATATCTCATATTTTACCTATAACTATTAATACTTCAACCACATAAGAAATAGCGCATGATGATTGAGATGCCATTCATATTTTTCCTTTTTTATTATTTATGTACATTTGTGCTCTACTGTATTTTCTGATTGTCTTATATTTGGAAATTAATAGAACAAGTATATTTCAACTTTCGAATTGAGGCCCAGTTACAGGCATGCAGTTATTATTCATTATTCATTATCATTATTGGTCATTATATTTAAAGAGATTCGGTTGCAGTACCGTAGGGTGTGGTGCAGAGGGGTGCCAGTAGAGGGCACTCTCTACTCAAACACAGCCGTCACCATCTCTTGTCCTCCAGCCAATTTTACACTCTATAGCTGACCACGAAAAACTCTCCTCTATCCAACCGACAGAGCACGGCTCCATGGAAAACTCCAACCTGATGGCTGTTTTGGCACATAAATAGCCAGCAGTGAAGCACAAGTGCTGGGTGTGGAGAGCGGCCATGCTCCCGGCGAGGCCCTCGACGAGGCTTGAAAGGCACTTTACCCGTGTATTTGTGGGTACTGTAATTGGCGCCCCTCCCCGTTGGTATTGACCCGTTTGCCAGGCTGTGGGCTGTGGCCTTGTGCTGAGTGTTCTATCTTTATGGGCCTGACTGGCAGACACAGTGCATGGCCTCCCATGCCACTGTGATCTGCAGCATACAGCCCCTCGTGTTGGACAGTCTCTTGGCTCCGTCCCCCTCACCACCAGGGCCAGCTGGCCGCTGCCAGAGACGGCACCGCACCACGCCGAGACAGCCTGGCCAGCGCTGTGGTGTACTACCGAAACCTCCCTCTGGGGGGAGCTGTTGTGTCGCACTGCTTTCTCGCTGTTTTTTTTTTTTTCTTTCTTTCTTCCTCTTACCCACTCACCTGACATGCATGGTCCATCTACTCTCTCTCTCTCTCTCTCTCTCTCTCTCTCTCTCCTTTTCTTTCCGTAACACATGCACACACATGCACACAGAAGACATGCACACACAGGCTCGCGCACCCCCACCCAACGCTCGGGTCGGGGAGGCAGACCAGAGTGGTGACTCGAGGGCAGCAGGTCAGTGGGGTGGTCGGCCGTTCCTTCAATGTATTGGGCCGCGGCCACTCTTCACCTCTGTAATCAGCGGCGCCGTCTTTGGGCCTGGCACAAAAGGAGCAATTAAGGGGAGTTATTTAATCACCCACCCTTTTATCGAGCTCGGGCTCCGTTAGCTTGCAGCTCCAGCCCCGTGTCTGCACTGGCGGGAGACGGGAGTGACAGAGAAGGTCAGCGCTTTAACAGGGCGCTGAGGGGGTCTCCTTGTAGCTATGACTTCACAGGCTACTCGGTATGCGGCCTGAGGGGGGGGGGGGGGGGGCTGACACCGACAGACAAGTAAACAGACAGACAGACAGATAGATGGATACACAGAGAGATGGACAGGCAGACAGACACAGACAGACAGATATATGGACGGAGAGGCAGACAGAGGGATAGATGTATACATAGGCAGACATATAGATGGACAGGAAGACAAACAGACAGACAGACAGACAGACAGACAGACAGACAGACAGACAGACAGGCAGACAGATAGATGGACGGACAGATAGATGGACAGACAGACAGACAGACAGACAGATGGGCGGCTACACAGACAGATAGATGGACAGACAGATAGATGGACAGACAGGCAGGCAGCTAGATGGACAGACAGACAGACAGACAGATGGGCGGCTACACAGACAGATAGATGGCTACAACAGACAGAGTGACAGACAGAGGCCAGATGCTGTGGCAGCAGCGCTGACGGGGATCACGTCTCCGGCTTTTACAACCCCGCCACTCCAGAGGCATCTCACACGCAACACGCCTCCCAGCACTTCGCTCGGGTGTTCCGCCCTTATGTCGCCTCTTTTTTTCCCCTGTTTCGGCGTGGTCCGCCTCCTCTCTGGGTGTGAATGGCGGAGCACGGCTGTACTTCAGTGGCCCTCGGAGACACCGGGGTGAGGCGGGAACGTGCCGCTCTGAAACGAGCCTCAGACTGGGAGCGAGCCGTGCTACTGCCTGCACCGACCTATAGACGGGAAGGAAGGGAGGGAGGGAGGAAGGGAGGGAAGGAAGGAGAGGGGGGGGGACGGGGACGAGGAGAGCACGAGAGCACACCAGCTCTGCTCATAAAGCCAACAGCTGCGTGGGTAATGTTTTGTGACACGGAGCCTCTCCGCGCCCTTCTGTTTCCCAGAGAGCCAGGAGACGCCATATTCCGTCGTCACAAATGGCTCTGTCATTCACCCCCTAAGTCTTAATTATCACTCCGAGTTTTTGGCCACGTTTGCTCCAGCGTATGGATCCATCTGCATGCCGTATAATTTCGCTCGGCAATTTACAAGTGGCGTTTATTACAATGGCCTCGGCGGCGGCTGCTCTTTAACTCTGGCAGCCTTCACTACAAAGTCGAGAGGAACAAAAGAGCAGGGCAATCTGGCAGCAACACGGCCCTCTCACACTCTGCCTCTACCCACATCCTGCCCTCCCTCCCTCCAGTGTTCTCGCTCTTTTTTTCTCCTATCTTCGGATCCTCCCTTTTTTCCTCAGCTCTTGTTGTCTTTTGTCTTTCTCTTTCCTCTACTTCCTACTTCCCCACATTAAACATCTATTTGCTTCTATTTGTTCCCTTCTATTAATTGCATTAGGGCCAACGGAGGAATGGCTCCCTATGTCTTTTGAAGACTGTGAAAAGCAAAGGGCTGATTTCAATCCCCGGCCCCCCTCCCTTTTTTCTCGTAATTCATTTTGGATTAATTCCCCTGTCTTCTGAGACAATCCTAATTCTTTATTATTTCCACTTCACGGACTTGATGACATCCTCCTCTCATCTCTTGGCGGGCAAAACACCCGGCACACGCTCCCTCTCCGTCTCCCGCTCCCTCTGCCCAGATTGAACTTCCATGTTGACTGGATCCAGCCTCCAGGCTGCTGTCTGCCGGAGAGACAGGGCACCCAGTCGAAGTCTGTTCCCTGTCACTCTTACCCGCCCCGCCCTGCCCCGCCCTGTGTGGGTGCGTGTGCGCCTCTCCCTGAATGTCTGAATGTGTGTGCGTGTGTTTGTGTGTGTCCCTTACTACCCACAGGGGGAAAATCAAGATGGCCTCGCACTGCCATTAACGTGCCACTCACTAAAAGAACATTCATTTTTCAGACGTTGTTTTCTCCATGTAGTTCAGTGCAGTTTATCATACGGAGCAGTCACCTGTCAATTCCTCTCTTATTAGAGCCGCTCCAATGACAGATGGACGCTCTGGCTGGAGATCTCGCCTCCCTTTCTCCCTCTCTCCTTCTATTCCCCCCCCCCCTCCCTTTCTCCCTCTCTCCTTCTATTCCCCCCCCCCCCCTCACTCTCTCTCTCACTCTCCTCGATGCCCTCTGTCTCCCGCTCGCCTGTCTCTCATTCCGACCGTTCCCTCTGTATGCCTTCCCCGTGTACGACCAGCTCTCTCCGTCTGCCTGTCATGTTCCCCTCTCTCCTCCCTCCTTCCTCTCCATGTCTGTCATGTCGGCTCGCTATCCTTGTCTCTCCCTCTCCCTCTCTCCCTCTCTCCCTCTCTCCCTCTCTCTCTCTCCTGCTTCGACCGTGACTGCGGCGTGGTGAGGGCTTCGTCCTTGTGAACCAAATTACGCCTCAGGTTTTAGCGATGGCAGCCCGTGTTCCTCACCCTCTCCTTTGCCCTCCGCTATCTCCCTGCTCCGACTCCCCATCAGCGGGCCTGGATTTCCCCTGAGCTCCTGCTCCAGCCCGGGACGCTCTCGGGAGCCAGGCTACGGGAAGATGTGTTGCCCAGTCCCTCCGCATAGCGCTCCAAAATTCAATTATCCCGCTGTAATCTGACAGCCCCGCCATGACTTGCATTGCGAGAACAATGTGGCCGTGTGCGGGTGTGTCTGTGTATCTGTGTGTCTGTGTCTGTGTGTGTGTGTGTGTGTGTGTGTGTGTGTGTGTGTGTGTGCGCGCGTGTGCGTGCGTGCGTGTTTTGTGGCAGTTTTGTTACTGGTGTGCTGTTTCACAGTGGATGTCTAAAGTCCCAACCCTGAGCTGGATGGAAAGCCTCTCCTGTTCTTACAGACACCACAGGCAGGTTGACAGCATGCAAGGTCCCCTTGCCAAAGATTCACCACCGCACACCGTCAGAAATGACTCCTTTTCCTGTTTCCCACGGTTTGGCTGTCTTTGGCTCTCTCTCTCTCTCTCTCTCTCTCTCTCTCTCTCTCTCTCTCACTCAGGTGTTCGTTCTATTGTACTCCCACCTCTGCCAGTCTCTCCTCTCTCGTTCTCTCTGCCACCCTGCTGCCTCTATCGCTGCCTCTCTCTATATCACTGCCTCTCTCTATCGCTGCCTATCTCTCTCTCTTTGCTTCCTCCAGAGCATGGCAGCTTGGCTCTGTGTTGACCTGAGAAGGAGTGACATTCAAAGGCCGGTCCCCTGCCTGCAGCACTGACATTTCTGCCAGACTTTGATGGCGCCTTTGAACAGAGATGTGTAGAGGGAAGAGCTGCCTGTCTCTCTCCCCCTTCCAGCACTTTCTGCTCTGCTCTGCTCAGAGTGAGATGTATACCCGGCGCCTCTCCCAACCAACCCATCACACACACACACACACACACACACACACACACACACACACACACAAACCCCCCCCCCCCCGTCACATGCTCACCAATATACATAGAAACCTACGCAAACACACACACACATACACACACACACACACCCGCACGCCCTGCTGGGATGCCTTCAAAGTCGCCCCTGTTGCCTCCGCCCAAAGCTGGAGCAGGGTAGGGGGAGTACGGGGTGGGCGGCTCCTACCCGTTATGTCTCTCAACCCCCAGCCATGCAGCCCTGCCCCTCCCCGGTCCCCACTCCCACCTCCACCCCTGCTGTGGGGCCTTCAAAAGACAAGCCGTGACGCCGCTCCTCGTCTCCGTTCTCCTAACCTCCCCTTTGTGCGCCCTCGTGCTCCCTTTGTTACTCTTTATCTCCACGTGGCGGAGAGAGAGAGAGAGAAAATGGAGAACGGACATGACAAAAGAGCATCGCTTTCTCACAATCACAGGGCAGGCAGCGGAGAGTCCCCCTCGCAGCGCGTGCTGTTCCAGGCCAGGCTGCCTAGCTCGACAATGCTGCCTGCCCCCCCCCCCCCCCCCCCGCCGCCACTGGGGAGAGCGGCCAAAGCATGCCCTGGCTGCTTTACAATACTTCATTTCAAATGGTCGACTAGTTCCGACAGTGTCCTTAGTTTACTTTTTGAATCTGGTTTGAGTGAGCAGACTGCGTGTGGCACGAGAACGATTAAAAGCAGCCACCCCCCCAACTCTCTCTCTCTCTTTCTCTCGCACACACACACACACACACTCACGCACACATAGGCCCTTGGCTTCATGGCATGAATCCACAAAGACAACGCCAGCCTCCCACATTCCCTCCCCCTACCTCCCCTGCAAGCTCCAAGCCCCTGGGCACCGGTAGTCTGCCTGTGCTGCGCTATTGATTGGAAGCAGGGCTGCAGCTCACCTGCTAATTGAAAGCCGATTGGGGCCCTCGGGCAGAGCTGTAAAACAGCCCCAGCGTGGCATTAAAAGCCCTGGCTGACGGACCACTGTAAATCCAAGCCTGGGTAATAGTCATGGTGTATATCCATCTGGGCTACAGCAGGAAGGGAAACGCGTGTGTGTGGTTTTGCGTCTGCGCTTGTGCATGCGGTGGGTGTGTGTGTCCCGTGTTAATGAACTTTGTGTGCGTGTGTGTGTGTGTGTGTGTGTGTGTGTGTGTATCGAGTATCCGTGTATCCACTCTCCTCCTCCTCTGGCGGCGGTGCAGGTGGCTCACCGTGACAGCCCAGTCTCCCTGAGTGACGGAGAGAAAAGTCTCCCCGGTATTGAACCTATCCTTCTTCTCCTGCTGCCAGCGCCCATCCAGCCCTTCAGCCCCCCCCCCCCCTCTCCGTCTCTCTGTTCCCTCACAAGACACACCTGTGGTCCTCCACAGACACATCAGTCCTCAGCCCGGGCCTCATTCTTTCTCCCTCCCTCCTAGTCCCCTCCTCCCAATCCCCGTGTATCCGTCTCTCGCCTTTTCTCTCTCTGTCTGCGCCGTGTGATTGAGTAGGAAGGGAACTGGGACAGACGAGCGGGCCGTCCTGCGGTATAGCGCGGAGAAAGAGAGGTTAATTGGATTGTAATTAGAGCGGAGGTGATTAATTGATAGCATCTGTAAATTTGGATGTTTCCATTGTAAATGTGACAAATGAGCGGGCGGAGACGGAGGGAGAAGGGCAGTGGGAGCCGTCCGGAGCGTTCTCCTGCTCCGTGTGAGAGAGGGAGAGAAAGAGAGAGAGAGAGAGACCACATTGCACTGGGCCCCCCCTCAATGCTCGGGTCTTCCTTTTTCCATTTCCCTATTGTCACTCCTAATTGTGCCTCCAGATCTCATGGCAAAATAGTCTGGTCTTCATTTGTATTCTAATTTCACAGTTGAAGTGCTCGAGGACTGAGATATGAAATTCGAGGTGGAGAGAGAGAGAGGAGGAGGAGGAGGAGGGGGGGGGGGTTGTGGAAATGACTTGACTGCTCTGCGTGCTGTGGAGGGATGTGCTCTTAACCCTTCCAAGCATCAGGCACTTCCAGCCGCCATGTCGCTGCTCTTTGCCAGTGTCTGCGGCCCCTGCCGTCGCTGCTATGACCAATCTGTGTCAAGCGCTGAGGCCGGCCTGTCATTTGTTGTCACGGCGAGCCAACTATGACAGCGTCTCATTAACATGCTGGGCTCCAGGACTGTGGAGCTCCATTCTACTGCATGTGGCCACTGCAGACGTGGGGGCTTGGAGCAGACATAAAATGAAGTGATCACGGGAACGCCGGAAATTTAATAAGTCTAGTTTTACCAACACTATTTCTGGAAACTAATTTCTTGTGTAGGTGTCAAGACTATGACAATCTTTAGGCAGGGTAGGCGCGGATCACGATTTCCTTGCGTGGTTCATTGCTCAACGGAACAAATTGTTCATTAACTTGGGGCCTAATGCTATAACAAATGTTCCAGGAACACTGGTGCAGAGGACCACACGAGGCTGGAATTAAGCTAATCAAATAAGCCTCCAGTTAGGCCCTATCAGACCGCTCCAGACTTCAGCAAATCAGTCCACGTCGCAAAATTTACATTTCATTTTCCCTGAGAGACGGGCAGGGTCCCGCCTCTCCCTCGCCTTGCCTCCCCAATATTCATGTGGCTCCTGGAGCATAGAGCGGGAGGTGGGAAAGGGAGGCGCGCCGTGCTTCCTGGCCACGCTGAGAGCCATTGAACTTCCCTGATCGCGGCATCGGCACGCTTCTAATATAAAAAGGAGAAAGGAAAAACAGCAGGGGAAATATTTGCTGTCGTGGCTGGAGCATTACTCAGATCCCAGGAATGAGTGCCAGGCATGTTTGCACAGCTGCCTGTCCTCTCCAAAGCATTGGTGTGTGTGTGTGTGTGTGTGTGTGTGTGTGTGTGTGTGTGTGTGTGTGTGTGTGTGTGTGTGTGTGTGTGTGTGTGTGTGGTCTTTGACAGTCGACAAAATGTGAGTCAGTTGTGCAAGTTGTGTGTGTGTGTGTGTGTGCGTGCTTGTGTATGTGTGTGAGAGAAAAGGAGAGTCTGTGTGGGCACAAGAGTGTATGAGTGTGTATCCAGGGAGTGAGATCCATCTGTCAGTCTTGGATAAAGATGCCAGAAACAATGAAGAAGAGATTCGGCTCCAAGAGAGGTTAGGGAAGGAGGAGAGGTGCCAAACAGATGCCCCTATAGCTCCTATGCTGTCCCGTTCTCCCCTATTCCCTTGCCACCCTCCAGATGTTCACTCTCTTCTTGGCCACTGCTGGGTAACTTGGAAAACTCCAGTTGAATTGTAAAAGTCCTTGATAGTTCTCTCTTCCCTGTTTGAAAGCCTCAATCTGTCATTTTTCTTCCACTCGTGCTCTGAACAGACTGGCAGGCCAATCTCACAGCTTTATCTTCCTACACGTAAGTCAGTGGCGGGTGTCACTCAAGTGTGTGTTCTCTTGTTCCCTGGTGCACTAGGACGCAGCGCACGCTCCGAAAGGGCAGCGTGATGACCTCAGGTGATATGGTGCAGGGCGATGATGGGCGCGTGACAGGAAAGCAATTGCCAATAATATTAACGGTGATCGACATGATATTTATTGCGGAACTTCACTTCGTTTTCCTGATGAAACAGTGCTTTCCCATTTTCTAGTCTTTTGTTGTTTTTTTTTGTTTTTTTTACAAGTGGCATTGATTGTGAGGGGGTATTGCAGCATTTCCAAGCCTACGATTTTGTGTGGCACCGAGCTAGGTGATGAAGTTGTTTTAATAACTGAAAATCCTCTGGCCCTGTACCATTTGGGTGTTGATCTGGCTGGGACTGTATTAAATTCTGCTGAACATGCTAAGAGAAATGGGCATTTATGTCGATAGTTTAATTATTCTCTTTCTACATTTCTATTCTACTGTGTAAACACTGTCAACAGCAAGACAGCTGACGGATGAATGGGGAGATTATGTCTTTTTGTGTGTTGAAACAAGTATTATTGGATAGTAATTCAATTCTACACCGGATTGCCAATTCCTCATTCCTGCTCTATTAGCAGTTGTCATTTCCCTCGGTGCACACATGTTAGCTCACAAATCTACAAACAGATAGATGCGTGCACACAATTTAACGGATACTTTGTGTATGTGAGCACACACGGTCGCACGCAAACACAATCCCGAACAGATAGGCACGCACAGACACACACAGAGGCATGCCAGCCAGTCAAATGCGCAGTGCCAGAAGTCCCAGAGCGGAGACAGTGTGTGGCAGGGCCTCCAATACTCATCAATCACGTCTCATTCCCTCCCTCATTTGTCCAGATGATATTTGTTTTGTTATTGCCTGTGCTATTATTGTTTTTGTACTTTGATACATTCCCCGGCAGCTCGCATTTCCATTACAAGTCGTCAATTAATATACAGAAATGTAATTATTGTGACAATGTGTCTAATGTGGGCTGGGGAGAGCAGAAATGGATTGTGACAGGGTGTGCTTCAAGCTGCCATACCACCCTCTCCATCCACACAGACACCCTCAACCTCCCCCTTCCCCCTCCATCTTCCCTTAACCGCCCAGCCCCAATGCCTCCCACACGCCCGCCTGCCTGCTTGCCCGCCCGTCCGCCTGCCTGCCCGCCTGTCTTCTTGCCTGCCTGTCTGCCAGCCTGTCTGCCTGCCTGTCTTCTTGCCTGCCTGCCTGCCTGCCTGCCTGCCTGCCTGCCTGCCTGCCTGCCTTCTTGCCTGCCTGCCTGCCTGCCTGCCTTCCTGCCTGCCTGCCTGCCTGCCTGCCTTCTTGCCTGCCTGCCTTCTTGCCTGCCTGCCTGCCTGCCTTCCTGCTTGCCTGTCTTCCTGCTTGCCTGCCTGCCTGCCTGCCTGCCTGCCTTCTTGCCTGCCTGTCTGCCTGCCTGTCTTCTTGCCTGTCTGCCTGCCTTCTTCTTGCCTGCCTGCCTGCCTGCCTGCCTGCCTGCCTGCCTGCCTGCCTGCCTGCCTGCCTTCTTGCCTGCCTGCCTTCTTGCCTGCCTGCCTTCTTGCCTGCCTGCCTTCCTTGTCTCTCTGTCTATCAGCTTGTCTGTCTGGGTCACTGGGTCCAACCGCATGGGAGTGCGCAGACAGATGTTGAGGCAGACAGACATGTAGGCCTACAGACGGGCAGAGCCAGTGATCAGACAGAGATGTGCGCCGGGCCTAATGCCACGCAATGACATTCTCCGTGTTTCCCTCACTGCCAGGGGCCATACTGTGGCCCGACGGTGACCTCCGTCTGACAGTGTCCTCTGACCTCTTTGGGAGTGCCTGACGTCGCCCTGTCCCTTGTAGTCATACTCTGAGTATTCAGTATCCCCCCCTTTCCACACGCATCATGACAAGTCTCTTTCTCTGCCCAGGCTTCATGTCTTATCCAGGAAATTTCTAGTCTTTGTGGCCTCGCTCTCTCCGTCTCTCTCTCTCTCTAGCTCTCTAATTTTGAATGTCTCTCGCTCTCCCTCTCTCTCTCTCCATCTCTGTCTCTCCATCTCTCTCTGTCACTCTATCTCTCACTCTCCTGTGATGGAGGTCAGGAGTAGGTAGAAGCATTGGAGCCAGTCTGGTTTTAATTACATTAATGAACAGTCATGCAAGGTGGCTTGACCTCTCCTTGCGCTCTTTTTCTTTCTCTTTCTCTTTCTCTTTATCTTGCTTTTTTCTTGTTCTTTCTCTCTCTCTCTCTCTCTCTCTCTCTCTCTCTCTCACTCTCTCTCCCCCTCCCTCCCTCCCTCCCTCCCTCCCACCCTTGCTTTCCCAGTCGTCCCCCAGGCCCAGCTCTGTGGAGGCTCCCTGCAGGCCTGGTAGAATAGGTGCCAGGTTGCATTTCATGGCTGATTGCGAGCCATGTGTTTCCCCCTCTCCAGCATCAGTTCCGCCCCCCATCTCCAGCGGTTCCAGACACGCTTCCTTCGCTGGAGGTCATGTCGGAATGTTCTCCCCCTCCCTGATTCAGGTGGAGGATGAGGAGAGAAACGAGGCCTCCTCCAAACAGCCGTAATGAGGGACATGCCCTTCCTGATGAGCTCATCCGGGGTGTAAAACATCCCCTCAACTCTTTGCACCTCAAAGCGTCCTGCCCGTGCCTCTTCCATCACTGATGCTCATGTGCTTCCCCCTCCCCCTCCTACTCCCCCTCCCCCCTCCCCTCTGCATCACACTGATTCAATTTGGGAGGGAAGTTAAATATTCATTTGGAGAAGAGACATGTGCCAGGGCTCTGCTCCCAAGTATTTGAGACAGCCTCCCACTGCGTCATAAAGCTGGAATCAGCAGCACACAGAATACCCCCTGGGCCAACAGACAATGGTCCTACACACATAAATTATGGTAGAAGCAGGCTGGCATATGACAAGCAGCAGTAACTTACTCTTATTGCCTGTAGCCCATGATGAGAATCCCTTGGGCAGCCAACAGGTCTGGGCTATATAATATGCATGGGATTCATGCAAATGTGAATGCTTTTACCACAAGGTCTCAGAAATATCCTCTTCCATTGCCTCCTCCATAATCTCCATGCATAGTCAACAGGCTGACCGTAAAAAAAGTGGCATCATCGCCTCAAACACCATTATCGCCTAATGTGGACGGATATAAAACTTGCATTTCTTCTGGAATGAGTATTCGGAGGCTTGGGTGAGGTATCGTGCTCTTTCCGCATGCTTTTTAGGCGCTAGATTGTTCTCTATCGGAACTGTGTTGATGCAAAAGTCCCATTTGCGCATGTTGTTAACAATATTTTACAGAGTAATGGCAAAACAGCGGGGACCCTCTGGCACTCTGACGGCAGCCATGTTTGATAGTTTCACTTACACTTTAAAAAGCAAAAGTAGCTCCAAGTGTGGTGCGCTATGGGCCAGTGATTATCATTTTTGTATACTTCTACGTTTGTCGTTATCTACTCTTCTATTTTAAAACTAAAACATGGGAGGCAGGAAGGGAAGGAAAACAGAGTGATTTACTTTGGACCAGCACATGTATGAACAAATCCAACGCTTTTTGGCTTGCATGATTTCTCTTCTCTCTTCTGTTGCTCTATTCTTTACAGAGTACGTTTTCCCTTTTCAATTGTTCTCTGGCTTTAGATTTATTCAGCCGCCGGCAATTAGTATTCCTCTCCAGATGAAGGCTTTGGTTATTATTACGCATAGCGTAGATACAACCGGCTCACAAATGTCCCCTCTCTTTATCAAAGTGTTAAGTACCCTTCACGCTGACATGCTAATTAATAATGCCATTGCTAAACAATACCAAATCTGTCAAAATACTGAGGAATCCAAGAAGGTTAGCACTGAAGGATTGGTCCGCTTCAAAACATCAAGTTGACTGAATACATTTGCCGCTCCTCTTTTTCTCCTCGCTTATTCTTCTCAATCCTCCTCCCCAACCCCCCCCCCCCCCCCCCCACACACACACACACACCCTGTTTGAATGTGTGTGCTAAGAGAGCGAGAGGGAGCAAAGTTAATTAGACAGAGGACCAGGGAAGGGGGCACTTAGTAATGGAAAGTAGGTGTGTGGAAACAGATGGCCCAGAATTTATTAACTTGCAGGAGAGCTTCAAGGAAGCCTCTGGTCCAGACATTTGTCCTGCCACTGTCTAGGCCGGGGCTAGCAGACTGCAGGATACAGGTAGAGTCAGCCCCCAAAATAGAAAGGACCATTTTTTCCCCTAGTGTCTGTGTAAATGATCTACAGTAAGTGCCATAGATGTGGGCTTGCTAAGGTTACTAAATCCTTCACGGGGAGGATTTTAGGATGTAAAGTAATGGGTTGGAGGCACTGCCTAGTAGTTGGCCCTACTTGAACCTTTCATGTGGTATTAGTGCAGGAGAGCTGTACATTATAGTTTACTATGGTAGGATGACATTTGTACCGCCTCACAGGGACAGGACGGACCGCATACCTGGCTGTTTTATGTTCCATAGGAAATTCCACACTGGTTATAAACTTTATATTTGAATGAAGACCTCTATTTCAAGGCTATTTAGATCATGAAATGAATGTCTTCTGTGTTTCGTGATAAGGGGAGGTTTATAGAAATAACCAAACACTAAGGCTCTACATAGGTCTGGAGGTAGCATACTTAAACTTAGAATGACCGTACTGTATATCCTTTTTCGACATGGCATGGCCTACTGTGGGAATCATATAAAAGGTCTTGCTAACACCGAGCTGCTGTACAAAACACAAAAACACGCGCACGTGCAAAGGGACCATCTTTGTTTCATGTAAAAGAAAACACTCTCAAAGTCTTGCCGGATAGTGGGTTTGCGTAGCCCCAGACACAAGTTGCTTACAACCGTTGTGCAGTCAGACAGGGATTCGGCGTGTGCCCTCATTGGTGATTGTGTTGGGGACTTTCTTCAAGTGAGCTCACCGCCAGAGGTTGTTTACTACTCATCCACAAAGAGATGTAAATCCCAGGTTTACTACCAACCCCAGCCTCAGATCTGGCACCCTGATGCTGACAAAGCTAGAACTATATATGTCAGACTTACAGAGTTGCCACGCGCAACAAGAATGACAATAGTTTCCCCAACTTCCATTGCAGTGTAGTTTCGTTCCAACAAAGACACATTCAAATGCATTTCAAATAGCCTCTTTCGCTCATGGCTTTGCTTTGGAGGCAACGATGCTCTCTATTTATGACATAAAAAAGACACAGCTCCACCAAAGGTTTGAGGAGTTGTAAGTGTGCTGTTTTGTTCAGCCAGAACTCACTACAGAAACTTGAAAGACAGCACCGTCGAAAAATCAAACAGCTTGCACAACAGAGCACTAAAAGCTAATGAAAAATAGATTTGGTGAAGAACGTGTTGTCTCTCTCTCTCTCTCTCCCTCTCTCTCTCTCTCCCTCGCTCTCCCTTGCTAAAGCGGCGCGATGGAAGCCAACATGTGCGTTAGAACAGCTTGTGAACTAGTTGTGTGGGCTCTGTGAAGCCAGGCTGTGTGTGAGTCATCGGCGTGAGCTTCAAACGCCACACCGCTGATCCTGCTGGGCCTCCACCAAAGTAAAAATAGACTACCATGACAACTCCACACTGCCACGAAGAAGCCCATTAACATGATGTGTTGCTGCTGTGGGGGAGAGCTCTGGTTCAGCTCACCTCAAAGCTGGCTCCCAAAACGCAGACTATTGTTCATCAAACATAGCCTATTCTATTCCATACATATTTGATACGATTGCCTGGTGTTTAATTGTAACTATTGGATGGGGAGATTAAAACATTGGTTTGATACTGCAAAAATCTCAAACTATTGTTGTAAGTTAGGTATAGCTCTGAATAATAATGAATACACGCTGGGAATATTTACAGTTGTCTCTTCACAAACAAAATAAAAAACTGCAGAACCTGCTACACAATGGATAATGGCACGTGTGGTTACGTGAGTGTATATGTATGTACACATGTGTCACCTTAAGTAACCTCATAAGTTTAGCTTCCTTTTTACAATCTGTGAAAATAATTCAGAAAATACGACTAGAAATGCAATATGCAATGCTTAGGTATTTAAACAGTCTCACGTTTGTTGTTTATATGCCTCTTTACTCTAGCACACACAATCGTTTATAAGACCATGACTCGGTTGTTGACGTCACCTTTAATCACCTTTAATTTGAGGTTATGTACGTCCATATCTGGTTTACTGTGTACTAGGAATTGCAGGCACCAAAAGTATGTGAACAAAATCACCATAAATTCAAATTAACTCATCTTTTGTCATTTTTGGCTGGAACCAAACTTCCTGTAGTCTGGTGAGTCTGACTGTGCTGCCATGAAGATGTTTTTTTACATGCTCTCTAATCGTGAACTGTTTTTATGGCGGCTTTCATCCTGCCACAAAATTTGTAAAAAATTCCAAATGGGCTTAAGGGAGTGAACTTGACATTGCCTGTGGAATATTGTGACACCATCTCAAATAGAAATGGAAATATAATAGAAACAGATTGTACAAAAGATGATGTACAATTTGTCTGATGTACAATTGGTCTGATGTACAAAATGTATCATCTAACATACCACAATGTTGCTTATTCAGATATGGACAGAAACACAACCGCTGATCGACTGCCTGACTGCACCTCTTACTCAGGGGATCTGGGCAACCAGAAGTTTGGGATTCATTAGCTGGCAGAGAGTAGAGGACTCGCGGCATTCTGCATGACCTCTCATTATTTTGTCTCTCATTTACTCATTTCTCGGCTTTACTCGGGAACCTGGATGCACGCAGGGACGCCTGCTTGTCATTCAGTGGAACAGTCATTAACAATGCTGAGAGCATGCCGTCCACAAAGGATCAAGGTGCCTCATCGTCTAGATGTAATCCGACCTTTTAAAATGAAAATGAACCAGCCTGAAATCCTCCAGTGGTGCATCGGCTGGACCAACAATCACCCCTGTCACTTCTATTGTGCACAAGCAAATGCATTTTGGAAGGATTCGAGTCTTAAAAGAAAATGATTGCTTCTGAGCGAGCCGTTCTCTCTCCCGGGGTGTGTGAGGAAGCAGTACATCCCTCCCTGAGGCCGAGAGTATGTTGGAGACCGCTTTAGCGTCTTTAGTGAATACTCTTTTTCACAGAAAAAAAACCATATATATATATATATATATATATATATATATATATATAGATATATATAAATATATATACTGTATATATATATATATATAGTCACATGTCATACGTGTGATGAAAATCAGAATGTAACTCTCTTCTTCAAAGGTGGATTGCAAAAATGGTCATGTCTGCCTATATTTCCCCTGTCCTCACCTCCATAAATCCAGTTGATATGCATTTTGAATCCAAACTGTAAAGGAATTTACCACAAAACTAAAACGTTGTATTCCAGGCTCTCTGCCTCTGATTCTAGCACTTCAAGGTACTATTTTGGGAGCTGTTTCAAATAGCTTGCAAGTGACTTTCCTGCAAGTCACCTTGAATAAGTTGTGAATAATGTTAGTAATAAAAAAAGGGATCAAGTGAATTGGGTCTCAGGTGTGCAAAATCCTCGAGGACACCTATTCTTCTGTGCTCTCTTTCTTTAAAAAATGTCACAAGCGTAGTTGTGCAGGAACTGCTCCGAATGTACTCCATCTGAGATGGATCCGTCGCGCCGCTGCCCTCTGCGGCTTTACAGGTGCTGAGCCTGGCACACCCAAGTATAAGAACCCCGTCAACCTTCAGATACACCTGCCTGGGCAAAAACAAACACACCAAAATAGAGAGTAGCATGCAGTACCTGCATTTCCCCCTGCCAAGCAGTTTGGAAGGCTTCACAGCTGTGCAGGCGAGGTTCCCCACTGAGGAACGACAGAAAGAGGGGAACAAAAATCACAAAGCCAATAAGCGGCACTGAGGCTAAATTAGCTATGGCTTTGTTGAAATGAATGCCTCTGATGGTATTGACAAGGGGGCCCGTTGTGCTTTTATACCCCATTCAGCTGTATAAACTCTGCAGGATCTCTTTTAAAGACTATCTACAGAGACACGATTAAATAGAAAATAAATAAATAAATAAGTAAATGTAACAAAGGCAATGGAATGCCAGATGTTACTAGAGCCCTTTAAAACCTCCCTTTTACAACCACTATCTGGCATACATGGGAAATTAACAAACAACGTGAAGGACTAGCAGTTGGAAGTGCTTTTGACTGGACTAACTGGAATTAAAGATATTAAGCAACAACACATAAATTATTAGGCCTATATATTTTGACAATTTTAAGTCACTGCCTCTGTACAAAAAATGTAAATTAGGTTTATATTTAAAAACTGTTTCCCAAACTTCTTAATCAATCACTTGTTAATTTAACTAAAGTTGCACGTTTGTAACTCAATTATATTCTTAGCACTTTTGACCAGATGTTCCTACTCGCAGATAATTTAACAGAATGAGTTATGTGAAAATGTTGAGATTTTTCAAATCAAGAATCCGTTTAGGGAAAGCACTGTTCAAACTACAGAGAGTCAGCACCATGGACAGCGACACCACATCGTCTAACATGCCTGTGGTCTAAACCGAATTCCCATTGTTGAAGACATACAGTGCCTATCTGTGAATTCAAAATGTTACGGATCGATGCCTATTCCCTTACTTATATTTACATGGAATAATAGGGTCTAACGTGTTTCCAGATTCAAGTTTTGATAAAAAATATTCACAGCCTAAGAAAAACCTTGGCTGCTAAATAATTGTATTCACTTTGCTGGGATATGTTTTGCAAAAAAATTAAATAATAGAGATTTTTTTTTGCAATATTTGAATGTAATGTGATTTTCAGGGGCAAATTTACTTTGCTCCTGACAGTTCCCGAGCTTTTTACACAAATGTTTGGATTCTCACTCCACCCTGTGGGTCTTCGGCAGTTCTGCTCTCCAATTGGCTAGGCTGGTCTCATTATGCAAATTGAAAGGGGGTCTAGTCAGAAGCGTACCAACTGACGTCACAGGCAGTGGCAGCTGACACTGGAGAAAGAAACAGATTGAAAAAAGAACAGCAATGAAAAATAGGCTTCATGAAGCACAAAAAATAAAGCTATTTCAAAACATTAAAAGAGAGAGAGAGTAAGAGGAGAACGCTTATAGGCAAGGGATAGAGAAAGAGAGGTAAAAGAAGGGGGAGTGTTCACAGTGTAGTTGAGGAGAGAGAGGGAAAGGGTGTGCGTGAGAGAGAGAGAGAGAGAGAGAGAGAGAGAGAGAGAGCATCCGCCGGCCCATTGAGGAAAGATGGCTACAGTCACTGCAAACGGAGTGCTGCAAGAGAATGGATTCAGCACCACGAACAGCGCCGGCAGGATGAACGGGCTCACGATCGGACAGAACACCATTCCAATGAAGGACCACGATGCCATCAAGCTATTTATCGGGCAGATTCCAAGAAACCTGGAAGAGAAAGATCTGAAACCCCTGTTTGAGGAATTCGGGAAGATATACGAACTCACTGTGCTGAAAGACAGGTTTACGGGAATGCATAAAGGTCGGTTTTGGTTCTACATACTCCCTATCAAAATGACCATGCAGTTAGGATTTGGTGTGAATGCATGAAAAGTGTGATAATGAGTGGTGTTAGGAACAAGTGGGAGTTTCCTCCAAAGGACAGCGTTGTTTCTGGTTCTAGAAACACACACGCGCGCGCGCGCACACACACACACACGCAAACACACGCACATACAAAAAAACACACACATACATTCAGACATTGGTTTGATTGTACGTGGGTTGTAAGTAAAGACTGGACTGTCAGCGTGTCAACCCCATCCACGTGAATACTATTGCTCAACATGGCTTTGTGTTTACATTGACTATCATGTGCTGGGCATCCCGTTAAGGGGGCGGGACAGAAGCTATATTGCAGACTAGCTACTACACATTTTGGGTGGAACATTTCAGCTATGTCCTAAATGCGTGATGTAACAGGTTTGGTTCGCATAGGCATAGTATTGATCAAATGTATCCGGGGAAAAAAGCGAATCACTATGTGCGTATGGCTTTAATGGATTGTTTAATTGACCTTTGAGAATGCTAATGTATACGTTTGGGGCATACTTACACTGTTTAGATTGTAGCACGCAAGAGTATCATTGTGCTGTTAGTGAAGCAGGGGGAAGGCAGTCTGGCCACGATAAAAGCAGAGCAAAATAATGTAAGATTGTCTGTCCTTTCCGTTACTATTTCCCCGCGTAATATAGCAAAATCCCCAGGAACAGACAAGGTGGTATGATAAATATGCAATTTATCATTCAACAGTGGCGAGTAAACAATGTGCAGGCCCACTTACTACAGCTCGGCCTAAGTCTGTAGTACTATAGCCTACACTTTTTTTTAGAAATGATTGTAAGTTTATAATATTAAAAATCTAGATTTGACAACATGGCACTTTGAGGGAAATTTGTTGTAGGTGGATTTGGGAGTAAAACAGTATAACCTGAATTCCAGAATCAGAACGGCTCTTCCCGATAAATAAAATGTTATACAGTGCATTGGCAACATCCTTTCTCTCCGTTAATATTTAACACAGCAGGTTATCGAACACACACACACACGCACACACACACACACGCGCACATTTTGGTAGGGCAATAGTTGCCATAAAAATGTAATTCCAGTTTCAACTGAAGGAGCAAACGGGGAGGGTTTGGATAGCTTTTGGTTTGCATTTGTGATCGCAGCTAGAGCTATGCTCAATTTGAATTGTTGAAGATCGTTTACAGTTTTTTTTTTTTTAAATAGCTTTTCCCGATTTCTCATATATTGCTCATTTTCTAAAACATTAGACATCACTTGCAAAAACCAACGCCTCAATAGAAACTATTTTAACTCTTACAAAATAAATTGTTTGGCAGAAAAGCTATACACAGGGGCCTTCAAATGTATAAGCACATGAAGCACCTACTACACACTAATGATAAATAAAAAAACAGCACACTGTCTGTTGTCAAAGTTTGGCATGCAGTATCATACTCTCACTTATGTGCTTGCATCCAAATATTATTTTATACACACACACACACACACACACACACACACACACACACACACACACACACACACACACACACACACACACATTATAAACACAAATGGAGACAAAATATCAAATTTACTCAATGTATTTCACAAACTATGCAAAAGACAAAACAAATACAGTAAACTATACTATAAAAAGTAGTTACTGTTTACATAATAATAAACACAACAAACAAAAATGTTAAGAAATTAGGCTGCATCCTTTCTTCTATTTGGATTTTGCCAAAGAGAGCTTGCGGGTGGCCTATATACAGTGCATCAAGCCACACTTTTTGCAGTCAACAAATTATCAATAAGTGTTTACACATATCTGGACTGGGTGTAACGCAATGGTTAATTGAGTGTGACATTTTGAATGGCAACATTTTCCAAAAGAAACTCAAGAGCTTTTAGTTTTTAATGTTGTGGCTAATGTGAAGAACTGTTTAGTATTTTCAAAAAGAGTGTTATAAAAATATTTTTGTGAAAAGCCAAGAATGTTGGTGTGCTTTTGCTGACTTGGTCATACAATTAGATAAATGAGTTCATGTTGATTTGTGATTGTGCCTCAATAAGCAGTTTAAGTGTGTAAACAATTACGTATATAATGTTGTTGTCTTCAAAACCAACAAGCAGAGTGAGTTGTGACAGAAAGTAGTGTCCTGCTCCCGTGCGTATTGGCCTGGAGGTCCTGTGCCACCTATTTCATGAGTCATCTGACAGTCATTGTTGCTGGACATGTTCTTGGGAACATGATGATTGCTTATAGTAAAATAACGTTTTTAATGCTATTGCTTAAGATTGTGCTCCAATACCCCTACATGTCAATGCCTGCGTGCTTCATGGCCTCAAATAGTTTGCCCATTCAAATCCGCATCCATCGAGGCCACTCCACTATAAACTATGTTCTATGGTGTCAAAGCCACTTTTGTAGAACAGTGTTAGTGATATGATTTCCTATTTGCAATTCATAGTTTTTATGTAGCTATAAGTCTGTGCAGAGCTTAACCAGGATTCTAAGACTTAAAAAAAATAAACCTGAATTAACAACATATACAGTAATAGCCTAGCATATCTAGAATATTGTGATAGATTGTTTTGAACACATGAAAGCTTTATAAGCCTATAATATATAATTAACCTGTAACCGTGCACTGTGCAGTAATACAGTGCACTACTTCATGTAATTTTAGATCCAATTATCAAGCAAATGCCTGTTATTTCCTGAAACAAAATTTGGTGCCACAAAACATAATGCTATTTTTAATGAGGTGCCGTTGTCCCATTAGCGTCAAAACAAACCTACACAAGCATCAACAATCAAGAGTAAAAAAAAAAACAAAGTTCAGAAAAACGAATATGTATGGACTAACACTTATTGCGCTACATGTTGGCTCAATTATGCAACCTGTTTTGGATCAACTATTTAACTAGAGTGGTGAATGCTGTCACCACCCCTTTTGCTCAATGTTAATTATTCAGCTAGCCCTAATGGATGATGTTTAAAAATGTGATATCCATAATCCACATCCCCTTGCTCCATGATTATGGATTTTTGGAGATACCAAATGTGGAATGTTTGGTGTATGAGATTTATTTTGAATTCATGGGAAAAATGTTTGCTGTTTTTTTTCTTAACTTTTTGGAATGCGTTTTTTATTTAGCTGGAATTGAAATTGTAAAAAAAAAAAAATATATATATAAATAAATAATACAATGACTGTAACATCAAAATATCTTCACATTTGCATTATGCTGTGCTACGTGTTAGTTTACTGGATGTTAGTAGTTGACAGACTTTGTCGTTATAATAATGAAGGTTGGACGGTCTTTTCTGTTTTTGGCCAACACAATGGATAATGGAATCCCTTGATACCATGGTATGTTGATATTCTGCTCCATTGTGAAAAGAGAGGCCATTGCCGAGGTCGTGCTGTTTAGCATCAATCATTTCTATGGGCACTACATTATCATAATACTTAGTGTCAGTTAGAGAACACATCCGTTGTTCCGACATGCTGGATGTTCGTAGGGGGCAAATCTTTTGCCGGAGTAGCGTTATCTATCACTCCGTCTGTAGCACTGAGAAGTGGGACTCTAGGCTGCACCACACAGTTGGAATATAAGATGCGAAGAGTTGTTAAATTTCCTCATTCATTTCCCTCGCTCCAGTAGGCCGATGCAATAAAATCACTATAAATAACCGGACATTTTGAAATGAAAAGCCTTGTAAGTAATGAAATGTCAGAAGACAAACCCATACAGACATGCCCTCTTTAAAGCACATCAGGGCAAATGCTTCAGAGACTGAAATCAAAAAGGATTATAATGGCCTTTTAACAGTTTTTACTGATTTTTAAATGACTGAACTGTTGGCGTCTGTGGAGGGAAATATGTTTTTTGCCAGAGATTCTGTACTTGGGGTAGTAGACGCTCTATGCATACGGTATAAACATGGCCCAGTGGGCGCATCTGAGATGTATTGACAGTTTGTCAGAGTTGACTGAGAAGTGTAGACTCGTTTAAAGATGACCTCTGATCATAAGGAGGCCACAGCGTGAGTGCCACCAGTCTCTGTCTGAAGCAGTGGGACGTGTCTCCATCCTGTCTCACCACCACTCACTTAACAGACGACCAAAGACCTACGTAGAGACCACAAGAGCCTTCACGGGTGCCATCCAGGCCCTGTTGGTTTGCCTGTGTTTAGTAGATTAGGCCATGTGAATGTTTCTGATTTGGCACGTATCTCATGTAACCATGCGATTCTTTCAGAAACAACAGCAAAATAATGAAGTAAATTGATATTTTTGCACAAGATGCATAGAATGAAATAAAAAGAGAAGGAAATGAATTGCTCATGTTCCCAATTCATTTATGAACCTTTTTATTGTTTTTACAAATTTGCTTTTGAGTTTGTTACCACGGTAACCTTATTACAAAAATAAAAACATTTGACCATCGATTTGATGCCTGCCTGAATGTAATAATCTTTTGCTGTAATGAAAAATGTTAAGCAGGTTAGAGGAAAGAAGCTTTGGACAAAATAAGTTCTGTACGCTAATGGCCTAAATGTGTCTCCAACCTCTTCTACCTTACTGCCTCCACTTTTAAATGACTTTTCTTGGATTCTTTTTCATTTGGCTTAAATACAATTCATAGAACTTGGTTCCCTCCAGAAATTACTGTACAGCAAATTGTCTGTGATTACTAAAGTATAATTTTAACTCCACTTAACCCCTTCATCTGTGAACTGCCAATCCAGTTTAGAAGCACTGTTAATAAGACAGATTACCGCACATTACCATGGCAGCCTTTTACACTTATAGACTAGAGTTCCAGCCGGCATATCTTCTTGCTGTCACCTCCTCTCAATGATAGTGGCCCTTTGCCATGTCCACCCAGCCCAGTCATATATGTCTGTTCCACATCATGGTCCTAGCAGTCCCCTGGGTCCAAGGTATCCCCTTGCCAGCAAAATATTGGATACGGAGCCTTTCATAAAGTCCTCCAATTCCCTGTGGCCATGAGGGGCTTATTTGGGCCTAACCTAAGCAGCCATGTAGCTGGCCTGAATATTAACAGATTCCTTCCACCATCTAGAGGCTGTGGTAGTCCTCTTACTATAAACCTCTGGTCCGTACCAGCCAATGTCCATGCCTCTTTAGAGGAACCAAATCCATTTGGGCTGGTGAATGCAGTCTGAGAAAGCAGTGCAGTCTTCCATTTGGGTCACTGATATGTCCTGGATGTATTCGTAAACTGCTAAATCACGTGAAGGAATCTCGTGCAAACATGATCCTTGACATCCCCGACGTGCTGCTTGTTGGACTGACTGTCTGGCTGACTGATTTACTGACTTGGTGCGTGGCTGATGAGGAGCAGACATCCCGTGAGCGGGAGCCGGGTGGGACACGTCCCCTTGGGGGCTTGGGTTTTGTAATGTCACAAAGGAGGAGGTGTGCCTCAGCAGGGCCCCAAACTTTTCTGCTTTGCTGTGTGGCGGGCTGTTTCATCAGCGCCGTTGAGGTGATTTTTCCTCCTGAGTAACTACCTAGTTGTGGAGGTGGATGAAGGTTGTAGTGAAAGGGAGCTCTCTTGGCCGTGTGCCAGAGTGCATTGCTCTGTTTCTGGGGTGATGGGTGCCGTGTGTGTGTGTGTGTGTGTGTGTGTGTGTGTGTGTGTGTGTGTGTGTGTGTGTGTGTGTGTGTGTGTGTGTGTGTGTGTGTGTGTGTGTGTGGGTGCGTGCGTGCGTGCGTGCGTGTGTGCGTGTGTGTGTCTGTTTTCCCATGGGGAGCCTTGGCAGCAGGTGTGACATGTAGTAATAGGAAATTATGCTGCACAGTGCAAAAACTCTTCGGAACGGGGTCACCCACTGTCAACTCGGCCAAGTGCACGACTGAACCACCGCTCAGCCTTTAATGAAAGCTGTCACATTTATGTTACTGCAAGACATATTCATTTATATTTGTTTATGTATTTTGGGGTATTTTTAGCTTTGAGCAGGGCCTCCAGAGATATGTGAGGTCACTGTTTGGGGCTCATCACCGGGGGTTACTAATTATGTGCCAGCTAAAAAATAAGTGCACACGACATGCACTTTTTATGTTTCGTGTTCAATAGTCATCAAAAAAAGTAATCATTCATCAAACTGAAATATGCAAGATGTAAATTTTTTTCCATTTTTATTTTTTTTGGGCACATTTCAGACAGCACCATACAGTAGATGTACTTTGTTCCAGCCATTTGCACTAAGTCTGTCTTCTCCCTCGGTGTGCTCTGCAGGATGTGCCTTTCTAACATACTGTGCCAGAGAGTCAGCACTGAAGGCCCAGAGCGCCCTCCATGAACAGAAGACTCTGCCAGGGGTAAGTGCCCCCAACTGCCCTCTTTCAGAGGCTAGGGCCCCTGGGTCCACCGCCTGGTCAGGGAACATACATTAACATCACTCTTACACAAATCATATCACACACACACACACACGCACACACACACACACACGCACACTCACACACCGTCCCTGCCACACACATATGGACCCAGATTAAATCCCAGACATGTGTGCGTACGCACGTGCACACGCAGACACACTCAATTTGCAAATGATAGTTAGAGAGCCGTTCGTCAGTCATCTCACCTTGCAGTGTCTCATAACAATAATCACCTCAGCCGAGATATTCGATAAGGGTTCTTGATAGCAGCCCCTCCTGTCCTTCTCCTGTCCTCTCACAATATGGCTCCCGCATACACACTGCTAATTGCCTGAGGAATCCCACTCTCATTATCACATATAATCAAACAATAAGTATAAACAATCATTTTTACCATGAGTGTAACCATCTGGTGTTTTTGTTCTGGAGACTGTCAGTTCCCCCACCCCCCATTCCCCTCTGTCGATCAAGAACTTTTTTTTTTCAATTAAATACAATGTCCTCCTGAAATGACAGAGGTAAACCCGCACAATATTACACTCTCAGCCCACACAGAGGCTGATCTTCAATCGGATACGAAGGGGATCCTACGTCTATATGGACGTGATGTATGGGTTTGGACTCGGCATCAGGGGAATTAGAGGTTTGATTGAATTTTGCCTGTGGCCTCAGCGGAGAAAACCCCCTGCTAGGTCTCGAGATTCCTTCCTGGTTGGAGCCTTGATCAGAGCCCCAGGGTATCCATCCTAATCTCCCAGGAAACCAGAGAGATTGGAGAGGAGGCGGGGCCGGGCGTGGGTGGGTGGGTGGGTGTAAATAGAAAGGGAGAGAGGTGGTTGGAGCTCTGGGCTTCTTCTTCTTCTTCTTCTTCTTCTTCTTCTTCTTCTTCTTGATGTTGTTCTTATTCTTCCTCCTCTTCTTCATCTTCTTTTTATTTTCCTATTTTTTGTTCCTCTTCACCTTCTTCTTCTTCTTCTTCTTCTTTCTTGTTTTTGTTCCTCATCTTCTTTTCTTCTTGTTACTGTTCTTCATCATCGTCTTATTTTTTTTCTTCTTCTCTCTCTTCTTCCTCTTCTTCTTCTTCTTCTTCTTCTTCTTCTTCTTCTTCTTCTTCTTCTTCTTCTTCTTCTTCTTCTTCATCATCTCTTTCTCTCTGCTGGGTTATTCAGCACTTTGCAGGGCTGTGGATCTCCTGGGTAATTCATTGAGCACTACACACTCTGGCACACTGCGCTGATAGAGTCCCCGGGAGAATAACTCCCTGCCTCGTTACGGCCCCACAGCTTCCTAATGAGGTGATTGTCGCCATGGCACTGTATAGGTGGCTCTGCCTTTATTGCCCTTATATGGAGCTATTCCTAGTTACCCTTTATCTAAAAATGGGTTACTGCTATGTCTGTTAGGTTTGGGTAAACATTTCCTGTAATTTGCACCAAGCAGCTCCCAGCATGGGGTCAGTCCTTCAATCTTCAGCAGAAGCATGCACTGCATGCCGGGGGCTGATAAAAGGCCTGCTGCTGTGTGTGTGTGTGTGTGTGTGTGTGTGTGTGTGTGTGTGTGTGTGTGTGTGTGTGTGTGTGTGTGTGTGTGTGTGTGTGTGTGTGTGTGTGTGTGTGTGTGTGTGTGTGTGTGTGCGTGTGTGTGTGTGAGTGTGTGCGTGTGCGTGCACGCCGAGGTTTGTTGGCAGGTCTGGCTAAGCCTCATAAGTCGGTGGTGATCATAGTGTGATAGTCCGAGATCCTCCATGACAGCGCCATGATACTGCCCATCCAGTGGCTTCTCCTCTGAGCGCTCCAGGCCTGATTGTGCATTCTGGACAACGTGTGTTCCTGCCCCAAACTGTCAGGCAGCCTAAATGTGCAGACCTTAAAATGGATCATCAGGCAGGTTGCCGGCCCTTCGGAAAATAAAACCAGTCGACCAAAAACGGGCGGCTGAATTGCACATGAGCTGGATGAATGAAGGCTATCATGGAGGCCAGTCCTTGGTGACGGTTGGTGGAGGGACAAAGGAGACAGGCCCAGCTTTGAATGCCTTCTGCCTTGTCTAGAAGAAAGCATTGCCATTGCAGGGCAGCAGGGGAGGGCCAAATTGAGCTTTCCAATTCTCTGTAAATTTTTTTCAAAGCACCATATTTCCATCGTTGTTGTCGGTCTGTTTGAAAAGGGCTTTTTGGAGCTTGGAAGATAGAGGGAGACGGGAGGGAAGAAGGGAGGGAGGAAGGAAGGGAGGGAGAGAGCGAGAGAGAGACAGAGAGAGAGAGCGCGGTTGCATTGTGTATGTATGTTCTCGGCAGGGAGCCATCAGGGCTCTTGTCATCTCCAGATTGACAGGAGTGTTCAGTTTTGCACATCAACTATTCTAATTCTTTCATATAATTGTTTCCCCTCCGTCTGAATCCCTTGAACGAGCGCACAACGGTAAAAACCTTGGGGGGATTCTACTCAAATTCTGCAGTAGTGTTTGAGGATAGCAATGCCGTGGTGTACATCAGTGCACTGTGTATTTATTCTATGCAGAGGACATTCTTAATGTGTTGTGCTTCTGATGCTGGAGCAGCAGTGGGGAAGGTAATGTGACGGTCTGAGTCCTGGGAGTCCTATGCCCTGGGGTTTCCATAGAGGTGACTGGTGATTACCTGCATGCTCAGCACGCTCCCCAAATGTAGGCCCACGCGCCGGCTGGGCGGGTCATCCCACGGAATGGAAGTTTCCGTGGACACCAGTCCCCCTCCTCCCGGACAGACTCGGAAGCAACTCATCCCCGTGTGCCAAATGGCGTCCCGACGTGATCCTTTCGGAGCCCGGAATCTTCAAATGAAGCGAGCCCCTCCCGTTTCCGGCTGCGCTAGTCGCTGTGCTCGGGCCAATTAGCTCCCAGTGTACGGATGTAACAGGCCTGCTAATTGGCGCTAGGCGAGTCCAAAAGCCAATTAAATTTCTCTGAAAAAAAAAATTAAAAGAAGAAAAAGATTTAGCTTCTCTTTATCCCTGATTCACGTGTGCTTTCTCTCCCCTCTCTTTCCCCTCAGCTCTCTCTCTCCCTCACTCAGTCTCTCTCTCTCTCTCTCTCTCTCTCTCTCTCTCTCTCTCTCTCTCTGTCTCTCTCGCTCTCTCTCTCTCTCTCTCTGTCTCTCTCTCTGTCAGCCCCCGACGTTAAGCAGCCGAACAGAGGAGAGAGGAGAATAAAAAACAGACCCCTCAGTGTCACGACTATCACTCCACGGGAGGGGGAGCTTAAATACTGTGGCTTCCACTAAACTTTACGGCATCGTGCTGCTTTTTTTAATTGAAGTGATTTTGTTGTGGTGACAACGACGGTGGGCTCTCAACGCCATCCACTCAGACTAGGTCACAGGGAGAGTCCTTAGTGTCTGTGTCACCTACACACACACACACACACACACACACGCACACACGCACACACGCACCAGAGACTACTACGCGCCTGTCTGGGACTCTGGTGGTTCAGCTCCTTCTCCCTATGCATAAAGCATAAAACACCATGATAATACACACACGCACACACACTCAGTCACTTGCGAAGAGGCCTCTAATCCCTGCTCTCATTCCTCTTTATCTCTGTGTGAAGGCTGTGCTAATTGATATATTTAGTGGCAGGGCTTCATCAGGATAGCGTGAGGGGCGGTGTGTGGCGCTGTGTCTCTGCACCTTATCAGAGGACACACTGGGCACTCGTCTCTCTGGACCCCCCCACCCCCGGACAGGCACGCCGCCGCCTCACCTAATTACTCAGGCCGTGCTAGGCCCCCGCTATTCTTTGAAAGGACAAATTGTCTTCTGCTGCTGGTCAATTTGTCCTCTGCGCAAGATTTGTCAACCTCCAGTGCCTGCGAGCGCTTCCTGTTATGAGGGGGAGCGTCGGCGGGCGGCGGCGGGCGGCGGACATGAGAGCACTGCTAAGGCCGGCCCCGCTCTCCACCGCCATCAATTACATCTAGATCATTTTCCTTTTCTGCCGCCCGCTCTTTGGAGGAGATATTAAAGAGAGCTGTTGTTTTCCTTATCCCCCCCCGGGACCGCAGCATTTACCACGCTGCTCCGCCGCGCACGGCCGTCCTGCCGATTAGGGAGTGAATGGAATCCAAATCGAGGGATGCACTCTGCATTGTCTCCCATTATGTGACAGGTCGTCCTGAATATTGTGCCCAAATTAATGTGGTTCCATCTGATGGGATTTTCAACCTTGGAGAGTGCCGAATTGTTAATCCCAGCCGGCGCCGCAGTGAGTGTGCTTTTAACAAGAAGCCATGGAGGGTGTGAGCGAGCTGGGCCCACGGTGCCACTGCTTTTAACCAGCCTATAAAGATGGCAGGCCACCGGCAGTCAACAGATGATCACCAGAGATAGTACTTTTATACGGCCGCAGGGCAGCAGAGATTTAGTCTGCGGAAGGCCGACAGAGCGCTTGTCCTCTCAATCTCAACCCTGCACAGGGCAGCCAGAGAGGAGGCTGTACTGTAACCTGGGGTCAAGAGCAGGCCGCGGTGCACGATGTTTGGCCGTCTGAAATAAACAGGGGATGAATGAAGCTCTGCATAAAGATATGGTGTGGAGTCACTGTGTTGGCTTTGGAGTCTGCAGATAAAGCATATCTCCTCGTCCTCGTCTGAACCTCCACACTAGCAGGCAGAGTCTAAACCTCCACACTAGCAGGCAGAGTCTAAACCTCCACACTCTAACAGGCAGAGTCTAAACCTCCACACTAGCAGGCAGAGTCTAAACCTCCACACTAGCAGGCAGAGTCTAAACCTCCACACTAGCAGGCAGAGTCTAAACTAAACCTCTACACTCTAACAGAGTCTAAACCTCCACACTATAAAATGCAGAGTCCATCGCTGCTTCCCTACTCCATGTGACGTGTGCCTTTGTCTGTAATGAGGCAGAACTTGTAAATGCGATGACGGCGTTGCTAACATGGCCTCTTCTGGGCCGTGGCTCGCCAGAGACGGGGGAAGCATGGAGATGAAAGCCGGATGGCGTCAGTGTCACATGTCCCCAGCCTGATGGTCTGTCAGCGGCCCTCCTTTCCCCTGTGGGTTTGACTGGGAGCCATGCTGACGGCCCTCTGTCCAATAACCAGCCCTTGCGATTCCCAGCACACTTTGGCAATCAGCAAAGACATCAAGGCAATCTGGGCGTATTTGTTCAAACAAAAAAGAAAACATGGCATTGCTGAGTTCAGCAAAGCCCTACAGAACCGAGCAGCCAGACTCATCAAACACAGCAGTTAATCACACACAGACGGGTGTTAACTCTCTGCTGATTCTGAAATAATCTCTACGTGCACGGGCATGCACATACACATACACACACACACACACACACACACACACACACCCACATGAACGGTACACACTCATGCACACACACACACTCAGAAGTTGACAGCAAGGCATTTTGCAGACCTCTTCTCCAGCAGTGCACTAGAGTCAAACAAAAGACTTTGATGAAAGCGCACGCTCCCATCCGCTTGGTGGGTTTCGGACGGAGGTAGCGGGGTTCCAGACGTATTGGTCGGGGAGAGGGAGAGAGAGAGAGAGAGAGAGAGAGAGAGAGCGAGAGAGAGAGAGAGAGCGAGAGAGAGAGAGAGAGAGAGAGAGAGAGAGAGCGAGAGAGAGAGAGGCAAAGTGATGAGTCATCACGGAGTGGAGTAGTGGCCCTGCATAATTAATATCCGAGCATCACCAGGACAAACTCCTCCATCAGCGTGTCCGACGGATTAACTACGCCACGCTCCTCTTATCTCCCCCCTCCATTTAAGAAAGTGACCTTGTGCTTGTTTACATGCTGATTAAACACAGCAGCCAGTGAGCGAGAAAGTCAAAGTGTAATCAAAAGACGGGACTTTGTTGCCCCAACAAATGCTCTTTGAGTTGCCGGGGGGGGGGTTGAGCCCACAAAAGTTCCCCAAAGCCCTCACACCGTTCTCTAGGTGCAGCGCTCACGGGTTCAAGAAAACAAGTGAAAAATGTCTTGACAGCGTGGACAAAATGGTTGCGTTGCCCTTCTAACCAAGCTAGACAGACCATGGTGAAAGCCAATTACGTTTTAGGACTGTGCATGTGGACGTGGGCTTCATGGCACTGGGAGGGCTGCGGCTAGGCTGTGTGTGTGTGTGTGTGCGTGTCTGTGTGTGTGTGTGTGTGTGTGTGTGTGTGTGTGTGTGTGTGTGTGTGTGTGTGTGTGTGTGTGTGTGTGTGTGTGTGTGTGTGTGTGTGTGTGTGTTGCTGTGGGTGACGGGGTGTGTGTGTGTGTGTGTGTGTGTGTGTGTGTGTGTGTGTGTGTGTGTGTGTGTGTTGCTGTGGGTGACGGTGTGTGTGTGTGTGTGTGTGTGTGTGTGTGTGTGTGTGTGTGTGTGTGTGTGTGTGTGTGTGTGTGTGTGTGTGTGTTGCTGTGGGTGACGGGGTGTGTGTGTGACTGGAAGGGGCTCGGTGGTGGTGGTGTTGCTGTGTGGAGTCAGGGAGCAGGGAGGCCAGTGGACAGCTGTATTTACCTGTCCCCGTCGTCTCTCCGAGAGCTCTGCACCACACCACACCGCCCGCCCGCCTTCAGTACAGCACCGCTCCCAGCTCAGGGACCTCGCTCTCCCCCTCCTCTCCCTCCTCCCCCTCCCTCTCCCTTCTTTCCCTCCTTTCGATCCTCTTACCCGCTCAGTTGTTCTTTCATTCGCTCTCCGTTTGCCGGCACTCCTGTCGTTTTCACAGTCTCTAATTCTCAATCAGTCTGTCATTCACCGACTTATTCTCACGTTTTTTTCTCTCTCTGCAACCGCTCTCTCTCTCTCTCTCTCTCTCTCTCTCTCTCTCTCTCTCTCTCTCTCTCTCTCTCTCTCTCTCTCTCTCTCTCTCTCTCGCTCTCTGTCTCTGTCTCTGTCTCTGTCTCTCTCTCTCTGTCTCTCTCTCTCTCTCTCTCTCTGTCTCTCTTTCTCTCTCGCTCTCTGTCTCTCTCTCTGTCTCTCTCGGTCTCTCCACTGGCACCCCCTCCTCTTTTCTCTGTTATTCTTCCCCTCGACCACGCTGTCTCCCTGGTTGTGAGAGGAGGCAGGCAGGCAGACAGACAGGCCTGGCTGATCAGATAACATGGCTGATTATCTCCCTCAGCGCCTGTTGCTTTTCAGTCAGAGACAAATATCAAAGGAGAGAAAGACAGCGACGGAGAGACAAAAAGGCTGACGAGGGAGGGAGGGGGTGGGAGACAGAGACCGAGCAGGGTGGGGGAGGGGGGCCTGTGAGGCCGTGTTGCTCTGCAGTCTGGCCACTGCGGGGATATGATAGGGAGGTGTCAGAAATAGCGCCAAGGCTAACACCTCACCTCTTGCTTATTAATGCTTCTCTCTCGCAGCCACTTCCCCCATCGGACCCTCACACCAACAATGAGACACACGCACAACAAGAGCACGCGGCCGCGCGCGCGCATGCACGCACACACACACACCCATGCGCGCTGTCAGATCAATACTGCATTACTGTGGCGTGTCCTCCTTGGGGAGAGCGGGGTAGGTGTGAGGTGTGGGTGAGAGCTCTCCGTCTCCACAGCAGAGGGAGGGAGGATCTGAGAGGAACGGCAGCCGCCTCGCCCCCCCCCTCCCCGCTGTCTGTCACACGCCGGCCTCCCCTTTTCAAAACGCCGCCTCCAAAACGTGCACTGTATATGCTCCTGCCTCTGCCGCCCTCCCTCCCTCCCTCCATCCCTCACTTCATCCCTTCCTCCTTAACTTCAGCTAGGGAGAGAGAGTGTGTGTGTGTGTGTGTGTGTGTGTGTGTGTGTGTGTGTGTGAGGACGGGGAGCGAGCGGGCCAGAGTCCTTGGCGCAGGCAGATTGAGCTCCAGCTCTTCCATTTAAACTGTATCATTAAAGCGGTTGGGGAGAGGAAGGAGACGGCCCCTCCACACCTCATAAAGTGTGAGTGTCACGTCGGGCAAAGTGGGCACGCACCGCCACCTTTACGGCCAGCCTCACGCGCACACACACACACACACACACGCGCACACACACACGCGCACACACACTTTTTACTCTCGCCGCCTCTCTCCACTCGCTCTCCCCAATCACTCTCACCTCTACCTCCTTATGCCATATTACTCTCTCCTCTCCCCTCCCTTCCCTGAGTTTGATCCCAGCTCCATATTGACTGGAAAAGCTCCACTCCCTTTCTCTCCATCAAATATGCCCAACAAGGAGTTGGAGCGTAACAGCAAAGAGTATAATCAATGGAGGAGCACCACTTAGGGAGCCTATTTGATGCATACTGTAGGGCAGAGTTGATTCAAGGGTGTGGATTGAGTCATGGCTCATTTCTTATCCTCTCCAATTAGTCATCCAGCGCCTGCCCTCCGCCAGCCTCCCTCTCAGGACCGGACCGGCTCGCTCTCCGCCCAAACATTCACAGGATGGGTTGATTCCCCCCTACCAATCCCAGGGCTCTCTCTCTGTGGAAGATGGAGCCGTATCTCCCTCCGCCCCTCCCTCCCTCTCTCCGGCTCTCTCTTCCCTTCTTAAGAGCCGACTCCTCTCTTTCACCACCACCTCCACACATTACCCCCCACACCCCCCCCTTTATTTCCTTCTCTTCTTCTCCCCCTTTGCTCCCTCTCTCCCAGACCTCTCCGACTCTTCAGCCCGTCCACCGTTTCCTTCCACAGTAAATCTCTTCCCAAATCGCACTTAAACCCGCATCAGCAGCTGTCATTTAAACTCCATTATCTACAATTACTTCATCATTAGGGATCGGGAGAGCACACCTGCCCCCACAAAGCACCAGCGCCTACACATATGAAAGTCGCCCAAAAGGGATTTGGGGGTAATGTTGTGCCTCCTGCGGTACAGATGCCTTCCTGGTGAGGCTTGTGAGGGCTGGGGTTGGACTGGGGGTAGGCTGGGGGTAGGCTGTGGGAGGGCCGGGGTGGGCTGGGGGTGGGCTGGGGGTGGGCTGGGGGTAGGCTGGGGATAGGCTGCGTGGGCTTGGGGTAGACTGGGGGTAGGCTGGGGGTAGACTGGTGGTGGGCTCAAGGTGGGCTGGGGGTGGGCTCGGGGCTCAGATGGGTCTCAGCTGTAGGTGGCGGGGCTGATGTGCTTTGACTGACAGTGATGGCGGATAAGCCGCCGTAGAGAGGGGATGTGAGCAGAGCTGCAGACAGAGATAAGGTCCAGATTAGCGCCCCCGCCACGTCAAGCGCGCGCCCAGGCAGGCAGGAGGGAAAGCGGCTGGGAGACCAGCACCAGATTGAGATATTGACACGGAATACTATTGGCTTAGAGATTGATACAGAGAGACAATGGACACCCGAAAAAGGAAAGTGTGTCTGTTCTGTGACTGTCTGTGTATGTGTCTGCGTGTGTGTGTGTGTGTGTGTGTGTGTGTGTGTGTGTGTGTGTGTGTGTGTGTGTGTGTGTGTGTCGTGTGTGTGTGTGTCGTGTGTGTGCGTGCGTGCGTGTGTGTGTGTGTGCGCGCGCGCTGGAGCATGACACAGGTAACATGCACACGCCAGAGTGAGTGGGGGACAAAGAGGAGGGTTGCTAATCAGCTCATAATCCAAGCAGCCGGGTTTCCACGGCAACCATGCTGCACATTCATGCGTGACAAACAATTCTGTGAGACTCTCTTGTTCCCTCTCTCACTCTCCCTTCCTCCTCCTCCTCCCACTGTTTATCTCATGCACTGCTCTCTCCCTCTCTTTCTCTCTCTCCCTCCCTCTCTTTCTCTCTTCCCCTATCTCTCCCTCTCTATATCTCTCACTCTCTCTCACCCCCTCTCTCTCTTTCTCTCCTCCGCGGCGGAGGGCAGGGTTTTTTGTTTTGTACAGCCGTGTTGGAGGCCTTGATGATCACTCTCTAGGAGATGATTATGTGGTCAGGGCCTGCAGCCTTCCCTCCTGCCCCGCACTGCCGGAGCCCAGCTCACTGTGTGTGTGTGTGTGTGTGTGTGTGTGTGTGTGTGTGTGTCTGTTGCAAGGAATTCTGCGTGTGTGTGTTTATTTGAGCTTTTTCACTTGTCCATGCAGGTGTTTGTGTTTCTATCTGAGAGTATTGCGTTGCATAATGATTTGGATGTGCCTGTGGTTGTATGAGCTTTTCTGTGTGTATCTCTCTGTGTGTGCGTGCACGTTCCCTCCCTTCTCCCCCGTCTGCCTCGCTCTCCTTCCTCTGTCTCTGCTGCTCCGAATCTCTTTTGTTTGTAGACGTCTGCAAATAACACACAACTCTAGGGCTCACCAGTTCCACTTATTAGCGCTGCCTCGCTTATTTCTCTCTTTCTCCCTCTCCTTCTTCCTCCCTCTCCATGGCTCTCTCTCTCTCTCCCTCCCTCTTTCTTTCTTTTCCCCTCTTTCTGTTGTTCAACCCCCCCACCCACACACACACGCAATCCCAAACCCACCCCAAGCCGCGGCGCCTCTTCCCAAACCAAACACGGGAGGCCCAGCGCTCCTGGCATTTGGACTGGCCGTCCTCCCTCTGATTACTACTGCGTGCGCGGGGACGGGAGGGGCTCCAGCCAGGCAGCCACTCTCGCTCCCCCCCGCTCCCCGTCGGAGTAATGGCCTTGGTGCATTCAGCGGGTGAACACAAGCAGAGGTGTGCAGCGTCGCCGGACCACAGGGACAATCGATTGCTTTCATAAAATAAAATGGGGGACATGAAAGGAGGCTGATAAATGGCCCGCTATTTGGCTCCTAATTGCAGCCCTTTAAAGTGTCCCTGTGATGATGTGAGCGAGCTTTTCGACTGATGTTCCCCAGATCAAAGGGGAAGGGAAAGATTAAAAAGAGTCGGTGAGTCTTTACTGCGCCTCTCCGACTCCCGACCCCCAGGCGGGCCGCGCTGGAGGACGGGCCAACGCTTGTGGCGTTGCGGTGGAAATAAATCAAAGCCTCTCACCGAGAGCCAGAGCGGGACGTCTCCATCCAAACCCCGTTCTCCCACCCTTTCGTCCAACCTGCGTTTAACCTGCTCGTCCCGGAGTGGCTGAGCCGCGGCACAGGAGCGGAGGCTAGCCCAACGGCAGCGTGGCACTGTGGGAGTGAAGGAGAAGTGGTGTCTGCTGTGGGGGGAGAGGAGGGGAAAGCAGTGGGTGACGGAGATAGATGGGGCTCAGGAAGAAAAGGGAAGAGAAGAGCAGGAGCAGGCCCGGCCGTGTCTGCCTGTGAGTGTGTGTGTGTGTGTGTGTGTGTGTGTGTGTGTGTGTGTGTGTGTGTGTGTGTGTGTGTGTGTGTGTGTGTGTGTGTGTGTGTGTGTGTGTGTGTGTGTGTGTGTGTGTGCGTCCCCTGGGCCGCCACAGAGGGATGTTTAATCAGCCCTGTGAACCTAAAGGCTGAGGTCATCCCCGGCCGGCACACTCATTAGACCTGATGGAGCCACTGGACCATAACCAACGAGTGCAATCTTTACTCTGCTCATCCATCTCTCAAAACACATCCTCACGCTCTCCATAATCACCCCTCGTCCACGTCCGGGCCCCGGCTATGTAGACACACACACACACACACACACACTGAACAACCTACACACACACTAAACAACCTAGACAACCTAAACACAATAAACCCATCCTCACGCTCTCCATAATCACCCTTCGTCCACGCTCAGGCTCTTCTGCCAGCTGTGCAGGCACACACACACACACACACACACTAAACAACCTAAAGAACCTTAACACACTCAACACATCCACGTGTCAGGACTGTCGTTCCTTTGGGTGCTAGTAGATAACCATAGGATCTTCAGGAGAGATGTGTGTCCACATTGATAGATGGGGCCGGAGGAAATGAGCCTTTAAGGGATGGAGAGAGGGCCCCACAAGCAGATACGTCTAGAATTCCCCTCGTTTATACAAGTCAATAGTCAGAAGGGAACACACATTTGTGCACATTGACAAACTAAACCTATTGTTTAATCAATACTGTCTGCCACTGAGGGAGGGGGGAGGGGGACGGAGCCCCCTCTGTCGGTCCGAGCGACAGGCGTCATGGAGACAGGCGTCATGGAGACAGGCGTGGGGGTTCGGCCGTGTTTGCTCAGGCTGAGCACACAGCGAGGCACCTTTGCCCAGGTACAGTAAGGAGATGAGATGTATTAACATGCAGATGACCACCCACGGTGCATGCCAAGGAGTTCATTACATGCCAGCCTATCAGAGGAGGCTTCATGACAACATAGGTTTGGCCCTGGCAGATTAGGACCAGACAGCGGAGAGGGAGGGAGGCAGGGCCCGGGGGGAGTCATGGACGGAGTACGCAAGTAGTAAGTACACTACATACATATTGTTTACACATGGAGATGCTGTGTATGGTCAGAGTAAAAACCAGCCCTGGGTAGATCAGTGGGAAAGGATTCAGTTTTACCTAAAAAGAGGCGGCACGCGTTGCGTTATCGCATGCCGTTCAACCTTCTTCTCACCCTCTCAGTCAAAATGATGAACTATGGCTTTATTAGAAACTCTTTTTTTTATTAAACATCGGTTATTGGAAAAGGAAGAGGAGCTGTCAATAGCGTCGGCTATTACAGTCAAACACCATAGACCCCGCACAAAAGAATCAGCACAGAAGGAGGGAGGAACGTTGTGGCCAAGGCCTCGAGCACGCTCCATGAACATAACGTAAAGCTTGATGAGAGAAAAGAAGAAAACGTGTTGTGGAGCATGTCATTATGACACGGTGGGCCTCTGGAGACCACCGCCTAGGAGTAGCCTGGACTGCATGGCACTAACTCAATATTCATCTCCCCCTCTCCCCCCGCTCGCTCCCCCTGCCCCCCCCCCCCCCCCACCCCTGCCTCGCTCCATTTCTCCAGCTGCAGACCGCACATCATGTGTATTCATTAGAGGGTCCGGCGCTGCAGCCTAACCAGGAGAGCTGGCGCTGAAGGCCAACATGATGGCATTGTATAGCCAATGAGGATGTGACACACGCTCAATGAGATCCTTTGTGTGGGGAAAAATGAGAGGTAATGAATGCAGATAGGACCACGGCCTGCCTGGAATGGCCATTGATTATTTGTTTGCTTCACCGTAGCTTGGCAGCTCTCCTTAGGCGGGAGAGGGAGGTGGGGAGGGGGGGGGGGGGACTTGTGTTGGGAGGAGCAGAAGCACAGGGAATGGGACATTAGCGGGTGGGTGGATGGTGGTGGTGGAGAGGGGCTGCCAGTTGGAAGGCTCCAGGTATATGAGAGGCCAGGCTGTGAGGGAAGGCTCCATGTAGAGAGTAGAGGCTGAGAGTGAAGGCTGCAGGTAGGGAGAGAGGCTGAGAGGGATGGCTCCAAGTAAAGAGGCTGAGAGGGAAGGCTCCAGGTAGAGAGGAGAGGCTGAAAGGGAAGGCTCCAGGTAGAGAAGAGAGGCTGAGAGGGAAGGCTCCATGTAGAGGAGAGGCTGAAAGGGAAGGCTCCAGGTAGAGAGAGAGAGGCTGAGACTGAAGGCTCCAGGTGGAGAGAGAGATGCTGAGAGTGAAGGCTCCAGGTGGAGAGAGAGAGGCTGAGAGTGAAGGCTCCAGGTGGAGAGAGAGGCCGGGGCTCTTAGAAGGCTGTGAGGGATGCATGCTGTGGGGCCAGGCCTTTGTGCTCACTCCCCTGATTCGGCACACCGTGGGGAGCATTGTGTCTGTGTCTGGAATGGTGTGTGTGTGTGTGTGTGTGTGTGTGTGTTAGGTTGAGTGTGTGCGCCCGTGTGTGTGTGTAGACGTGTAGCTCTGTGTGCGTGTATTGTTTGAATATAGTCAAAAACATGGCTGCTTTGTTCATAAAGGGAAAGTGATGGGACCTGTGTGCTGATGGCCCCTCTGAAGGTGAACTCTCTGGCCGCGGGGGCTAAGAGGTGGAGAGGGGGAGGGAGGAGAGGGAGGAGAGGGAGGAGAGGGAGGGACAGGCCGCTGGGAGACGGGGGGGCTAACGAGGATATATGGCTGCTTCGCTCTCCATCTGCAGACATTTTTCTACCATCTCTCAGCCCCCCGCCCCTCCTGTCTTCCGTCCGTGGCCCTCCTCCCCCACCCCCCCCCCCCCCCCCTCACCCCCTACCTTTCTCCAGCCCCCTCTCTCTCCGTGTCTCGGGAAGCTGTGCTTCTTCAAAAAACCCTGCCATTACGCGACTATTACAGCATTCTCCAGAGCTGACAAATTACCGGCGTGCCCTGAATGGGGAGCGGAGAGGCCCGGGCCTCGTCTAGGTGTCTGGAATGGGAGCAACGCCTTTATCCGGCTCCTAAGCCGCCCTGCCTCTATCTCTCCCCTACCTCTGGGTTATTTATACCGGGCCCAGCCCCAGCCACTGGAGCATGGCAAATGCCTTATTATCATTTCATTTCTTTGTGTAGCTGATTAATTAGCAGATATTTGTAGTGCTTTTGACCCCGCCCTCCCCTCCTATTGTATCTGCCTCCTCTTTTCGCTGTGCTGTGCCAAAGTCTGGTCTGTCAGCAAGGTGCAGCCATGGGAGGAGAGACGGATATCTCTCGCTGCCCGCTGAAAGCTATTATGACTTTTTTTCTCGGAGGGGGCAGGGGGGGGGGGGGGCTTTTATGATGGAAAATAACCGAGTGATTGAAAATTTCCCCAAAAAGCAGAGATCCGCCCCGGCCTGAATAGCAGCAGTGGCACCGTTGTTAGCCTGCAGGATTCACTGTGTACTGAGGAGAAACGCTCCGCGGGGACCTTTTCAGTGCATCAAATATCTACAATTAGTTTTCTGCCACCATCCCTCGGCGAGCTTTTGAGTTTTCCGGGCGTGCTTTCATTCGGCATTGTGTAATGTACGCCCTCCACTTTGGGGTTTTTGTATTAATCCTATTCAAACGAATCTTCATTTTCCCCTCGTGTGTCTACGTGTGTTGAGCGTGTGGTTGCGTACGGCCACAGTCCGGGACGTGTGTCGGCTCCGGCTCCACGGCAGGGGGAGGAGGGTGTGTGGGTGCCCAGCGCTGCCCCTACGCCCTGGACAGGGGGATGTCTCCTCTGCCAACGGGCCCACGGGCACTACCATGGACGTGCTGCGTCAGCCTCCTCTCCTCCCCTGTCTGCTCCTCTCATCTTCCTCTTCCCCCTTCTTCCCTCCCCCTCCTCCTCCCCTGCCATCCCCTCCTAACAGCAGGAATCAGTCATTCCTCTCCGATTGCTCCATCCCAACCTGGGAGGAAGAGGGACATAACAGCAGAACAATAACAGTCTACTTTCCTGGGGCTTCTCATGGATGCCAGTGTGAATCAAATAATATCAGCATGCAGAAGTGAACCGCCCCAGCTCGTAATGCAATATCCTCCTGGCCCACATTGCACAGTGGTGCGCGGGAACACACAAACACAAACACACAAACACACGCACACACACACACACACAAACACACACAGTCATCGCACTCACACACACAGACACAGTCACTCACACACAGACCCTGAACCCCTTAAGCTGCGACTGCCCCTGATGAGAGACAGAGCCTTGCAGGAAGCGGAGATAAAGGGTTGCCAGCCTGCTCTGCCCGGCCTTAACCTCCCGCCTGCGTCTGTTCCTGCTCCACAGCCCCCAGGCCCCCCGCTGCTTAAACCTATCGATCCCCCAGCCACACAGCCAGACCCCTCCCGGCACAAAGCAGCTCTCGCACTGCTGTCTGTCTGTCTGTCTGTCTGTCTTCAACCTGGCCAACAAAGATGAAATCTCCTCCCATATCCTCCCCCCTTTTGCTGCTGTCAGCGCCGCGCGTCTGACTGAGCGAGAAGTCCCCCTGACTGAGTGCGTGCGCGTGTGTCAGAGTATGCCTGTGTGTGTGTGTGTGTGTGTGTGTGTGTGTGTGTGTGTGTGTGTGTCTGTGTGTGTGTGTGTGTGTGTGTGTGTGTGTGATAGAATTTCAATACCGCATCAATGGCTGCAAGGTCTGATTGCAATTAAACTGCAGCAGAAACATTGTAATGGCCCTTTGGGGGCGGGTGGCTGGGCCGAGCAGGCCCGTCTCGTTCTGACCAGCCTCAGACGACTCCCAGTCCCCCTATTAGCACACCACTTCAACATCAGGCCCGCTCCCTCCAGTCCACCACTCAGGAGCTGTGTGAGGAGGACAGCCCAAGCCCCCCATGTTCACCTTTTACACCCCACAGTCCAGTCACACAGCCAAACGCACCTTCAAGTTGTTTTTCCCGAAGCTGGTCAATGTCACGGCTCTCTGTTTTTCCCTTCCCAGACGAAGGTCCTGGGAGCAGCTGGCCGATGGACTGGCCGTTATTGACATATTGGCATTTTGACTAATCCAGTCGTGTCCAGAGATCAGCTGCAGCCAGAGGTGTGGGGACTGGTGTGTGGCTGTCGTTTTGGATCAAGTGGAATACAGAGCAGGGATCCCAGCTGAGAGCTGATGGCGACTGTCATGTCAACATCAACCAAGCACATCAGCCTTTACCCACTTGTTACCTTAAGCACATGTGTATGCATACGCACACGCGTGTCAAAACAGGCACACGTGCAAGTGAGCGCGGACAGACGGAGACACACACAAACAAAGACTGACACACAGGAAGCTGGAGGCACTGAGTTATTTCCACATGATTCCTTGGTCATCCATTTTATTGTAGCCCCGGAATTAAAACTTCATCCATTGGCGAAGGGTCTGCGATTGTCGATAATTGCGGCAATATTGCCTGTCTCGAGCAGCGAGCCACACTTTCACACAAGGGCCCAGAAAGTCATTTCATTTTTCTGCCCATTACTATTTTTTTTTTTTTACCAAAATGATGTTGAGCTGGTACTCGCTCTGAGCCAGCGCCGACGGGGGACAGGAGGGGGGTGGGGGTGAGGAAAGGGGGGTGGGGGCAGCCTGGTGGAAAAGACGGAGGAGGGGGGCAAGGACTGATGAGTGGGATTGATGGAGCTCAGGGAATTACCTGTGAAATAGAGAGAGGAGAGAGAGAGAGAGAGAGAGAGAGAGAGAGAGAGAGAGAGAGAGAGAGAGAGAGAGAGACCCCCAGAAAGAGAGGGCGAGAGATAGACAGGCCTTGATGAGGCTGAGTGAGCGGCGGCATCAGGAAAGGCCCGATGGAGAGTGATATATGTCAGGGGTGTGTACAGCCCCACTCCTCTGGCCTGCCTCACCCTCCCATCTCCCTCCCCCCAGCTCCCCCTCTTCCCCCACGTCCCTCCCCCCACCTCCCCGCTCCCGCTGACAGTAATTTGACACACCCAGAGTTGGCAGACTTGAAGGCGGTGGGGTAAGCGATTGTCAGGCCTGGCAGACTCGGGCAGCTGCTGACTGGCTGGGGAGCCGACGTAGTAATCGGGGAGCCGTGATTGGCCGGGGAACTGATAGGCAGAAGAGCCGGAGCTGTCGCCGGGGCGCCACGCGGCAGTGGGATGGACGGGCCTTGAGAGAGGCCCAGGGGGCCAGCGGAGAGAGGCCGGCCCAGTCTGAGGGGGGTGGGGGGGGAGCCCTGCCGTGGGAGGCCGGTGACACGGATGGCACCTCTCTGATTACTGCAATGCAGCCTCACACCTCAGCCTTCACACTTCTACGTCTCCCATCAGTCATCATCCTGCTCAGGCATATGGACAGGTAGGGGAGGGGGGAAGAGAGAGAGGGGGGGGGGTGTTCAGCCTGTGGTTTCCTCTCCCAGCATTGTCAGCCTGAGTAGATACCATTGTGGCCGCCATCAAGTCAGACGAGTTCCCCGTGAACATATAGAATGAAAAAGGGAATTGGTTCGGCAGTGTGTGCTTGTATCCGTTAAGCTCTGCTAGTCACCCCAGATAAGACCATCTGCAAAATAAATAAATCAATAGAAATGAAGGAAATACATTTCCTCGGCGGCGGGGAAGGAATGAATAAACTAGGATGAGCAGGAGTTGAAAGGCAATGCTGGGCGCACGCAAGCCATGCCAGCTGGACCAGAAGCCTGGGAGTCCCCATCAGGGCCCAGACACTTATGTAACCAGCACAGGGATGATGGCCAGGTGGGCACACACCAACATACATACACACACACACACGCACACACACATATACATGCACACACACACACACACACACATGCACACATACACAGGGACACACTTTGGCACAAAGAAATAAAATACACAGACACACACACACACACACACACACACACACACACAAACCCTGGCATAGGCAGACATAGATATGTCTGGTCCTAGGAAGCCAAACAGCGTCGACACACAGGAGGGCAACAGCAGGGCCTTAAAGAAATTGCATGAGTCATTTGTTCACTTCTCCCTCTCCTCCTCCCTCAGTCTCGATTCTATAGGGCTTCTCTCTCTCTCCCTTTTCTTCCCCTCTCTCTCTTTCAACGAGCAAAATGTACAGCTGTACCTGCGGACACATCAGAGGGCTTTATGGGAAAGTTATTCCTGATTGCACCCTTGTGGGCTGACAACGGTGTAAATCTCGGTGGCGCTTTAAGCAGCAGCATATGCAGCCATGAAATGTGCAGGGAGGTTGTTACTGTTGGGGAGAGAAAGAGAGAAAGAGAGAGAGAGAGAGAAGGGGGGGGGGATAAAACGACATCTTTACGTCTGCTCAGCCCGCCTGCTCCTCCAGAGAGACGGTGCCACCGTTAGCTGCTGCTGCTGCCGTTTCTGTTTCCTCATGTCTCAACCTGCACCTGCTGCTCCCCACTAAACGGAGCTGAAGCCTATTTCCTCCTGTGTCTCTTAATCAACATTGAAACATCAAGTGAGGCTAACTCATTTCAGCAGCGGTGCCAGGGCTCCATGTTAACATCTCCCCGAGTGTTTCGCCCGCACAGAATTCCTTCAGCCCTCATCCCTCCCTGCCCCCCGTACACCTATCACTCCCCCCGTCCCACGGCTCCTCGCCTTGCCAACCAATCGCATTCTCACAAATAAGGCTGTCAAGAGACTGGGGCTGCGAGAGAGAGAGGGAGGAGGGAAATTTAGTCAAACAAAGAAAAAGGAAGCGGGGGGGTGAGGGAGCGTTCCGAAACGGGCAAAACAGAAATGACTTTTTTTTTGCGGAAACAACGTTAACGATTTGAGGAGCATTTTGTCTCTCTTTCGCAGCCCCTCAGGCGGTCGGTGTTTTTGAATTACGAAATTGAGACACGACCCGGTTGAAATTCGGGGGCCCACTAATAAATAATGGAATAAAATCGTCTCCGGGTTCCACTACTGGTCAGTGGGCTCTCCTCACAGTGGTCTTTCTTTAACGAGGAGTTTTCAGTAATGGACCCTTAACGAGGAGTGGGCCTCCCTGCCTGGCCCAGCATCTGCGCACTGCCTGTTGGGTAGATTACAACGCGTTCCAGCCAAAGCGCCCAGCACCGCTCCGTAGCAGCCTGCTCCGGCAGCCCTAATCCAGCCTGCCGAGACGCGGCGCTCTCTCGCCTCTCCGGCCATATGCTCGCCCCAAAGATCAACGGGATGCGAGCAAGACAGAGAGGGGCCACAGCTTGCTCGAGCTACTTTCTAAGTTTGGCCCCGTCCAAAGTGTCCGAGGCAATCGGCGGGTGAAGCTGGGCGAGGAGAGGGAAGAGAGGCAGCGGCACTAATTCATGGCAGCAGATGGAGACGTCAGCTCTTATTGTTCTCCTGTGCAAAGCTTGAACAGGACTCGTAAGCCACCGTCACTAATCATGGCCCGGCACACAGGCCCAGCCTGTCTGTTGATAGCTGGGGATATAGAGCTGTTGTCTTTGCCTGACATTATGGAGTCAGCATGCTGGGGGAGCAGGCTGGGCTAGGGAGATCCGGGGCTAGGGGGTCCAGTACCCCGCAGAGAGGAAGGGCTGCTTGTAAGCCCCTTGGCCCAGCCCTTGTACCTGAATCCTGGGGAGGAAGGGGGAAAGGCTGGCTGCTGGAGTGCTGCCACCAGTGAGCTATGACCTTTCCTCAGCCAACGTCTGATCTGCCATGCTGGTGGGGAGTAAAGCCCTGGGAGGCAGCCCCATTACTGGCAGGAGAGATTCATACAATGGAAAATGAGTGAGACAGAAAGATAACAAAGGGTTCAAAGGGATTGAAACTATTTTTAATTGCAGAAGCCATTGTTAAAATCTCATATCGCTCAATGATAATGAGTTTCTTTCAAAGAAGGCCAATCGTCTTTTTTATTTCTTTTTTTTAAGACTTTTAAGGCTTTAATAATTAAAATTTACAAACAGTGTTAAGACAGTATATATCCTGCAATATAGCAGACTACCTTTGGATATTTAGTCAGGTATCCAACTGATTACATGTTACAAAACAAAAAACGCAATTAGTAACAATATCTATTACTCTAAATATGTAATTAAATTTAATTACTAATTTATGTCCTTCACCAGTGCACATATATACTTAAAATAATGTTAAATAGTTCACTGTGCACTAGCACACAGTTGAAGAACAATGCGTTTTATAATATAACCTATGTTTTTTTCCAGATTGTAATGTTGAATGAATCGAGCAAGCCCGAAATGTCATTCCTAACGAGCAAAAAATGTAGACGTTTTCTGATTGCACAAAAAGTACTTCATTATTGTAATTCCACTACTTGGCATTATGTACCCAGTCTAGATCAGCACACTCTGAAGTAGAAACCCGAGTCTCTCCCCAGAGCTCAACGACTAGTGTCTGACAGTTAAACGTAGCAATGCATCGCGACGCCATCTCCCCACGGCCTCTACAGTCGGTACAGTCAGCCAAACGCCTAACCTCTCCCACAGATGTCTCTCAGTCGAGCAGCCTCCCACGTCGCCTAACTACGGCCCGGCTCTGCGGCTCGGGCCTCGTTAGAGATGTGCCATTCTCGCCGGCGTTATCGCCGTCCTCCTTGTGTGAGCGGGGTGACTGAGTCTGGTTCCCCTAGCAGAGCCTAATAGCTTCCCGAGCTCCTCTATTTATTTGTCTCTAAACAAACAGGACACTCTGCCTGTGAGGTCAGCGGTGGGAGCGCCGCCTGTGTCAGCCTCCATTACACCTCTCCTTCACGGCACAGCCATTTGGCACGTCTCTTTCCCTTCCTCTCCCCTCGCGCTGTTTGTTTCTATCTCCTCTTTTTTCGTCTCTACATCTGTCCTCTTCCCTCTGTCTCACTCCCTGGTTCACCTATCTATTGGATTGAGCTTGGAAGTCTGCTGCCCGGGAACGGGGAGAAAATGACTCGAGCGAGTCCCTGAATGGTGTTGGAGAGCTGCACTGAAGGAGGAGAGGAGATGCCAGTCGGGGGTGGGGGTGGGGGGTGGGGTGGGGTGGGGGGGGGGGGGGGGGGGGTCAGAGGCATGTTTTAAAGATGGAAAGGTCAGGATGGTAAATTGCTTCTCTGTACATGAGTCTCAGTAGTCTTTCCTTTTAATGCGTTGGATTAATTCATCCCCCTGCCCTTTCCGCTCACAATGCTGAAGATTTTGTGTAATATGTAAGTGGATGATTTTCGGAAAGAAGAAAAAAATCCTACCTCTTTAGAGGTTTTTGAAAGAGCAGCCCTTTGAATACCAAGACTGGCTTGAAAATGGATTTCAAAGAATGGGAGACTAAAATATAATGTATGTACATCAATATGCATTCGCTCCGTCAGATATCCCAGCACATATGTGATGTGCAGATGTACTCTTGCATATGTTTAGTGCAGATATAGGAATATATAGCCCGTGCCTCGGGTCAATTCTCTGATGCAGATGCTCTCGCCAGTCCTCTCCCCGCTCACTCCTCTGAAAGGCAGCGATGGTATCTGTGGTGGGCTTCATTTCCATATAATTGAATCGCTCCCGTCCCCCGCGCAAGATTCGGCTAAGCTGAGAGGCCCTCCTTGACTGCTGTTACCTCTATGCAGATTTGGTTACAGCTGTTACCACGGCAGCACCGAGCCATGGCTCGTCTCCGCGGATACCTCCCCTAATTACTGTGTTTATTGGAAATTAAAGATATACCAGCTAATGAAACGCGGCAAACATTACCACCGATGCAATGTCATTAATTCTAGCCCGTCTCCCATCTCCCATGTGAGGCCGCGACGGAGAGCGTAGGCCCACATTAGCATAAATATGAATTTTAGTCAGCTGGAAAGCACTTGAATGAAGAAGGAAATAATGAAAAAGGTGTGTTTTCATTTCCCCTCTATGTATTTGGGATGAGGGTAAATAAATAGGCATTGCGGAGCAGCGCGTTGGGGAGCGGGGGAGGACACAGGCAGCGCTGGGAGAGTCTCTTTGTGTGGCCCCTGCAGCAGACCGACCGACCGATTGACGTCAGGGCCGTGTGGGCAGGCAAACAGCCAGGGCTACCCGGGGCCTCCGTCAGGGTGGAGCCCCGCTCTGTGGTCCTGCTGCTTCCTGTCCCCCTACCTCCCACCTCCCTCTCGTTGACATGGGAGGATGCACACAGGCTGCGGCAGCCATGTCACACTCAGCCCCCAGGTCTGGGGCTCTGGCACGGGGCTACCACAGGGTCTGGCACGGGGCTCCCGGTGGCAGCGCCCACAATCTGGGGCTGGGAGAGAGTCTGCCCACTTCTTAATCCACTAAGCCCACGGCCGTTGTCCGTTTGCCCTGGCCTCTGTTGTCCCCCCCGCCCCCCGCTAATGCCTGAGTGGGGTCCTTTATGAGGCTATTTTACGGCGGTATGGATGCTGATGGTGCTGTGGCGGACCCCGACTAGGCCATCGACCCAGCGGGCCTCATCAAGACGGAGCACTGCATCTCCCCTGATAAAGGGCCATTACCCTGCTATCTGTATGAGCAGGGACCTCCCTTTGTGTTCCCTAGGAATAAAGCATGGTACCCGCAGCAGGGTCGCCGTGTCCTCTTGCTCTCTGCGTTCACTCGGGCTGCCTTCAAATGAGAGGGCTTTTAGTTACCACTCTCGTCCATTTGCGCACCAGAAAAAATAATTCTCTGTCTCTCAGTGCGAGGTCAGAGAAAGCAAGTAGCTCACTGGACACACGTAAACACGCACCAAAACACACACACACACACACACACACACACACACACACACACACACACACACACACAAATAAAAAAACATGGATTATAGCTTTGGTCTACCATTTTCCAGTTTAGCAGCATGTCCTTCCCCGCTTGCTCTCTGTCTACCTCACCTCAAAGCTCTGCGTTTTCCTCTCTCTTCTCCACGCCGTTTCATGAGTTTATAGTGCTCCCGTGATGAAGATAACGTAGGCCGGGAGATGAGGAGCAGATGAGATGGGAGACGTGGAAGCATTGCAGCGCTCCTCTGTTTGGAGGCCCCCTTGAGTGGAAGCTCCCGTGAGAGTAAGCTGAGGGGAATGTCATCCTGAGTGGACACAGGAACTCTGGGGACTGTGACGCCACGCTCGCCGGGAGACTCGGAAGGAACTACTTTAGAGAGACTCATTCTACCGAGGACTCCTCTTTTTGTTTTTGTTTTGAAAGATGGCCAGTGTAGTGTAGAGAGAGAGGAGATCACAGGACAGAGCTCGGGCAGCCTTGCTGTTCCCCACACAGTTCAAGGCCGTGCGTCGCTCTCTTTGTTTTCCCTCCTTCTCTTTGTGCTTAATTACGCTCCCTGTAGAACGCCACAGCGGTTCCGTGCTGACGGTGAGGACTGCGCCCATCCTGTTGGGAGTGGTAAACGGCGGGCTCGCCTCCCCGCGGGGGCCAGGGGCGCCGCCTCGCCGCTCGGTTTTGTCCTACACGCGCGACGCCGTGTGCAAATGTCCTCTAAACACCTTGGCGCTCCACCGCAATATGATTAACGCGGAAGTCGTCCCAGCAGCAGCCTCGGCTGCGGAGCCCAGCGCCTGGCCTTTGGACTGTCTACGGCTGCACTGATGAAAGCAAACACATTTATCAGCCGCCCAGATATTAAATCCCACCGATTTCATCAACCTGGTGCCGGGCAACCCTCTGCGAAAAAATACAAATAAGGCGAGTGAAATCCAATTTGATAAAGCAATAATTGGATTTATAAACATCTAAGGAGAGATGTGATCCCAGATTATTTATTTAATGAAGTCCTGTGGTATTGGCCATATGCAAATGATTAACCATGAGAAGTTTTGTAATAAATCTCCTGTCGGATTTGTTGAGCAGTGGTGAGGCGCATACGTTATGAGGGGTGGCAAGGCCCCCTGGCGATAAGGGTGTGTGGGGGTCTTTGGTGGGGGTTGGGGGTTGGAGAGTGAGGGTGATGCGCTGGCTTCCATAAAATCACCTGATGGATGGCCAGGGAGCAAGCCCCATTTGGGATGCTGGGAGGGGGTTGGGAGGAGGTTGGGTGGGGGACAGAAGCCTAGGCATGTTAAATCACAGCCTTGTGTTGCCCGTCACTCAGCCCAGGAATGAAAGCGCTCTATAAATAAGCGGGGGCAGGCCGGGTGTCGTGGCGGCTCGGCGAGGTGAGGATGGAGGGAGAGAGGGAAGCGTGTGGAAGCGGCCCTTCTTCCTACCTCCCTCCCTCCGTCTCTCCATCCCATCACAGATTGCGTGGCCCCACCATGCTCATGCCTTCACTCCTAATGGAACTCGTCCCCAGTGACTGCCGCTTCCTTCCAGGCATTGATTAGAGCCATTCAGCCTTGGGACATCTCTGGTTCTCTGTGATGACAGCTCCCGGGGAGGGGCAGAATGAGGGGATGTCTCCAGGCCGTAAGGGGCCCCTCCATACAGTAAGGATTAATGGTCGGCGTGCCGGAGACCATGGCCACCCCCTGCTGCTGTGCTCGTGTTGCCGGCCTGGGGGACTGATTCTCACTCACCCGCAATGATATTCTGTCACTGGGAGCCCATCACGGAGCGCCAAAGAGAAATTTTAATGAGCTACAGTATGTGTTGCCCCCCTCCGGTGCAGGCACTCCATTTGATTTGGAGAGCGGCGGCCTGTGAATGACGTCGCCGCCACGGTCACCACCGTGGTCCGGAGCCACCGGTGAGAGGAGCGGCTGACCTCTCTGGAGCGGCCCCCACCTCTCTCCTTCTCCTGCCCCCCACCGTGGACGCCCGAGCCAGGCTGAGGGGGACACGCCGGGTGGCCTAGCCTCTCCGTCTCTCCTTGCCGTGGTAACCTCTCGCCCGGCCCGCAGGCTGTTTATTGGCGGGGTGACCTACTTCTATCAGCGGCTTTCCCTCCGCCGCCTCCGGCCCAGCAGCCGCTCTGCCGGCAGGGACCGGCCAGGAAGATCTCTGCTGTTTACCAAGCCACTGTCCTCTGAGTGTCTCTGCTGGAGGTCACCGCTGCACCGCCCAGCCCACACACAGACACACACACACACACACACACACACACACTCACAAATACAGGCACAATCCTTACTGACATCTCTCAGGAGAAAAACAGATTTCCCTTCATGTCAGGACTGAAATAGCATAAACAAAATAGCAAATAGCAAATAACTGCTTCGTGTTTACCACACATAAAAAAGACCACCAGACGCTTTATGTTTGTCAAAATCTTGTTGAGCCTCAGCCAACGACAAAGTCATTTCCAATGGATTCCATCCTTTTATGATGAAGTCTGTTTCCCTGTGTCTCCCTCTGTGGCCACACAGCCAGTGGGCCCGAGGCCCAGAGCTGGAGCCGGGGCTGGGACAGGCAGAGGGATGAGCCTCACTTTGTTCCCGGTCCCTGGCTACAGCGCAGAGCCTGTCGGCCGCGTTGGGAGGGTGATTTCTCAGCCTCCAGGTGTTTACCTGCAGGATACACATCCCTCCTGAGAAACACATCAGTGTCACACACGGACGCTGGGCAGGCCCATCGCTCAGTGCCCCTCGTGAGGGAAGGGCGGGGCTGGCGGCGGCGGCGACAGCAAACAAACAGCGAGAATCCAGGGCAACGCTGCTTTGTGTGCGTCGCAGGCTCATTAGGTGGGATGGCATCTCGGAGCAGGATTCCGCATCCTGTGAGAGATCCCACCAGAGACTGAGATGGCTGAGAGAGCCATCAGATCTTTCGCAGGCCTCTTTGAACACAAACCACCCCCCCCCCCCTCCCACCCCCTCTCTTCTAGCACACGCTCACGCTCCCATCTGAAACATGGAGACGAGAGGGAAACGTAATGAGACTGGTGTGTGGCGCTGGCTGGCTGGCTGGCTGGCTGACTGCTGCAGCTGCTGCATGGAGCCGATATGAATGTTTTGTTCACTTAGTTTGCAGGGGCTGCGGCCCCCGAAAGTTTGCAAATGGAAGCGGGAATAATAGATGAGCATCGGCCGGGATCCGATGAAAGCCCTAAGTGATACAAATGTGTCCCATTCCCCGTGATCCATCCAGCGTGGGCCATCCCGGTGATTTGTGGGAAAGGTCGTGCGAGAAATGACTTTGGCTGAGAAGGCGCGTCCCCTGTTTGCGTTGGTCGGTGCGACGGGGCGCGGAGTGATGGGGCTGGGGAGACAGTCGGCTGGTGCAGGTGGCACTTCTGGAGGGGAGGGCTGATATATCATTTACCAAGGTCGTACTCAATTAGGCCATTTGTTGAGCATAGCTGCATGAGGTTGGCTTAATCAACCGAGGAATGGAGACAACAACCACAAAAGGAGGAGGTAAATTAGGCATGGCCGGGGCCACCGTCGCAGGCACGCAGCAGCATGCTGTGGAAATGCTCCATTTAGCTGGCCATCTCCCCTTCCCAAGAACCCCTGTCCTCACACGCAAACACACACACACACACACACACACACACACACACACACACACACACACACACAGCACACCACACACACTGCACACACACTTAACACACACAGCATACACAGATCCTTGTCTTCACCTCTTTTTCCTTTTCATTTCTTTCTCGACTTTCGAGAGCGGTTCAAATGACCTCTCTCCCTCGGAAACGGTGTACACTCCAAAGGTCAATTATACCAGATGGGCCCGATGGCTAAATGAATTAGCAGAGAATTTGGGGGAAACCGAGGACTGCCCATAAGCATAATTTGCGGCATACATCAAGCAAAGCGGCGCCGCCGCGACAAAGGAACAACATTTGTTTACCCTGATTAGGCGGAGACCTTGATGTGTGCCGAAACACCTGCCAGAGTCACGGGCTGTGCGGCCCAGGAGGACAGGAGTCAAGGCTGTGTTAATAGTGGAGCAATCAGCGGCCATTCAGGTTAATGGGCCTTCAGCTGGCCGGCCCGTCCTAATGTGCGATTTGGAGGGTCAGGCTCCTACTCAGGACCCAACGTCGCTCCTGTCCAGCCCCTCCAAGTGCTGCCAACAGGGGCACTCACCCAGCAGACGGTGGGCAAAGTTGTCGGTGAACGCGGTAGATATTTGAATAGTTAAGTGGAGGCTGATTAGATTCCCTTTAGTGGGTCGTATTGTTAAGGGACGTACTACTTCTTGTGATTGTTGCTGAGGGAGCGTTTCCAAATGATCCCACGTCTACTTCATCATTCTGCTCAGGTTAGAAACTAAGTTAGGGACCGCGTGGGAGGCTCTGCGGAGACGTTTACAGATTAGTTTGCTCACGCAGACCTTCATTGATAATGTGACAGCCTTGCCACTAAGATAAGGAGTAATACATTGATCCCATCACCGCTCGTCTCTGCTCCTACAGTACCTGCATCTTTTTTTCCTTGCTGCCTCTCTCTCTTCGCTTGCTTTCTGCGAGACCTCTTAAGCTGTGACATTTCCGTTTCCCTGGAGACAGAGCGTGCCAGGCGGTTGCCATGGCAACACCCTGCTCTTTGAGGCGCACACAGCACCCCCTCCTCAGCACTCCTCCCCACCACCCCACCCTGACGGGAGAAAGACTTGGTGGAGGAAAGGGGGAGGAGGGATGGCTCTAGAGAAAAAGCACACCTGCTGGCTTCCTACTAATTGGCAATTTCTCTTTTCCCCTACATACTTTTTTTTTTTGTTTGAACTTTCAACATGTTTTCTCTCTCCTCGTTCTGTATCACCCTTCCCTGTCTAGTATTGGCCTCTTGTTTATTTAGCCATTTCACTATACTTTAATTTTCTATTTAGCATATATACATAATTGGATTTGTGCCTAAAGAGTGATCCAACGATAATCCTGTATATGTCAAATCAGGCTTTTCAGTTGATCCACACTTGACAGGCGGAGTCCCAAATAATCACTTGGCGTCCAGCTGCAGTCAGGTCTTGATCCACTTGCTCACCCTTTCTCATCATGGGGATGCAGTTTTCTATTTGCCAAAGTGTACATGTTAGTCCCGAAGCCTCCATTTGCTGTTGTGCTCCGGCGCTTAGGGGTACCTGTCACCACCACCTGTCAAGTGGCCACACCGGGCTGTCAACCAATCGCCGGGTGACATTTGAGAGATATGCAAATGAGCGTGTGCGTGTGAAGCCAGGGCCCTGCTCTCCCCTATTCAATTAACTCGCTCAGCAAACCTCCTAGGTGTTTTCTGCTGATAAAGTCACAAGCATTGACTTGTGCGGCGCGCCGGTGATGATTATGAAATCTGTTTGCCACCTCAGAGCGAACGTTGAATAGTCTCAGTGTGTATTTGCTGGACAGAACATTGGCAAATAGATTATTATATCAGTAAATTGGACTGTACGAGATAAATCGCACAGCAAGCAGAAGGCCAACCGAATGCCAAAAATGGTCAATAGAATTCATTTGGCCAGAGGACAGTGTTTGGAGGACTGGTGGAGGGTAGATTTTTCTCCCCCGTCTCTTTCCATGCGTCATATTCGGAGCAAGGGGCCATGTGCCACCGCAGAGTCATTTCGGGTGGAGCCCTCTCCTCTCATAATGACACCCGTTGCTGAGTGACAGAGAGTACAAAAGGCCAGAGGTCGGAGGGACAAAAGGCCCTGTGACCTTGGCGGGCGCCTGGCAGAGAGGCTCCACCTGTCCATTCAGCGGGTCGGCGCCACAGCACCTGGAGCGCGCGATTAGGCTATTGATCCATCGACTGGCCGGGCCTTCATCTGTCCTGCCCGTCCACCTCTGAGCACTCCAATTATCAGAGCCATCACAGCCCCACGGCTCCGACTGGCAGCCTGTCCAACACTGTCATCTGTCGGGGAATGAGATCCCGACCGCCACGTCATTGCACCAGACGCGCCCCATAAGTCACCTTGATCAGGGGGAGCCGTCAGGAGGGACCAGGCCGTGAAGGGCTCCCAGCCTCGGGGATCAGAGGGGGCTAAGCTCAACCCCGCCCAGCGCCGGTAAACCCATTCCCCCAAGTTTCACACCTCCAGTCCAACAGTCTCATAGGCTTAGAGACTCCAGTGCCTTATTTGCATCTGGGTGTGTTTGTGTGCGTTTGTGTCGGTCTATGTGTGAGTCCTGTAGTATGTGGCTGGCATGTTAGAAATGCATACTAGTAAGTGTGGTGTTTTGGTGCAAGAGAATATATATACGGTATATGTTTGTGTTTGTGTGTGTGTGTGTGTGTGTGTGTGTGTGTGTGTGTGTGTGTGTGTGTGTGTGTGTGTGTGTGTGTGTGTGTGTGTATGTGTGTGTGTGCGCGTTTGTGTTTGTGTTTGTGTGTGTGTTTGTGTGGTTATATATGTCTGTGTTTGTAGCTGGCAGGGACAGCAGACATGAACTCACCACGGCCGGTTCTAAAGCGGAGACTGGCCGGCTTGATCTGGTTAGCCAGCAGGGGACAGGATATTGATCCCAGGACCAGTCTGAGCAGGGCAGTCAGTACGGCCAGAACGCCCACGCTGTCAAACACAAAACACACCCGCACACACACTCCTGGTACAGAGGAAATTGTGTTCTTAGGGTGTAAAACAGAGTGGGGTGTGTCTGTGTGTGTGTGTGTGTGTGTGTGTGTGTGTTCGATGCCCTCTGTGACTTTAGCTGGCAGTCTGAGGAGGGAAGTTGTGTGACTCAGAGCTGCAGTAAACGGAGACTCCCTTGATGGGAGGCTGAATGAACAACAGCTCTCAAAGTAGAAATTAGTCATCTCACTCGCTCCCCCATTCTCCATACTAGCTACTACTACACAGAACCATGGTCAAATGACTCCCCAGAGATACCAGAGGCTCCTTTAAGACTTTACTGGATAGGCAGCTCCACAACACCCGCCCTCATGCTGACCAAGGTCCTGTTCTTTCTCCACCTCGGTTCTTTTTTTCTTCTTCTTTCAGGTCTGGTCATTTCATCCCGGTGTGAGGGTAGCTTGTCTCTGCCTGGCTCACATGCCCATGGCTGTGCTGGTGGCTGTGCCCGCGCTCTGCCCGCTGCCAGCCCAAACAAGGCGTGGTGACAGATTGTGCACGCTGCCACGCAAAGGGGAAGGCAGTGCCGCACGCCGCTCTTCCCCAGAAACCAGGGAGGGGGGGCGGTGGATTAGCATCTCTCCATCCTCGCCGTCCTTTTATCCAGAACTAACACCTTCGCCGTGACACACGGGCACACAAAACAAACAAACGGGGGGAGCCACGCGACACACACACACCACACACACACACACACGCACACACACTCGCGTTCCACGCCACGGAGACGGTGGCGCCGCCTCGGTGTCAACACAGCCCAACTCAATTACTTTAGTCTGCAGCGCACCACTAATCTCCCCCCCCATTATTCTTGTACATCAACAGATTTGCATGTACTTTCACGCCACTATTTAGTTTGCTGTTTATTTTTAGACCTCACGCCTAATTAGAGGGAGCTGGTGTAGAACACAAGCATAAACGGCAACATTAGCAGCCGCGCTAATGAGAGAAGATATTGTGGGTAAAGCTCAGTAATTTCATCCCATAGTCTATTATTATTCTTTCATTACCGTCTCAGCGGATGGCTGACCTCTCTCTATCTCTCTCCCCTCCCTCCTTCCCTCTCTTTTTCCCTCCCTCCCTCCCTCTCTCGCTCTGTGTCCCCTGGTGGGGGCGGTGGCGGCGCGGCCCTCCTGCCCGCGTGTGGCCACAGAGATACATGGCGGTCAGCACGCCGCAGACTCTGACAGGCCTATCTGACAGAGCGCACACAGCCACGAGCCCCGGGAACCATCGGAGCGGGCTCCGTTTCATCCCCCGGCTTACCTATTCCTCATATCAGCCATTACAGACCCCGTCGGGCTCTCTGTGTGTGTGGGGGAGGTGGGGGCACACACAGAGAGAAAATGAGAAGCAATCAGCGCATGTCAGTGACGCTCCATAAACCCTGTCCCTGTGTCACGCCAAAGATTTCCCCAATCACCGGCTGATTTACTCCTCTGATTTTATTTTGACCATGATAACACTCATCAGTTACCCTAATGTACCTGGTCACGGTTCAGGGGCGCTGAGACGAGGTCTGGGGTTTGGGCTGGGAACAAGGAGAGGGAGGAAACGCGCTCCGGCGATCTGTCAGTTAAGCGCCATGGCGACAGGGGATCGGATGGATCGCTCCGGGCGACGGCCTCTGTTGGGAGCCGGCCGTGTTGCCTTCTCGGTGGCTTGTGACTCATGTCTCGTGTGTGTGTGTGTGTGTGTGTGTGTGTGTGTGTGTGTGTGTCTGCGCGGATGGGGATCAGGGGGTTCACCTGACCACCAGCGGCAGTGTGTGATGGCTGTGTGCCGTCAGGCCTGTCTCCAGGTCCACTGGCCTCCTGGCCTCCCCCCAGGCACCCCCCCCCCCCCCCCCCCCCCGTTTGATCAGCCTGCTTTGGATGCAGCACACAGCCTTCCCCTTGACGTCAACCACCGGCAGCCCTCACCCCCAGCCCCTGACCTCCGCTGCCTAGTGAGCCACGGCAGATGTGGGATGGCATGCTGGAGGTACTGAGGGGAAGCAGAATAACCTCCTACCTCCAAGCACACAGTCTGTAGGCAGCGGTATTTTTACATCGCCAGACGGCTTCACCGAAAATGAAAGAGCTTGTTGCGTGTAGGAGGCAAAAAGTAAAGTTCGCTCTGGGTACATGCTGAACAGCCCATAACTCCGTCCTCTTATAGACAATTTTAATTATGATGTGGCAAAGTGTTTTCCCGCTGGCACTTTTCTTGTGAGTGCTGTCGGACGGCCGTGTATGGCAGGAGGAGTAGTGAGAGGCAGCGGCTTTCAGACAGTCCTCTTCTGTGTCACTGATCCTCACATGCTCCTCCTGCTGTTAGCCTATACTTTATGTCACTTTGATTCCTCACCCACCGCCTGCAGCTGTGGAGACTAATCGTCCGGGGAGCCGCGCGTGGAGCTCAGGCCGGGAGGGGGGGAGGAGACGTTGTGGGCCACCCTGTTGTCGGAGCCCTATAGAGCAGCAGCTTTGCGAGAGTCTCCACACCACCACCTTAATGCAGCGAGTCGCTCATACCTCATCTGACGCCTGCACTCAGGACCGTGGTCCAGTTTGAGGTCGTCATCGCAATATGTTTGCTCTCCGTTTGGTAGGATGTTGAAAATCAAGCTAACACAGTGCTTTTGGTTGGCGTCGGGCAGTATCCTGTGATTGGCCGAATTGATGAGAAGGAATTTCCCTTTGGGATCAATAGCTACCCACTGAGAAAATGGGCCCAAATTTGGTTTATTTTTTCTCTGAATATAACCTTAAAAAAAGTGTATGTCCTCTTGTGTTGTTATGGCGAGCGAGCCAATTCTACCACCTGGTCGTGTGTTAAAGCGGCTGGTGTGTTTGTACACAACAAAATTGGGATATAGTGCAGACATAAACGCACTTGACACACTTTTCTCCTCTACAGATACTAAATCCACAGTGCACATTATGTGCGCCCACATGGGCCCGCTCACACATTAAGTCTGGGCTGATGTAAGACTATGCAACAACTCCCACAATCCCATGCTGCTTTTCACACCCTTGCCATATGTCGAGCAATTTTACCAGAGTCTTACGTCAAGTAACACCACCCTCCCTGGCTACTCACGAGTAGAATTCCTTGTTTGCCTTTTAACATCTCACTCTTAAAAAGAGCCTGGGTATTGATCTCCAGAAAGCCTTTCCTTGGTGGAGGCAGATAGAGGCAGTGTTCTCTCACCTCCCCCCGGCTCCCAGCTCAGCCAGAGCCCAAAGATGATGTTATCCCCGGAGGCTGATTAGAGACATTTTACAGGGAGCCTCATAGGTCACTCTATAAGCTGCTCTTTCTGTTCTGCACCTACAATCTATTGCCGCCAGAGCCCGCGTATCAAGGAGACCCCCTCTCGGCGCACAGACGAGCGGGTAGTTATTTCTGTCGGTGTTACCCGTGTGCTATCGACGTGCAATCCCTGTTCCCCTCCCCCCTGCTATTTACTTGTAACAGTGCGAGTTTGTGTAGTAGGTGTCCCAGTATTAATCTCTGTTATGAGTCCCAGGTCTCCGCTGTGTCTGTATGTGTTCCGTGTGTGTGTGTGTGTGTGTGTGTGTGTGTGTGTGTGTGTGTGTGTTTAGACAGGGGTGTGTGTTTTTGCGTGGGTGTGTGCTTTGTTTGTTTCTTGCCACCACTCACTGTTTCTCATTGTCACTGCCGCACTGTGATTGATCACAAGATCTGATTCTGTCAAACTCCACACCGCTACGTGCCTCCCTGCTGCAGGAGAGGGGAAGAAATGGAGAGACAGAACGGAGAAGTGAACGATGAAACAAAGAAGCACAACTCTGAGAGTGGGAGGGTGCAATAATTGGAAGATAATTAGAAAGTGATTCAAGGTTTTAACTTTTCTTGTTTGATTGTTTAAAAATATTTCTTAATGTATTCAGTGTATTGGTACAGACAAAAAGGCACACAGCCGAAGATACAGTGTTATTTTGTCCTGGTTTGACTTTTAATTGTGATGCGCAAATTCACTCTTTTTGCTCGTATGCCATTTACAAATGGTATACATTACCTGCCTGCTGTTAGGGAGTTGCTGTAAGGAGCCGGAAAAGGGAATTACAAAATGTATGTGTAAAGACAAAATGCTCAGCAAGGGTTATGGATGCTTTCTAGAGTGCAGCAGCAATATGTATACTAAAAACTGCTGCACAGTACATTACTCAGTGAAGACACGGGGCCAATTACAGATTTTGTAAAAAGAAAAGAAGATTTATTTTTTTGAAAGGAAATAGAAAAAAAGAGATGTATAGTGCTTTTGTGCTTGTATACTATTAAGAGAGTGAATCCTATCTGGTGTAGCAAACACTGGCCACACGAACAACACAGGGAAGGCTAGAGGCCCTGTTGTTTTTGAGAAACTCAGTCACCCCATTTTACTGCAGCCCAATTGTATAGCCAAATAGTGGGCCAGAGGTTCCCTGGCCGTTCTCCCCATTTCTCTTCGAGGGGCAGACCAGGGACAGACCTCCAAGCACTCCTATGGAGTAAACTGACCTTTTCATTATTGGGTTAGGGTAATGAGATTATACCCTGACCCACCGTGTATGGCCCATTACCACCATGTTCTCCATTAGTGACCTCTGAGTGAGCTGGATAGCATTCTCCCTCTAAACACACACACACACACACACACACACACACACACACACACACACACACACACACGCACTGAACAGAAGTGATTCAGAAGGGCATGCTCTACAGTATGCCATGTAAGATATAGTTGGTTAGACATTTTGTAGAGTAGTGATCGGAACACACAAGGAAATGATAATTGTGAATCGCCTAACCGAACGATTCACTGTCCTTGAGTCAATAAAACAGAACAGTGACATTGAGCTTTTCAGTCCCATAGAGAGATCCCTTTCTATTGCTCATGCTCCATGGCCCCAGTCGAGCAAGTGTGCGTTTGTGCGTGTGCGTGAGCCTGTGTCTGTGGGAATGACAAAGAGAGAGGAAGAGAGAGTAAACTGTGGCGCGTGTGTGTGTATGAGCAGAGCCGGACCACAGAGTGCAGTGCGTTCTCTCCTCCTCTCGCCTTGTCGCGTTTGTCTGTTCCTATCTCCCTCACATCCTCCTCTGCCTCCCCCTCACGCTGCCTGGGGAGTGATTAAATCAGTGTACGCCTGTCCACAAGCCAAGGAGAGTGGCCCAGTCAGTGCACAGCCTGCATGCACAAACACAAACAAACAAACACACGCACACACACACACACACACACACACACACACACACACACACACACACACACCGCGCGCGCGGACGAAAAAGTAAAAGTAGCTGCACAAGGCTTTAGACATCTAGGGTTTGAGCACGTACGCTAACAAAGCCATTGTGGGCCTGAGTGCCACAGATTAGTGGAGCTGTCGTGTTGTGACACACTCACACATTGTACACTCAGGCACGATCGCATGTGCTCCGAGAATACAAAACTCCTCCTTAGTCTGCTCGGTGTTCCTGGGTGGCGTGTCCCCTGGTACATGAGAGGGAGCGCGTGTTTGTGAGTGTGCGTGTGTGTGTGTGTGTGTGTGTGTGTGTGTGTGTGTGTGTGTGTGTGTGTGTGTGTGTGTGTGTGTGTGTGTTCCTTACGATAAGCGACTCCCAGGCTGATTAAAGAGAACTCTCTCGCCATAATGAACACAGGAGATCCGTCAGGCCTTGCCTTTGAGGAGCGTCGGCGCGTCAGCAGTTAAAGTGCCTGTGATCTCTCGGATTTCAACTAATGTTGATTAACTTGGCAGCATATTAAGTGGCAAGGTATTCAGTTGGCTTGACGGGGGCGGGGGGGTTGGGGGGTGGAGGGGGATAACACCCACAATTTGTCTCGTAAGCACTTGTGTGAAGTAATTTGCATATCTGAGTAAAGTGCTTATTCTCGGGAATTAGTTCAAACGTGGTTGGAGTTTTTGGGTCATGCCTAGTGGGTCAAAGGAGTTGGGCTGCTGATAGAATTTAGGATAGTGATGACAATATTATCTATCCAAGAGTGCGCACAATATACATTTTCTGAAACTATATCGGGCCTACTTGGAAATAAAAAAATACACTGTCCTATATATAAAGAGTACATACAACTATTTTATGAAAGCTGATTTTACAATCCAAGCATTTTTATTATTTTTAGAATACCCTTTTCAAAAGTTTTCTTTTGACGTCCTGCAGTTGGTAGGTGGGGAACAGGTCTGATAGCAGCCGGGCAGGGCTGGCAGGGAAAGCTCATGGCGAGCAGAGGGGAGGAAGTGTTAAAATATGGGAGCATGGCGAACGGGGATCTAGTTGAAATGTACAAAGGTACACTTCAATAAGGCAGCGTGGGGACTTTTCCAGCTCTTTTATCATTATTGGCTGGTGTTCCCGTGCTCTGCCGGGAGTTGTCCCACTTATTTCAGCCACCATTCCGCCCTACACACACACACACACACACACACACACACACACACACACACACACACACACACACACACACACACACATAGGTGAACTCCTAAAATGGCACAGCCCCCTGTCCTGCTAACTGCTCTGATGTTCAGCCAAAATGCAGGTCTGTTGCTGCCTGCCTGCTGCAAGCTCGTCCAACTACATTTCCCAGAAGGCCTAAGCCTGGCCACAGCAGACCCAAGGGCACACAAGCAGACAAGACAGCTGCTGTGGAGCTTGAGGGATAAAAAACAAGAATGAACAGTGCACTCTCTATCAGGACACATCTCTATCTAAACTAAATAGCCACAGTGCTCTTTTGTTGCGCGGTAACACTTTCCTGGCAGTTTTTCTTTTCTTCCTCCGGAAGTCAATGCATTGAAATGTCTCAAATTTAATTTCCCCTGTCTTCTAGTCAGTCAGGGCTCGGCGCACCTCCACGTTTGTCGTTAATTTGTTTCCCCGTGTTTACAACATCCGACAGGGCTTTTGATTACCCACCTTCCTATTTTGGGGAGTGAAGCCGTTCAGTCATAGAACGTGCATTTAGCTGAGCCGCAGTCTGCAGCCCCAGCAGCCCCCAGGCCTCCAGGCCCTCCTCGTCGCTCCTCAAACCCCTTCACTACTGAGTCCCCGTGACCTCTAGGACGCCTTGGATGTTCTCTGGCTACGCGGCGCACGTCTCCGTCTCCTTCACCCTGCCGCCCTGCCTCGATATGGCTGACTTTGTTGTGTGATATTTCACTGACACGCTCATGCTGGATTAAAATCTTAATTAACTTGGGTGTCAGCGCGCCTGCCTCGTGGCCGAGGAACGCTTATGGAGGCGCGCGGAAGCGCCAGGCCACACTGCTGCATGTGCTACCAGCCCCAGTCAGTGTACTCACTGCTCAGGCTCTCTACAGTCAGTCTGAGGGGGGCTAGCGTGTTTCAGTGTGGCTGCTTGCACAGGCCGAGAGAGAGAGAGAGAGAGAGAGAGAGAGAGAGAGAGAGAGAGAGACAGAGAGAGAGAGAGAGAGAGAGAGAGAGAGAGAGAGAGAGAGAGAGAGAGAGAGAGAGAGAGAGAGAGAGAGAGAGAACCAGCCACAGAACCGCCCTTGCAGGACCTGAGGAAAAACCCCACCGAGAGCCATTCTCCCTGCGTGACCTTGCGGGGCCATCAAATCGCTCTGCTCCCTTTTCCTGATTTCCCTTCCGTTTGATTTGGGACACCGAGGGAGCGAGTGAGGCTCCATCTGGCGTGACCGGGCGGCGTGGAGTGGGCGAACCGCGCGCCATGGCAAGGCGGGGAGCGGCTGTTAGCGGCCGGGGCAGGAGGCGGCGTGGGCCGACGGGTCACCTTGGCCAGCCAATGACACGGCTGATCAAAGGCTGGCCGCTCGCAGCTGGGGCGTAGCCGGCGTCTGGGTGGCCAGCTGTGGTCGCCCGTAGCAGTGACCTTGGCCCCCTCGTGGCGGAGGAGGAGAGGGGGGCTTCATGCGGACCGTAATGGCCCCATTCCGGCCCCGGAGTCGCACCTCTCCGGCGTCTCCTTCCTCCCCGCTCACGGTGGGCCGCTGCCTTGGCTGGAGGAGGAGGAGGAGACGTGCAGGTGGCTGAGCCTTTCTTCAGGGCGCGGGCGAGGCGGAGCGGGGAGAGGAGAGGCGCCGGCCGTTATTGGTGGGAGGAGAGCCATTCGTCTCGGAGGCGTCCGGGACGAGGCGGCGCGGCGGAGACAATTACATCACTGTCAATCACTGTCTGCCAGGAGACGGCACCGAGCCGCGCCGCACGACGCCCTCCCTCCCACCGCCACCCTCCCTCCCTCCCTCCCTCCCTCCCCGGAGCCGTCACGCGCCCCTCTGTCCCTGGAGGGGGCACTGTGGTGCTCTCTCACGCTGGGCCTGTGAACAGCAGCCATCTCCCCTCAGGGCCTGGAGGCACCATAGACAAGCGACACATCATCATCATCATCATCATCATCTCCAACACACAGTCACACACACACGCTGGGCGCCTTCATCTCCCTAGCTTTATTCTTCTATCAGTAGGGAAATACCATTTGGAGTCCAAATGGAGCATAAACAACTCCTACTCAGGGTTTCAGAGAACACTGTTGTTTTTGTGCTGAGTTCCACAGGGCCATCATGAAAAAAGGCTATTTTATTAGCTGCTTAGGATGCCTCCCTAAACCTCTGGGGCCCCAGCGTGAGATCCACTGGGCTTCCCAAGGCCAATGGTAATGTCTCCCTCCATATAAAGCGCTCATTGCTCTTTATTAAGGATCATTGCACTGGCAATATCTTTTGTCCAAACATCCGTGTTAGCATTCAATGGTGAAATTAATTCTGTGGCTGGGGTAAAAAGGTGAGCGGGAATATTATCTTTTTTTTTTTCCTCTCTCCGCCTCCTCCTCTCCGTTCAGATATTCCTCCTTTCATATAACCTGGAGATGTTGTTCCGAAAGAGAGTCTCTCTGCATCTGAAATGAGCGTTTATGCAGCGCTAAGGTCAACCGGGCTCATTTGAAAAACAAAGCATCCTCTAAGCTGCGGGGCCACGGGCCCGCCTGATTTATTGTGTGGCTCGCTGCTGTTCCTGCTCCACTTTACCAGTCAACTCTGACCCTGCCCCACTGCCACCGCGGACACACTGCCTTTGTGGACAACGTCTCTCTGAATATATTTCTGGGGCTCGGCATAGAGCTCTCTGTAGACGTTGGGCTGATGTGGGATGTGAGGAGCTGCCCATTGACAACCCTGTTCTGTAGTGCAGACGAGAGCCCTGGAAGGTCCCATTGGTTTTCCTTGGTTCCCTTTTGGAAGTGTGTGTGTGTGTGTGTGTGTGTGTGTGTGTGTGTGTGTGTGTGTGTGTGTGTGTGTGTGTGTGTGTGTGTGTGTGTGTGTGTGTGTGTGTGTGTGTGTGCGCGCGCTCGGGTGAAGAAGGGGGAGAGAGGCAGAGAGGGAGCGATAAAGCCTTGCCATATGGTCTGCTCCCTGTCTGGGTTGAGAGGGGGGGGGTGGCACAGAGGGGAGACATGGGAGGCAGGCGGAGGATGGGAGCCACAAAAATACCTTTTAATCCCTCATCCTCTCTCCCTCGCTCTCTCTCTCTCTGTCTCTCTCTCTGTCTCTCTCTCTGTGTCTCTCTCTCCTCTTTCTCATTTTCTGTCTCCCTTCATTCTCATTTTCTGTATCTCCTCTTTTTCTGTTTCTGTCTCTCTCTCTGTCTCTCTCTCTCTCTCTCTCTCTCTCTCTATTTGTTTCTCTCTCTCCTCTTTCACTCTCTCTGAAAGAAAACATGTCTGGAAGATGTAATCCCTGCAAAAGCCCTGCCTCTATTTAGTCCGGCCAAAAGGCAATGGCGGCTTCAGTAAGGACCCGCTAAATTTAAACTGTGTTTACACATGGATAATCCACGCGTAGTGCTTGATATTTACTACGCCGTGTCCATTCGTCCAGACCTATCACACAACGGTGTCTTTAAATGCCTTGGCTGGTTGTCCGTCCTCCCCTAAGCTCCCTCTCCAGATGAGGTAATGTTCGAGGAAGGGGGGAGTGGGAGGGAGAGGGAGAGGGGGCGGGCGCTGCCGGAGCTGCTCATACAGTGGGATGGCCACACCCCACAGCAGCCCCGGGGCTTTGGAGGGAAGGATTTCATCTGTTTTATCTCCACAGTCTTTTTTTAGGTTACAAAGAGCACGTCCCTTTTTTTTTGCGGCTTCAGCGAGACAAAGATCTTAATCGCCCCTGACCGTAATCTCACAGAGTAGGATTCTTTTCTTCGATAGACAAAAAAAAAAAAAAAGAGCTGATAGAAATCATGTGGATGGTATGCCTTCCATGGTGTAAGCTTGCAGGCTTTTTTCTCCGGCAGAGTTTTGTGTGTGTGTGTGTGTGTGTGTGTGTGTGTGTGTGTGTGTGTGTGTGTGTGTGTGTGTGTGTGTGTGTGTGTGTGTGTGTGTGTGTGCGTGCGTGTGTGAGCGTGTCAGTATCAGGGTGGTAGTCAAGTGCAAATCCTGCAGATCAGGCACAGTGACAGCACCAGGAGAGGGAAGACACAAGAAAAAAAAACACAAGACAAAACTCCGCATCTCCCGCTCTCTCCACAGAGCAGAAAATGAAGACCGGACAACCTTCAGTAGAGTGAAAAAAGTGTTCATCTCTTTTGGTCCCCTGCGTGTATGTTTTTTTTTTAGTGTGTGTGTGTTTGTTCGCGCGTGTGTGAGTGTCTGTTTGTGCGGTTCCAAAGGGCTATGACTGCCTTTGTGGCTTTTCACATATCCAAATACAGGAGTAGACAGCACAATGAATATAGCATAGTTCATAACAATAGGACAGCTTAGATTGCACCTACTGGCCAGCCACAGAGGGAAAAGGGCTGAGATGGCAGAGCATGTTGCATGATGTCCTCTCTCCATGGCAATGTAGGATGGCTTTTCTCCCATTTCATGTGTTATCTTTGTTCTATGCTGTATGTATTCCTATCTCTATAACCTGGCTGTGCATTGCTTTAAAGTTCCCCCTCGTTTTCTCACGTCCTCAGTTATATGCCTCTATTTTGGTTCTCTCGCTTATTATCACTTTCTCTTGTTTTGTCTGCATGTGTTACCATGAGTGTTTTTCTCGCACTTGTGTGCAGGCTTTTTTCTGCACACACAAACACACACAAACACACACACACACACGCCTCTTTTGCAGTGAGTCTGCGATAGAACATGTGATTTCCAGAATACACAGAAAATGTCACTTTTGCGATCATTTCACCCCAGATTATTTGACTTGAAAAGGAACACTCGCCCACCATATCCTGGGGCACATGGCACGTCAAACGTCTGATTCCGCCGTCTGAGATTTGGGCTTTGTTTTAACATGGCAAAGGTGCACGCCGAAATGTGCTGGCTCTGACTCAAATACAACCAGGAGACAAACTCCTCCTGAAAGCTTCACGTAATCCTTATCTCCGTAGAAATATCCGGCCTCAACGGCGGCTCCTCAGTTGGCGCGGCGCTCCTGAAAGCCAGCGGTGAATGAGACATGTATTATTCATCCCGATGGTGTGTTTGTGGGGCGGGTTTTAAAGGCAGATATTGGGGTTGATTAACTGTTACACGGGCGTGCGGCGCGTTTATGATCAGCGAGCAGAGCGAGGTGCGTGTGTGTGGGTGTTTGGCGCGTGAGAGAACAAGAGAGCGGCGGGGCATTTAGTCAAGACACGTGTCGCGTCTTCCAACTCCGTCTCATTCCACGCCCCGCACACCGAGCTTAGCATCCTTGAGTGACCTCAAAATCCTCGACTAATGAGGAATATATTTAGCCTTTGTTTCCTGGTCGGAATGCTGACTGACTCACCCTTGGTAGATTATCTCCATATTAAACGCCCCCAAAAATTTTTTTGGGACTGTGTTGCTCCTGACGAGTGTGTGGCACAGGAAGGACTCTCATCAGCCGTAAATAATGGCACCTATCTGTAAATAGCCTTCGAGCAGGGGAGCAACAGATGCTGCCCCGGCGAAGGAGAGAAGCCGGCTACCCTTCACTGAGCCCCCTCTCTGCATGTGCTGCTCACGTCTTCGCCTCCCATTAACACTGATCTATATTAATTCTGTGAGGAAAGAAAAAAAGAAAAAAGAGGAGGAGGGGGAGGGGGGTTTGTGAATAAGGAAGTTGATTAAGGAAATGAAAATCTATTCTGCTGAGCCCAGGCTCAATGTGTTCCAGTCTGTTTCACGCTCGTGGATTTTTAAACCTTAATGGCTATCCAGTTAGTCACAGATCAGCGAAGCAATGCCGGGATACAATGTTTATTTATCCATCTAGTCATTCGTTTTTTAAAACAGTTAACCCGTCGTCCCACAAGTGCAAGCCCTCTGGAATGGCCCTGAACGCTTGGCTTCCTATGCTAACCCTCGCTCACCGCAGAATAACCTCAGGAGAGCCCTGCTAGCGAGCGCGGGCCCCTAGAGCGCATGTCTGTGGAGATAACAAAACGTCATGGAGCTAGTTAGATTAGAAGTACCTGGCATTTATCAATAGTTGGAATGAAAGCTAATGACTGTGCCCATCGACCGAGGCATGTGTGCTTCCTGCTATCGATTTGCCTTTTTTTTTTTCTTCACTAACCTCGCAGGGGGTGTTTTTGCTGTTCCAGAGCGACTCCAAATGCATTTGGAGGGTAGTGCGAGCGCGCGCTCTTACCACAGGGCCTGACATTACACGGTCAACAGCTCAAGGCGGTGGGCTCTCGAGTGGCAGCAGAGACACATTTCTCTTCCAGCTCACCTCACGCCTCCCCATCCCGTCACACTGCTGAGGCTGGAGGGCTGTCTGCGGGGCCTCACCCCACACTCCTATACGGCGCGGAGGACGCGGTGTGACAACACACATCATTATCCCCACGCGCACACACAAATACATACACTGATTCAAACCAATTCACTACCGCCCCACCCCCACCCCCCCGTCCCCACAAAAAAAGCTTCCATTTTAAATGGTATTGGCACTTGACCATCTCCTTCAGGAAATTGAATTTTAAAATAGAGCCTAATTTTGGAGATGAAAATGAAAGAGGACCGCAATTAGGGAGGGTTTCTTTTTACCAGACCCGTGGAGCTTGGCCCCAACGAAATGGTGGCGCCCCGTTCTGTAAAGCGACGGGAAGGCAGGCAGGCAGGCCCTCAGCAGCAGGCAGCGACCCCAGTCCCCGGGCCTCCTGCCAGGGAGAGTGGCAGTGCCGTGAGGCTGACGGAACTGTCAGGAGACACAAAGAGTTTGCCTCCTCTCCTCTCTTCTCCTCTCCTCTCCTCTGCTCTCCTTTCCTCTCGCCTCCTCTCCTCTCCTCTCCTCTCGCCTCCTCTCCTCTCCTCTCCTCTCCTCTCCTCTCCTCTCTCGGCTAGCTGGTGACACAGACAGACACAGCAGCGGCGCCTCGTGTTCGCCTGCATGTGGAGATAAACTACATATTGCATTCTGTTTCAAGTGTTACAAATCTCTTGTAATAATATAATAAAATATGTATTATTCATTGTGTCTGCGACGATGGGGGTATGAAATATGTATATAGAGTATGGGGTGTTCCGTACTCGCCCGGGCTGCGGCTGACATGTGAAGAGCAACTAGGGGAAAGGGCCCTCTGTCTCTGCTGCTGTAAGGGAGTTGGGGGGGAACTATGTGAATATTGTATTGAGTGTGTGTGTGTGTGTGTGTGTGTGTGTGTGTGTGTGTGTGTGTGTGTGTGTGTGTGTGTGTGTGTGTGTGTGTGTGTTGAGAAAACCTGATTAAGTGTATGCTTGCATGCATAATGTTTTTTGGGGGTAGACAGTAGACCATGGCAAACAAAGCATCCCTCTCTGAAACACAAATCCATTCAATAATCCTGAAAGGCTTATGCATGGCCGCAGTGTAAATAAGCATGTATTTTCATCCTACGCCAGAAAAAGAAAACATTTCATGGTACCCAGGTGTGACCAACAAAAGATGTGGATCTGTTTGTTGCGGTTACTAAATATTATTTTTTTAGGGAGGTGGGCGAGGGACGGGTGCGGGCTGCTTGCAGAGTAATTTCCCTGCCTCTTCTCAGCAGGGGGTCAATGGTACAGGGGGTATAATTGGGGACATTAAAATATTCCCACTTTGCCTTGGCACCTGTGATGAGATAGGTGGAAGGGGGGTGGGGGAAGGGGTGCTGCTAAAAACTTTGTGTGTGTGTGTGTGTGTGTGTGTATTGTGTGTACGCTATCGGTGCGTGTGTTTCATGTGGAGGTGTATGAGACTCGGCTAGGAATCCATTTAAAATAAGATAGTGTTTGTGGCCCATTTGAGTTTTGCTGTGCAGTCGAAAAAAAAAAAGCTTCTATTGTTTCATTACCAGACATCTGGGTGAGGCAGGAACCTCATCATGAGACTGTATATTTATGATGGTGGGGAGTTCTTTTTTGTGAAGCACATTCGTTTTTTTTATGTGGGTAATTTTCAAGTGTTTTTATAGGCCTGGGGGTCTCTGCCAATGAGTAATAGATAAAGTAATGGTTTCATACTAGCCCGACTAAATTTGTTTTTCGCTCCCTCTGTCCTGTGCACACAAAAAAATCTGTCAAAAGTAAATGATGCATAGCCGCCAAGCAATTACTCTGGCATCACCATATTCAAGAATGTATGTTGACATTACCAGGATTCACTGCCACTCTGCATGATAACAAATTGCCACAGAAAACAAATGGCATTTACATTTATTTCGGGGTGGTAGCGAGGCGCGATTTGGTATTCATTTTCCCAGCGAGGCCTGTAGTAATGGGAGGCCCTGACCTAAAGCCTCTCTGCCACCCCATTAGTGAGCACGGTAAGCCGTGGCGCTGCCGCGCGCCCTAACTCCCCCAGAATCAACACAAACCGGCCCCCTGCTCACAGAGCCAGCCAAGGACGATGGAGCTGGGGCATTGATTTTATAACGATGCCCCCGCTGTTTGTAACCGTGGAGGAATTGGCGCTGGCAGAGCGCTGGTGGTGTGGGGAGTTTTGGAATGGAGCCCTGCCCCGTTGTAGGCTTGTTCAGGGGTGGGGCGCGGGGGGGCTCAGTCACAGACGTGTGCCACCCCTACATCCGGAGCATGTTGAACATGGAGAGGCAGCCTTGCCCAACTTTACAGATGCACCCGGAGCCAAGCGTCCCTCCTCAACACATACAGACCTGCAACTGCCAATCAAAGCAGCCTTGGGCGCTGCCACTGCCTTGCACGCATAAATTAGCATGTATTTGCATAAGAATCCCTGCGTTTAGCAGGCCCACTTGGCTCTCGCTCCGAATGGCATTTTGCAGCTCCCCATCTCACTATCTCTCACTTTTTCTCCATGGATTCTTT
>JAPMUY010005090.1:0-10000 GCA_026901105.3 Galaxias olidus | reverse complement strand
CTATAGGGCTGCAGAGGTAGCAGAGGCCACATTGAAGCAGCCAGGCTCCTATGGCTTGTCCCTCTCCTCCCCCCCAGCCACCTCTCCAGCCCGACCCACACCCCACCCCCCGCCCCCTACTCCCAGAACCCCCCCCCCCCCCCAGTCACCTCTCCAGCCCGACACACACACCCCCTGCTCCCGGAGAACCAGCGTCCCGGCGCCACGGAGAGCGACTCACCCAGCAGGCCTGGTAAAGTTCCCTGTCCCGTTGGCTCATTTGTTAGTCTGGTCTCACCGTGTCGAATCTTCACCACCCGTCCTCCTCGCCTTCCGCATCTCGGGGCTCAGCCCCTCCCCTCGCCTCTCTCCCCTGCCCCTCACCTCTCGAGAGGAGAGAAAAAAGGATGCCATAAATGTAACGTAGTGCGCAGGCCGCCGGCCGGGGTGATCTACACGCCGATCTATCTGCCGTCGAGGGACGAACGGGGGCTTTATGAAGCAGAAGATAACATGACGGGCGGATTTCTCATCCACGCCCCGCCTGTCCCGGTCCCGCCCCGCCTCCGAGGGAGCCCTGCCGGGAACAGGTAAAAATAGGAAGGGTGTGCAGCGCCATGACCAAAGCGGGCCGAGCAGAGCCGAGCCGGGGTCTGGGCCGGGCCTCGGGCCGCCGCTCACCTCAGATGTTCCGCTGCGCGCCCCGGAGGACCGCCCGCGCCGAGGCAGAGAGCGCTGCCAGTTTCCACACGGAAAACAAAATGAGCACCAGAAAAACCCTCCTCCGGGGGGAAGCCATTGCGAGGTAATTGCGGCGCGCGGGACGGAGTTAACAGAGACAAAACACAAACACTACAAAGACGTGTCCCCATCACCCCCACCCCCCCCTGCACGGTGGGGTACCACAGGGGGATACATTAGCCAGCTACTACCCACGTTATTTGCAGTTTTCCTTCTACCCCACCCCCCACCCCATCCTCTCCCTCTAAATAGGAGCACTGGCAGAGCTAAAAATAGGTCCAACCTCTCCGCCCCTGTCAAGCTGTCAGCGCCCTTCTCCCTCATCGTGGTGTGGAGGCAGACACATCCCTTCCTTCATGGGCTGTTCAGGCAGACAGGCAGCGTGTGATTACAGCGGCTCTCCTCCTCTCCCACCCCACGCAGACCAGCCTGACCTCTTCCCACTCCCCGGCTTAACAAAGGGGCCCGCCGCGGACACACACACCAATTTGAGAGAGGGCCTTCCCCCCCCCCCCCCCCCCCCCCCCCCCTCGTGTTCCTCCCACTGTTTCTCCTCTCCCAGGGAAACGAGAGACAGAGCCCCCCCGACAGGTGAGCGATGGCTGATGGGAGCGGTGTTCTCTCGGTGCGGGGGTGGGGGGTGAGCCACACAGCGGACGTGGTGGCCTCCTCCAGCCACCCTTGATACAGTGGGATGGGGATAAAGCCACTGGCTCTCTCTGCCGGCTCTGTGAGCACAGTCAGCCTGCATTAGGCATCTTGACTTCAGCCTAATAGGCTGTAAATGGCATCAACAGCTCCACTGATTGTTTACAAGATGGAGCCAAAGAATGGGGGCATTGGACATCAACATAAATTACAATGTGGGGAAAAAAAGAGACTTTTCGAAATCGTAACCCAACCATGCTGATTTGTAACTTTTTACTGTAAAAAAATAAAATAAATAATATATATATATATATTTATATATATATATATATATATATTTATATATATATATATATATATATATATATATATATATATCCTAAGTCTTTTTTTTTGGGCGGAAATGTCTGAGCTTGAAAATCGCTTCACCCCTAGCCTGGTGGCCAGTGGTATTCACAGGGATGTAAAGCTGGTCATAGGCTACTGCAGTGGTGTCCTTGTCTTATTCTCCACTGCCCCAGTAAATCAAACACACACACTCTCTCTCTATCACACACACACAAACGAGCGCACACTTACACACACACCCCCACGCGCGCACACACACATACACACACACACATACACACACGCACACACACACGCACACGCACACGCACACGCCCACACTCACTCTGGAAAAAGCAAGCGGAGCTCCACTCTTCCACATTGTTGGTTCTCCACCACTCTGTGACCACAGCAAAGTTTGATTCATCGGAACGGAATGAAAAATATAGATCAGCCCCTGGAGATTAAAAAAGAAGGGGAAAAAAACGTATAGAGGGAGAAAATAGAGGAGGAGAGGTGGCCTGTCTGAGCTCAGCCGCGCACAGGGCCGCGAGTTCCCCGGCAAGACAGCGTTAGCTGCCTATTTGTCAGCATTGATCAACCCATTAAGAGGCTACGGTGGGAAGCATATTGGTTTTGGAGGCCAAAGGACGGAAGGAGAAAGACAAAGATAAAGCCGGGGGGGGGACGCGGTGAACTCTCCTCAGCCTCGGCCACTGTCGCACGGAGCCGTAGTCCCCCCTCCACCGCTGGCTCTGCGGTTCGTTTTGCGGTCCCCACAGGGTGGGGGGAGGCGGTGTCTCAGCCACTGCGTGGACACTGTGCCGCGCGTGTCGAGGTGTGTTATCTCACCTGCACGTGCAGCCCCTCCGCCGTGGCACCGCTGTGACTGATGAGCCGGCGGGGCTGGCAGTGGGACTGGCAGCGTGTCACCCCGTCTTCCTGGGTGTCCAAGGGGAGAGCAGGCCGCCTCCTCGCCCGGCCTCTGATGAATTCATATAATTAACTCTGCCTTGATCTGCCGGCTAATCCTGCACTCAGTAATAAAGGATTAAAATGTCACCTAAGCCACCTGCTGTTATTGAGCCCCGAGACTCAGCCTATGTGTGCGCGTGTGGCTATATGTGTGTCTTTGCGTGTGCAAATGGTGAGTGTGTGTGTGCAGGTGTGTGAATGTATGTGCGCGCGTTCTGTGTAAACAGTACATGTGTGATCCAGTGAGTCAGGGCAGGAGCCGGTGCCAGAGACAGGGGATTTAAGCAGAGTGCAGTGTGTTTCAAAACAAAAAAGAGAAAGAAAGCGAGAGACACTGAGAGAGAGAGGAGGAGATGGTGTGTGTGTGTGTGTGTGTGTGTGTGTGTGTGTGTGTGTGTGTGTGTGTGTGTGTGTGTGTGGGTGCGGCACAGGGGGGTGGAGGGGGATGGGTGTCAGACTGTAGAGGGGAAATGAGAGAAAAATGAGTCCCACATAAAATTGTTATAACTTGGCACTGACCTGTGTGATTGGTTTGGAGCAGGTCTGGAGCTGTGATGGACTCGGGCAGGAAACTTTTCTGTCACGGTCCCAAAAAGAGGACATGAAAGTGGGCCGTGTTGAGAGGATGGGGACCAGGAATTTTACCTTCCCCCGTAACCTCACTGGGCCCGGTGAGAGAGGAAGCCGTGGATGACGAAAAGGAGTGCCAATCCACTGGATAAGAGCCCGCAGACCAGAGGCTGCCCGCTCCGCCTGGTCGCCTAGCAACCCTGAGTGTACCGCGCGCCCGTCTAATGACTCCTGTTGCCGCGTTGGCTCAGAGGCTGCTAATGGGGCCCGGCTCTGGAGCCTCGCTGACCAATCGCAGTCGTTTAAGGCCAGGAGGCTGACTGATCACTTGACGGGGACCCTAAGACCTCAACCTACCTTAACTCCGGCTAACGCCAGCTCCCCACCCTCCCATGCCCCGCGTTCATTCACCCACACTCCGGCTAGAAGCAGCGGAGGACGGACACACCCTGCTCCCCAGGAGGAGAGAAACACAGCCTCCAGTCACTTTATCCTCGGCCCCATCTCCATCGCTCATCACTGTTCCCATTCCAGCATGGAGCGCTTACAGTAGATTCAGACGAGCGTCGCTGAAATCCTTCCAACGGCCCACTATCCGAGGATGCCTTCCTCCAGTTAGATGAGTTTCTGTGGCCACTGTCCAGTCCTATCACAGTCTGTCTGGCCTGGCGCTGGGAGAGGAGCGTGCATGTTTACTTCCCTCACCGCCTTGAACTAACTGTTTATTGTCCACTGGCAGAGAGACACTGTGTTGATGAGTATGTGTGTGTGTCTATGGCATTATGGGTGTTTGAGTCTTTCTGTTTGTAATTTGCCAGAGTATGTTTTCCTCGCGACGCGTGCATTGACTCCAGTGATGATCCAGTGTCACAGCATATTGTCACACTGCTTGTTTGGAGGTGTCTCTTTCCATACACGCACCCCTGCACGGCCGCCGGTCCCTCCTCTATATTTGGCTCGACCGGGCCTCGTGTCAACTACTGTCAAGTGCCGGCCAGCCGGAGGCCCTGCGCCCACACTGCTGCTCGGGCTGACTGATAGGAGCGGGCAGTGCCCTATGCCACTCGGTGACACTCACACACTGGCCCTGTCGCCGTGCCCCAGTTAGGCAGACCGGCCCATTGCCTGCAGCAAGCAGCCCAGGACAGCGCCAATTCGACATGCATGGCCGACCTCCCTGAGCTAACGCCTTCCTTGCCTGCCCTCTATACCCATCCTTTATGGCCAGGGAAATGGAAGTTATTTTTCTTGTTTTGCCAAGTCACAGGCTTGAGTAGGCTAATCTTTTCCCTCCCCCTCGGGAGGGAGCGAGAGAAGACTGTAGACGAAGGGGGGGAGGGGGGTGGAGGGAAGCCGGGGGGAGTTTGTTATTCACAGCAGGCATTTTCGGGAATGCACTTTTACTGTTCGCTCCCTCTGAAGTGTGTCTTCTGAGGTTGCCTTTCGATTTTACTCGGTTAACCTTTCACAGGCCACTCCACTGCAGCTCCTCCGTGTGGCTCTTTGTAGCTCGGGGAGACTGTCCGGGGCTTGGCAGTATTGGCTGACCAGAGCGGAGTGCTTAAACACTGCTCACTAGATTTTCATGTATTTCCTGGGGAAACATGTATGGTGGAAGAGGATGCCGTGGCTAAGGGCTGGGGCTGTCGGCTGGGTGTCTGGGGACAGGAGGCACATGGCTGGGGGTGGGGGGGGGGGGCAGTACGGGGAGGGGCCAGGAAGCCGTGGGCCGGCCAGAGAAGACCTCTCCCCGCGGGGCCCGGGACTGGATGATGTCATGGCATTAATCTCCTCGTGCCATCTGACACCCAGTGTGACTCTGTCATTGAAAAGTGCTAATTCTGCTGAACTGCGTGGGGAATTCAGGCATCTCCGACGGGCTGGCCACCGGAGTCATTAAAGTGGCTGGCGCCGTGCTAGGCGCGCATTTTCATCCCTCTGCTAAACCTGTGACGCTGTTTGTTGTTTGTGTGCTTTCCCGGCCCACTGCGGGGGAATCTCAGGACATGAACTCCGGGAGCACCCGCGTGTTCCTGCCATGCCTCCCCCGTCACCCTGCGTTGTAGGAGCGGTTGTCCCCATCGGTCCAGGCTAACCCGGGGTTTTCTCTTTCCCTCTCTCTCCAGATGAACCGGCCCATCCAGGTGAAGCCAGCCGACAGCGAAGGACGAGGAGGTAATTAACCTTCTTCTGGTCCACCCTCCAATACACACACACACACACACACACACACACACAGCTGCACGCACACATTCCCACACACACACACACACACACACACTCACGCAGACGTAGTCAGAGGCACGCGTTCCTTTTCCAGACGCAGCCGAGGCTCACTGGGAGTTTGCAGAGTAGCCGTTAATATAGGTCACTGGCTTCTATTGACTTCCCATCTGTGCTGGCACAGGGTCTATTTTCTGAGGTCCACTATCACTAGGAGAAGTTCAAAGACGAGAGAGGAACCGCCCCCCTCCCCCGTACCCCGACCCTCCATCGCACCATCCCTCACACTCTCCTTAGAGTGACATCTCAGTTTGAATACCGAGAAGAGCCGTTGGGACTCGCGTGTACATGTGCGTGTCCACACACACACACACACACACACACACACACATACCCAATGTATTCACACACACACACACACACACACACCGTATTCACACACACAGACTTTGTTCACACACACATTATTCGCACACACTTATACTCACCCATCCCACACCACATCTGCACCTCAAAGCTACTCTAGGCCTTATCAGTCAAACACCAGGACAGACACTGTGCATGGCAGAATCTTTGATTTATTACTTGGACAGATCATTAGATGGAGAGAGAGGAAAGGGGGGATGTTTTCTGAGTGTAGAAAAAACGATTTAGCTTAGGGTTTTAGTATGCCACATGGAAATACATTTCAACCAGACATCCGCATTATGGTTCAATGGTATTTAAATAACTTTGAAATCAACTTGACAAAATGTATTTTTCAATGGTCATGATACACAGAACAAATTCTGGGCAATTTATTGTCCCAAACAGTGTGAGTTCAAAATAAAAGTAAAAAGAATGTAGTGGTTAAGAATGAAAAATACAATTATATAATAAAAAAATTCTCAACACTGCCAATCTGTGTTGCCAAAAATGCTGTCACAACCATAACTGTTTTAGTCTACCAATTATCCAAGTCTGCCTAGGCCATTTAGTTTAACTTTGCATTGAGTATTAATAATTATTCAGATTGTATAACAGACTCATTACATATAATTGTGACTACTTTTTGAAACGACAGTTTTGTTTGAATGATTGCCTAAACTTATTTCAAGAATACATGAAGGCATATGCAGATTCGATATTCTAACATATTTATAGATAGATATTGATCGTATTGGCACTTGCTCATTTCAAATTCAATAGATTTAAAAAGACATAAATACTTTGTCTTCTCTTTTTACATTTTGATTTAAATAGAATTTAAATAAATTGAAAAGAAAATACAGGGGAAATTAAAGCCATTTTATTCAATGTACTATTTGCTTTTCTGTCTTTTCAACATTTGAGTTTAGATAATAGATTTGTAATGAATCTATTAGAATGTTTGTATAATTTTTTTGATTTTTGTAGTTGTTCTGAAAGGCTTCTGGAATTAAGCAATGGGTTGTATGCTCTCATTCAAATGAAATGGTACTAAGATCATGTAACTCTCTGTCCCACTTAAATATTGCATTCCATGTGCCATTTAAATAGCGTAGAAAGGTATTCCTATAAATGTGGAGAAATAGAATACAATTACAAACATCATTTGTATACAGAATTCGCAGCGCCACATTACTACGATGCCATTAACCTAACAGCAACACATTGCAGGGAGTCAGCCAAACAGCCATGCTTGTACACCACATTGCTAGTCTTCCAGAGCCACCCCTCCCATTTCCACCCACCCCTGCAGCCCTAGCCTGAATGACAGTGTGATTGACTAGATCATTCTAAAGCCATTTGTGACTAACATTATCAGGGTTAATGCAGATTAAGCCAGTTAGAGATTTACATGGCTGGAATTGCAACTAATTGACCCGTTCTGCGTCGACATTGTGTGGGTCAGATGCCCATATTCCAGAGTCCTGATTTACACAGCCCGGGCCAGATTAAAGTCAGCCAGTTTGGTGATTTACATGGTCAAGTGTGAATCAGGCGGCCCATTTCCCTGCCACACACACCTCATTTAGATCTTATTTTTGTCACGGCGCCACTTTAATTAACGACCATCTAAAAACAGGCAAAGTCTGACTGGCGAGGCCTGGGCAGGAGCCAATCCTTATTTTCGCTGAGATAAATTGGATCTCAGGCTTACGAGAGGAGGATGGATGGGCCCCGATATCAATTACTAGTCTTTCTCTAGCGACGAAAAAATACTGGCGGACTGAATGAAATACAGAGGGCTTTTTAGGCTACGGCGGGCCCGCTAGACTGTCAGAGGGAGGTCTGCAGAGAGGCCCGGCTAGGACACTGAATGAAATAATGCCACGCAGACAGGCCCCAACAGAGATATTGAGCGTTAATGGCAACAGGAAGCCAGCAGTCAGGGCAGAGAAGTAAAGCCCAGCCACGTCTGACAATGAAATGAGATTTACTACGAAGGCATGTGGTTATAGGAAAACAGACGGCCGGGCTATACTGGGCCTGGGAGGAGGGAGGGGGGGAGGGAGGGAGGGATCCATCTCCAGCAGGCTGACTCAAACATGCGGCCGGGCAGGTAGACTACTCCCAGCGGGGCCAGTAGATTGGCTAAGCCTGGAACCTGCGTTGGCCCCGGGACTTTTGCACCTCCGGAATGGAGACACATTTATCACATACAAGGCATCAGCAATTATCTGTCACGGGAAGTCGCGAAGGTCTCTCGATTACGTGCTTCTGCAGGCATTAGGAGCCATTAGTGGGTTGAGACGCCGCGGCGGCCCCCCCTGCTCTCCCTCCCCCAGAGAGACGTCCCCTCTCCTGGGATAGAGACGTGTCAGGAGCTATCGTAAAACTGGAGCTCACAAAATGAATGGGGGACCAGACAACGCATAATCCTGCTGCTCGGCTGACTCTGGATCACAGAGCTAATTCTCTGGCTGTCTGTTAGAATGACTCGTGTGTTATTTATTTTCGGATTACCACATAGAATGGAGCAGGCGGGGGGGGGGGGGGGGGGGTGCATCCCAGTCTTAAAATCTATTCTGCTCTGTGAGTTAACCGACCTCCTCTCTGCAAAGTCCATCTCTATCTGATGTGCTTTACACCGCCTTGTTTTTAAACTTTATCAGCCCGCGATTCCAATTCTGAGATACGGGGAGACAATCTAGGCCGGCCCCGCTCCGCTCCCCCTCTCTGTGGTCAGTTCTTGAATAGAAAGTGTTTCATATCTCCACTTTAAACCCAAGCAATTTGCCTCAATCCAAACCGAGCTGGGGGAAGCGAAAAGCTCCCTCTAATATACCGGAGAGCAGGGGAGAGATGGAGCGGATGATAGAGAGAGAGAGGGACGGGGGCAACAAGAGAGGCCCAGGGAGGCGGGGGGGGGGGGGGCGGTGGCGGGGGAGCGAGGGAGACACGGGGAAAAAAAGGGGGCTGGGCGGGATGAGAGAGCTAACGGAGGGTGATGGAGGCAGCTGAGCGAATCTCAGCAGTAAATCATGTGGGAGCCGTGCCGTCCCTATCTCCTCCCCGGCTCGCCACCGAGCTCTTCCCCCTGACCTTGTCTGCCTTCCACGGTGGCGAAGAAAAGATGGGGCCAGATTATCTATGATTGGAGATGGCCATTATCTAAACACAATCTAGGAGCCGGGTCCCACTCGTCCCGCCCCGTCAATGGTGGACTCGAGGCCGGGCTGATGAGAACAGAGATGGTGGGTCAGAGCCGCACAGCATCCACCCTTTATTAGCTCTGATAAGACAGGGTGGCAACACTCTCCCAACGCCCGCCCGACAACCTCCATCAACATTGACTTTCCCCCCCCCAAAAGTGCCTTTCTCCACGGTCCCGACCTTTATCTTTCACGACACAGTGTACTGTTCTGACTACTTTTTTTTTCTTTTTAGAACCCCCCCACCCCCCCCCCACCCCCGACACACACACACACACACACACACACACACACACATTTTCCACCGAGTTGTCCTGCTCCTTCAGTCGGCGTCCGCGCGCTGTCAATCTCGAGGCCCCGGTGTTTCTGCCCGGCCTGCTGTCTGGCATGCGGAGGCAGTCATTGTGCATCGGCCGTGCTCGTCCTTGCCTCTTCCACAGGCTGACCCCGGCCTGCGAGGTGAGAGATTGACAGGACCTCAAGCTGTTGCACGCTGCGCTGTCACGGCCTGCCCCAGCAGGTAGGAAGAGTGAGGGCTGCTGGCTGCGGTAGTCTGGCAGGCCACAGGGGAGGGGCTGTCTGGAGGCACCTCACGCCCACAGAGGAGCACGCTCCACTTTACATGCAAATGAAGCCAAAAGATCCCTCTCTGCCCCTGGACACGAACATGCAAAACTACGAAAAGTCAAAAAGATCCCCGGCAGGGCCGTGTATGCATGGACGGACACACTCACACACACACACACATGCACGCACGCACGCACGCACGCACACACACACACACACGCACATACACACACACACACACACACACTCACTAAGACACACACACACACACAGGGTTGACTGGGGCTCTGGATAACAGAGCTATGGCTCAAGGTTTGCTAGGCATTAAATTAAATTGCTTTGTTACAGAACTG
>JAPMUY010005086.1:27500-36355 GCA_026901105.3 Galaxias olidus | reverse complement strand
CACACACACACACTGACACACACGTACAATCTCACACACCCTCAATTATACACACACATCCACACTCTTAACTTCCACTTTCTCTGATAATTAAATGGTCTCGCTTTTGAAAAAATTAGATCAGCCCCTTTTCTAAGCCAGTTATTGAGTCATCCCACATCCCAGACAGACACACCATTAAACTGTTGCCAACCCCCCCCCCCCACACACACACACACACACACTTTTGTAAGACCCCGAGTGTTCCTGTGCGTGTGTGTGTGTGTGTGTGTGCATCGTGAGAGGTCTCGTGGCTAGGTCTTGTCACCTGTTAATTGCAGTTAATTTGCGGTCTACGCCACGCGCAGGGACTTCACCAGCGCCTCTTACCCTTCTCCATGTCTGCCTCGCTGTCCAACCTCCACCGCTGGCTTCTACCAGATAAAAGAGAAGAAGAAAAAGAGAGGGCAGGAGGAAGAGGAAGAGAGTGAAGGGATGGTTCGTGTGTGTGTGTATGTGTTTTCTGTTGTTCTGTGACAGAGATATTTAGAAGTTCTCTGTCATCTCTGTAGTAGCCTTGTCCGCCCCCTACTCCTCCTCCTCCTCCCTCCTCCACCTACTCTGCCTCCTCTTCTTCCTTCTCTTTCTCTTTCTCCTCCTCTTCCTCCACCTCCTCTTCCTCCTTCTGGTCAGAACAGTTTTGATTTCGTTATGGTTGCCAGCTCATAAAAGATGTCTTCTCGAAAGGGAAGATAGAAACACACACCTTCTCTCGCCCTCCTTTCCTCAGTCTCTCCTCCCTCATCCCTCCTTCCTTCCCTCCCTTCACTTTTGTCTTTCAACCACGTCGTTTTCCACATTGATCTTTTTCAACGGTTAACCTCAGGGTTGAAATGTCAGCTCTTCTTTAACATGTGACACCTACTCTCATAACCTATTCCCTGGCATGGAATTTAAGTCTGACAAGTTTTTTTAAAACATGCTAACAATGCTTTTATGATAATATCAAGATTTGTTTTTATTATAAGAAATCCATATTCATCCATATAAATCCATATATAAAACAGTTTGGGTTTTTGTGGCATTGAAGTCCTGCATCTGAAATGGGTTACTGCCTAGTTTAAAACACACACACACACCCACAGACACACCAGCACACAACACAGTTTTTCAATCTGGTTGCCGGGTCAGATTGGTGAGACTCAGTGATTCTCTCACTTTAACAAGCCAATTATCGACAATTAACTGGCAGCGTCATTAGGGAGCCTTTTGCACCGGGTCCCTCATGTTAATTGATTTACTTAAATGGGAAAATGAGTTTGAGGCAATAGAGATACACACACACAGACACACACACACACACACACACACACAAACACACATACTGTACATACGTGCACAAACAACCCCCCCTCCCCTCCCACACACACACACACACACACACACACACACACACACACACACACTCCCCCTCTGGTCAAACTCTTTCTTCCCATCACTCTTCTTTTCATCTATCTCTCTCTCTCTCTCTCTCTGCATCCCTGTCTCTCCCTCTCCTTGTAACCATCGATCTGCGTCCTAAATCTCCTAATGGCTCTGGTGAGAGATTCATAACAAAGGATTCGTATTGGTACCTGGAACGGTGTAGCTTCACATGGAGCTTCTCCTTTTAATTGGAGCAGGGAAATAAGGGCCCGGCTAGAATAGGATCCATTTCTTTGTGGCACGTTCTCACTGATCTAACTTATGAAATCAGTCCGACACCATCATCATCCCTAATCGCTTTCATAATTAACCGTCCCTCTTGAATTCATGCTGCAATAATAAAGCAACGACTGAGTAAAAAGAAAAAAAGTCTTACTTAAGCCTTCTTTAGTTTTTGCTCGTCCAAACTGACAGCCCCTTTACCTGTTTGAGACGCTGTAAAGACGTATACCAGCAGAGACAGAAGTACCTTTACCTGTTTCAGACGCTGTAAAGACGTATACCAGCAGAGACAGAAGTACCTTTACCTGTTTCAGACGCTGTAAAGACGTATACCAGCAGAGACAGAAGTACCTTTACCGGTTTCAGACGCTGTAAAGACGTATACCAGCAGAGACAGAAGTACCTTTACCTGTTTGAGACGCTGTAAAGACGTATACCAGCAGAGACAGAAGTACCTTTACCTGTTTCAGACGCTGTAAAGACGTATGCCAGCAGAGACAGAAGTACCTTTACCTGTTTAAGACGCTGTAAAGACGTATACCAGCAGAGACAGAAGTACCTTTTACCTGTTTCAGACGCTGTAAAGACGTATACCAGCAGAGACAGAAGTACCTTTACCTGTTTCAGACGCTGTAAAGACGTATACCAGCAGAGACAGAAGTACCTTTACCTGTTTCAGACGCTGTAAAGACGTATACCAGCAGAGACAGAAGTACCTTTACCGGTTTTACCGGGGGGGGGACGGTGCCCGCTCCACTAGGATGGAGTGCAAGAGAGGCAGAGGGTGACATCTAACCCAGATAAATGCCCTAATTACCTGATCTGTCTTTGACACTTCAGCTGTCTGCTGCTCCCCTGTTGTATCCATCACACTCACATGCACACACACGCGCGCACAGGTACACACACACACACACACACACACACACACACACACAAACAGGCACAAACACACACACAAACACACACACACACACACTGTCTCTCACACACACACACTCACTTCATGTTCTGATCTGACCCTCGCTTCCCTCACTCATGGAGTTCTGTCTGTCTGTCTGCCTGCCTGCCTGTCTGTCTGTCTGTCTGTCTGTCTGTCTGTCTGTCTGTCTGTCTGTCTGTCTGTCTGTCTGTCTGTCTGTCTGTCTGTCTGTCTGTCTGTCTGTCTGTCTGTCTGCCTGTTTGTCTGCTTATTAGCCAGTCATTCGTCTCACCACTAATGGTGTCTTCACTCCTGACTATCTGTACTGCACCGGCAGGGAGGGAGGAGGGAGAGAGAGAGAGAAGGGAGGGGGAGGGAGGGAGGGAGAAAAATAGAGGGAAAGAAAGAAGGAAAATTAAGAAGAAAAAGATAGGCGGTAGGTAGGAGTAAAGTTTCCATTTTTCCCCACCAGAGAAAGAGAGATAGACGCACAGAGAGCGACAGAATTAGAAAGGCTGGCAGAGGGATGGAGAGGAGAACACTGGACACGGAGGAACACTAAGAAGACTAGCTACATGAGAACTGTGTACGCACGCACACACACACACACACACACACACACACACACATAAATACACACATGCACACACATACACACACACACAGACACACACACACACAGACTACACACATGCACACACACACACACACACACACACACACACACACACACACACAGACTACACACATGCACACACATACACACACACAGACTACACACGGGCACACACACACACACACACACACACACACACTGCCCCCTGGGGACACACACCAGGCGCTCTGTCTTCACTACTTTTAAATAAGTTTGTTGCTAAGGTAACATACTTATTTATTTTCCAATTAAGACTCTGTGAACTGCCTCCTTACTAGTGAGGCCAGCTTCTCTTTTAAATTGCCTTCAAACACGCAAACCTACGTGGTACATTTAAATGTTCTGGTGAGGAAAGAAAACATTGGTAATTTCTTCTCAGGATACCATAATGCGCATTTAACAAGCAGCGCTGCAGAAAGATGAAGAAAAAGAAAAGCAGCACATGCTTTTCTGGGATAAGAAGTCCATTGGCTTCCTAAATGAATGTGTTTTCAAAGGAGATATGGAACGTTGTATACTGTTATGTTCTATTGCAAGACTTTGATATCAGGAGAATTAAAAAACATTTTCCTAGAGCTGGAAGTCAATTAGAGGATTGACTCTTTTTCCCTAGAGAGTGCAGAGGGGAAAAATTTTGTTTTCCCTCTCTCTCTCTCTCTCTCTCTCTCTCTCTCTCTCTCTCTCTCTCTCTCTCTCTCTCTCTCTCTCTCTCCTGCTTCCTCTCATCAAACTTCATCTGTTGCTAATGTTTATTCAATGGTTACATATGAATTTGATTCCCCTTTCTGACATTAATTGCTCAAACTTACTAAGTGTGTGTTTGTGTGTGTGTGTGTGTGTGTGTGTGTGTGATATAATTGTATGTGTAACTTTGAAAGGCTCCCAGCTCTGTGTATGTCAGTGGGTTTCTAATCGTGTACACTTTGTGCATTGTGTGTGTGTCTTTCAGCAGCGGGGGAAGCAACCATTTGTTATTGACTAGACCCAGCAAATGTCAATGCATAAATTAAAGATGATTCATAAACATGAGAGCAATTTCATCTGATTGACTTTGCCCTGATCCTTAACATATCTGCATTCCGAGAGAGAGAATCATTCCAACTGGAGAGAAGTGTGTGTGTGTGTGTGTGTGTGTGTGTGTGTGTGTGTGTGTGTGTGTGTGTGTGTGTGTGTGTGTGTGTGTGTGTGTGTGTGTGTGTGTGTGTGTGTGTGTGTGTGTGTGAGTGGGAAGACGGCAGGACAGAAAGGCCAATATATTTAAATATATTAGGAATGAGTGTTTTCTGTATTTGCATGGACCCCGTTAGATGCGTGCGTGTGTGTGTGTGTGCGCTGTCCTTATTTATTGAGTTTTTTTGTACCCAACCCCATCTCTGTGTGTGTATCTAAGTATGTATATAAATGTGTGTGTGTGTGTGTGTGTGTGTGTGTGTGTGTGTGTGTCTGATAAAAGCCCCTCCATTTCTCTCCCTTCTGCCAGACCGCTCTCATTTCTTCCACTTTCATCCTCTCTCTTTCCATTCTCCTCACTTCCTCTTTATCCTTCCTTTTCTTTCTTTCTTTCTTTCTTTCTTTCTTTCTTTCTTTCTTTCTTTCTTTCTTTCTTTCTTTCTTTCTTTCTTTCTTTCTCAAATTTGGGCTACAATTCTCTCTCTCTCTGTCCCTCCCTCCCTCCCTCTCTCTCTCTCTCGCTGTGTCCCTGCCTCCCTCCCTCTCTCTCTCTCCCTCCCTCTCTCTGTCTCTCTCTCTCCCTCCCTCTCTCTGTCTCTCTCTCTCCCTCCCTCTCTCTGTCTCTCTCTCCCTCTCTCTCTCTCTCTCTCTCTCTCCCCCTCTCTCTCTCTCTCTCTCCCTCTCTCTCTCCCTCTCTCTGTCTCTCTCTCTCTCTCCATACCTTCCTCCTATTCTAATGGGGATCTCCTTCCTCCCTCTCACAGGAAACTTCTTCTCTCTCTGTTCTTTTCCTCTCTCCATCTTTCTGTATTTCCTCACTTTCTCCCTCCTCCTGTTTTCTGCACATAGACGACACTGGGGCCATCACACATAACTACTGTCTTTAACATCATACGCCACACACACACACACACACACACACACTCACTCGCACTCACACAAAACACACACACTCACACACAAGCTCCATGTCTTCTAAGCACACAAAGACACATTGAAAATCGCACGCGCGCACACACACACACACACACACACACACATACGCACACACACACACACACTCAAACCTCTTTGCATGACTTATTTTCCCAGGCTCTACCATTCAGATGCTCCCTCTTCTCTCTGTCACACCCATCAGTCCAGTGGTGTAAGCAGAGCCCCCGGCTCCTCTGTGGCCCCGCCTTAATGAGCGGGTCACTGGACAATCACTACAGCTGTGTAATAAGCACTCACACAGCTGAAACAGAGGGGGCTGCTGGTGATTGCAATAGCACTCGGTGGCCCGGCAACGCTTACCCAGAAGCCCCCTCTGTTTCAGCACCGGGCCCTGTCGTCGCCGGGTCCCACCAACCCCCCACCCGCCTCCCCGGCCACTGTGGGCGCGGGAGAAACGTCCCCCTCCGAGGTCAAAGGTCATTGGTGTCTAGTTGGGTGAACTTCTGTCTGGGAAACTTCCCATTTTTCAAACCTAAGGAAAGGGAAAGGGGGACGTTGTTCTGGCTCATCAGCCGTTTCACTCCAATATGAATTAAGGTGGTCTGACATTATTTCAACCTGCGGAAGGAAAGCCATAAGCCTCCCGTCAAATCCCTCGATATCCCACATCCCTCTCTTTAAAGCTACGCGATCACACCGCTCGCTCGTCCAATCTTTTACACATTTCGGGGAACACGGTCGCTCCTGATCTTCCTCCATATTTCCATCGCTCCTTAATCCCGGAACCATTCCCTTTAAATGCTTCCAACTTTAAGACACAAGAAAACCACTTCGGTTGAAAAAAAGGAAAATTAGCGGGAGATGACTGAGCATCTCTTCTGACGTTCCCGAATCAATGCCTTAAGCTGTCCCGGACTGTCTAAAGGAGCGACTGCTGTTGCTGACCATCCCCCCACACCCCTCTCCTTCCCCGGGGAGAACAGCCCGTACCTGTCTGCCTACTACAGGCTTTGAGGGGGGAGAGGTGGTAGTACCCCCCCCCCCTCTCATCTCCTCTCCTCTCCTTTAGATTCATAATAATTAGGAGGCTCTCTGTGTGAGTGCTATTAGAGACGCACGTGTTTGGTGCAAGGGCCCATTACTTTATATTTACTGTCATTTGGGAGGATGTTTTGTGTGTGTGTGTGTGTGTGTGTGTGTGTGAGTGTGTGTGTGTGAGGTTGTATGTGTGTGTTTTCAAGCAGGCTACTTTGAGAGGGTGAATGTGTCGGGCTGTGTACGTGTGTGCATGTATGTGTCTGGGTTGGCTTTAGAACGCCTGGCTGTGTGTGTGTGTGTGTGTGTGTGTGTGTGTGTGTGTGTGTGTGTGAACTTGCATCTCTGCCGAAGTATCTGCACGAAGAACTTTTTTCCAGCGTGCGTGTCCGTAAGAGACGGACTTGGATGCCAACTAAAACTTGTGTGTGTGCGTTTCGCGCGCGCGCGCGTGTGTGTGTGTGTGTTGCGTAGCCTCTCTGGCGCGGCACCGCGGGCCTTGATAACGAGGGGCCTTTAAGCAGAGAGCTCTCTCTCTCTCTCTCTCTCTCTCTCTCTCTCTCTCGCCACGTTTCAAAGGCGAGAGCGCCAATTAAAGCTGATGGGGCTCAGCGCCGGGGCTCAGGGTTCCTCCGCACTGAGCCACGCCGCACTCTACATGAAAATCAATCGGCCTTTCGTCCCCCCCCCAGCCCCCACCCCCCCCCCCCCCCACCCCTGGGACCTACAGCCTGCCAGTTAGCCGGCCCTGCCACTCCGAGAACGGGGGGGGGGGGGGGGGATACGCCAGGGGTCTTCAGAGGGCAAAGGCAAGGGCGAGTAGCAAGAGAGGCCAGACTCAACCATCCACTGAGGAAAAGACTGAAGTATTTCAGCGAGATTCAGGGGTGCGATCTGTGTGTGTCTGCGTGTGTGTGTGTTTGCTTGTGTGTGTTTGCGTTGTGTGTCTCTGTGTCTGCGTGTGTGTGTGCGTGTGTGTGATTGCGTGTATCTATGTGTGTGTATCTTTTTGTCTGCGTGCGAGTGTGAGTGTGTGTGTGTGTGTGTGTGTGGGTGTGTGTGTGTGTGAGCAGCAGGAGGATGGATGTGAGGGAGGGAGGGAGGATATCTCTCCCCTCCAGCAGGTACAGGGAGGTCAGCGGCGCTCTCTTTGATATGGAGGAGCGTTGATCTGGACAGGTCGCCGAGTGAATCGATATTCCCCGACCCGCCGCGGAGCGCCACCCGCCTCCTCTCTCTCTCTCTCTCTAACGGAGCGGCCGTGAGGTTGATATCCCCACGCGGGGGGGGGGGGGGGGGGGACCGGGACCAGTCGGAGCGCGAGGTCAACTCGCTGGATTATTCATTAGCCAAAAGACGTCTCTGACTTGCGTTTTGTCAAGCTTGTTTGGACCTGGTCAAGGAGCGGCCGGAGCGTGGGCAGAGAACAAGCCCGACGTTTGACCGGCGTCTTCTGTAGCCGTCCGGTTTGGTGGGGTCAAAGGGGAACGGCACACAGTTTGATGTCTTCAGACATTTTTTCTCTCCTCTTTTTGGCACCAGTTCGTTGCCGTGGGTTTCGAGCGCCGTAATGTGTCTAGGGAGATTTGTCAGCGGGTCAAAAGTAATTTACATCTAACTGGCAGTTCTATATCAGTCCCACTCTGTTCGCTCAGAAACAACCATTACACTGAAATAAGGATTTTCCAGAAGACGTTTCCAAGCGATTTTATTTTCCCGCCGCACGCCATCCCCTCATCTACAACAAGGATCGTGTAACATTGGATGAAAAGAAAAGACAAAACCATGCCCTCCTTTCCACCGTTTATTGGTCTCGGTTACATGTCAGGAAAAATCAACCAGAAGCGCACTGACCCCAAGCATATAGAAAACAGTAAACAAGCGCGTCCCATTGATTTTCAGCTCGGAGTTTCATGGCCGCATAGCCGACTAGCTGGCAGCGGAGAAATCATTTGTTTCTGATGAGACAAATTGGTCACAGGGTTATTGTAAACATAATTTGCTGTAAAAACGCCTGCTGTGAAAGTTTGCCCTGTACACGGACGTGGGTGGCTGGCCATGTGCCAACAAAACTGACCCTGTAGTCTGCGGGAGACGAATCACGGTAATTTTATATCAGACTGATAATCAAATATCTGCATCTAGCTAATGAGTAAGGTGTGTGCTTGTGTGTGAGAGAGTGCGAGGGAGTTAGAGACAGAGAAAGAGGGAGAGAGAGAGATAGAGAGGGAAAGTGTGTAAGAGAGTTTGCTTCTTTGCGAACGTATAGTTGTTGTAATGAATCCAACGGGCCTCACTGGCTAACAGTCTCTGCTCCATCACCATGGGAACCTGCTGCTCTAAGAGAGGCCATAGGCTAGTTTCCACCAAGTGGCCAGGCCAGAACAGGACTATTCAAACTGCCAATCAAAACAGAGCGGACGGCACACGCTTATCGTGTTGAACGCTGTC
>JAPMUY010005086.1:20000-22500 GCA_026901105.3 Galaxias olidus | reverse complement strand
AGAATAAAGATGCTCATAAAACTCTAAAGACCGACAATTCTGAGATTTGTGGTAGGTATGGTCAGTCACATGCCTTCTGACTTGATATTTATGTATTTTGTTATCAATTGATATTGGGAGTAGCCTTTACCTAACAAAGTATTAGGCTATTCAAATATTGGTTAAGGGAGAAACCAATAAAACATTTTTGGGTGAAAAACTATATAGCAAAGGAGTAGCCAAGATAGAACATAAAACACAATTGGTAAACTGGGAGTAGTTCTAAACCACAGAGATATTGGCACTCTGGCATCAACTTCCTGGTTTTAATGTTAAGGGAAAATTGCATTCGCTGGCCAAAAGTGACAATCAAAGCTTTTATCCGAAGACATATCAATTTCTAACGCAGATAGCTACAAAATAAACATCATCGCAACAATTCTTATCGAAACATTGTTTAATCGCTTGCCAAATTGAAACCGATCCAGTACAGTACCTTTCTATGCGCCGGTGAACAGATGGAACTGTAATCTTAATAGCATCACTGGAGGACATATTTCGCGTTGCACAGCTCGATTTTGATTGGCTACCATCTGTTTGCTTTGAAACCAAACGGCGGAAGCGTTTTTAGGCAATAATATTGGTATTACTTTGAAAATGTAAACCCAAATTGCATAAAACATCTATCTAATTGTGGAGTCCGTATATGTGTGGTTTGTTACACGCAATGTCATATGTAGTTTAATTTGTTATTACAGTCTTGAGGCGCAACAAATCAGTGCTTGGTCAAGCTAAGTCTAACTGGCTAATCAAGCAAAGCGTCGTTAGCTACGCTTCTACTTAGTAACTGTAATTCTTCTCGCAAACGTTAATTAGTGGTCTACGTCGTATGTCAGCTTCTTTGTCTTTTTAGCTATGTGCCTTTGAAGTAAATATAACACGATAACATTATTCCGTACTGTGGACCTTAACGTGGCCACTTGTTGGATCTGCACGCGAGTTGATGTTTTCTGGTTTTGTTTGCTAACTAGCTAACGTCATTAAACGTTAGCTAGCCAAGTGGAACAATATCCTCCAATATTTGTAAAGGGAATTATCACTGTAACGTTGTTGAGGTTGCAGTAGCATGCAAGCAGAAGTCGACTTTCTACGCGATCAAGGTAAGAAATTAAACAATGTGTGCCATGAATTAATCATGCTTGGAAGTTGGTCTGAAGCAGTACTGCTAGTACTGTGCACTTTGTTTATATTTTCGAGTGGGTGCGTTTGCGCTTTCTTGCTAGTTTTACGTGTGTGTATTTGTTTGTGTATGGTTGACTTTCTGTCCATACAGTACAGGCACCCGTCCATTTGTCTGTCTGTCTGTCAGTCAATTCTGTCTGTGTCTTGACCTGTGTTGCAGTCCACAGGCTTAATTCTGCCCTCAGCCAGTACCAAGATGGACACAGACCTCAGACCACGTCCGCTGTACAGGTAACACAGCTGACCCTCTCTACCGCATCTCAAACTTTGTTCACCTACCTACATTCAGACTACAACATAGGGTCACAGTTGTCATGGCAAACATTCGTATAGGAGCCCAATCCCTTGTTTTTGTTAAATCCTCCCATAATATTTTACTCTTGGTCTGCGCCATCCTTATTTGTCAGCCCAAGTGATACTACTAAAACCATAAGATTAAGATTATGACTGTTAAAGGACCCCCCCAGCACACCTGCACACACACCACTCTCCAACCCAGTATGCGTTTTCTTCCTTTCTGCTATTCCAGGCGGAGGAGACGAGGCTCGGCGAGTCTCCTGCTCCTTGGCTGTCTGACAGAAGGTATGCAACCAAGCCATGTTTCTAAACACACAACCTTCAACGTTTCCATGTCGCGCACACATGCTGTGGGTCATCTTCTTAATTAAGATGCTGCTGTAGCTATAGTGCGTAGTTGATGCCATTGCGTTGACACAAATGAAAAAGAATGTAACTTCTTTGTGCTTCAATATGATTTAGCACCAAGGTTTTAGTTACATTGGTCACTTTGTATAGCAGAAGTTTCACGGAATTCTAAGCAGTGGAAAAAAAAGGGAGGTTTGCTATTGTTGCTTATGTGGTCGCTTCAAGTGCAAGTGATGAATTCACTTATAGCCAAAAAATTGTGATACATGTATGTAATGTATAATGGTTTATCCATTCTGTTTTAATCACACTTTGTATACAACTGTAAAGTAGTAGTCGTCTACTTTTTTGGTAGAATGTATGTCCCTGCCCTGAACACAGTTTTTCCATTCTGACATGTGATGGTGATGTCGCAGCATTATGGCTCCCCTCATAGCAGAGTACGACCGTCACTCTGAGGAGATGGCTGAGCAGCTCAACAAGTACCAGGTGAGAGAAAAACGTTTTTTTAATGTTTTATCTGTTATTTCTATGATATTCACATGTTCACCACATTGTAACATCCGTTTTGGTAGGCACATTTTAAATATTGTTTACATTACAAAAGACAGCTGTCAGACCTGTCACCAATTCA
>JAPMUY010005086.1:0-15000 GCA_026901105.3 Galaxias olidus | reverse complement strand
GCAACAAACTGGCGAAAAGCTACTTTTTAGACAACAGAAAGGCTATTGCAACAATGTCGGGGTATGTGATGGTGCAGATCCAAAATGGCTGCCAGCGTCTCTTCCACGTCTCTCTTTGATGTTGTTCTCACTCCCCTCCAAGCTGACAAGCTGCTGCTACGTTTAGATCCAAAATGGTGGCTGCCAAAGCTTTGTGTGATGTCGTTCTGCCTCCTGCTGCGGGCAGGTCGAGGCGGAGTTGGTAATGGTGTGGATCCAAAATGGCTGCCGGCGTCTCCTCCTCACCTCTTTGTGATGTGATTCTCTCTCTCCCGCTGCAGGCAGACCAAGGCAGAGTTGAGGACGGCCACGTCCAAAGTGGAGGAGATGACTACGGTGATGCAGACCATTCAGGACCGGATGCACAGGCGGGTGGGAAATATCTTCAGTACCACTGCATTAGCGTATTAGAACACTGATGTTGTCGTGTTGAATGCTGTTTGCCACTTGGCCAGGATGCCACTATAGACGAGAACTTGTTCACAGTGGACCTACCTGGTTAAAATAAATATTATTATTATTATTTCAGAATACAGAGTATGGTAGGAGAGATCTATCTGACGGTGATTAACCTTTAAACCACGAGAGACACTGCTTTCTAAACCAGTATACCACCCCACTATAATCTATTACCATTTTAAAGCACAGGAGACGCTTGCTAAAGAGATGAGGGGGAGATGCCGGCAGCCATTTTGTATCCCGCTATAATGTATTACCATTTTAAAGCACAGGGGACGCGGCTGGCTAAACCAGTACACTAGCTGCACCTTAGGCTATCACCATTCAACCTTAATAGAAACTCTTAGTTTCTGACTGCTGCGTTTCTATACAAACAACCTCGCTGACCCAGTCTCAGGGAGGAAAACATCCAATCCAATAAGAATGTTAATGTAATGTCTGAGGTTTGGAGAGAAAAACGGTGTGTGTGTGTGTGTGTGTGTGTGTGTGTGTGTGTGTGCGTGCGTGCGTGCGCGCGCGTGCGTGTGTGTGTCAGGAAGAGGATGCTGTGGGTGCTCAAGGAAGAGAGGACGCTTCAGACCGTCGACTGCATCAGCTTCAGTCTGCCCTCAGCCAACTGGAGGCCAGGTGAGACACACACACACTTCAATACACACACTCGCTTCAACACACACACACACACACACATATTAACACACACGTTAACTCACACAAACAACTCTGTTCCCCCTCTCACTGACTCCCCTTTCGTTTACCTCCTCTCTCATCCCCCTCTCCTCTCTTCTAACCTTTTCTCTCTACTTCCTCCCTTTCTCCACAGGTTTTAGGCAACCACCTAGGAGAGGGTTCACCTCTTTTCTCATCCCCCTCTCCTCTCCTCCTCTAACCTTTCCTCTCTTCTTCCTCCTCACTCTCCCCAGGTTAAAGCCAGCAACCTATGTCGCGGGGAGAGGTGCTCCCCTCTCTCCTTTTCTCTCAGTCCCAGCCATCATCCCTCGTTTCCCCAGGTTAAAGGCAGCGACCCAGGGGGGGACGATGCACAGGGAGATACAGAGGGCTGTGCTCCTCTCTCTCCTCTTCTCTCAGACCCAGCCGTCATCCCTCGTTTCCCCAGGTTAAAGGCAGTGACCCAGGGGGGTATACAGAGGGCTGTGCTCCTCTCTGTCATCCCTCTCTTTTCCGCTCTAATCCCTCCTTTTTCCCCCCAGTGTAAAGGCAGCGACCTACTGTGTGGTGTGTGGTTAGTTACACATAGCCCTGGCCTCCTCCTCCTCTAACCCTTCCTCCCTCCACCCTCCTCCTCCTCCCTCCCTCCCCCCGCAGGCTGAAGGCAGCCAGCCAGGAGGTGGATGCGTCTCAGAGGCAGAGGGCCGGGCTGGAGAGGCAGGTGGGGGAGCTGCAGGTCCGCTGTGCGTCTCTGGAGGAGCAGCGCTACGAGGCCCTGGCTAAGGTCAGGGAGTCCATTCAGCTGGCAGAGGAGGCAACGCTGCACAAGGACCAGGTGAGTTAGAGTACCAGCAGAGTGAAACACCATGTACATTTCAGTGTAACTGAGGACCAGGTGAGTTAGAGTACCAGCAGTGTGAAACACCATGTATACATCAGACTAACTACACACTATGATCAGGTAGGTTACAGTAACAGCAGGGTTACAATCATCAGTCTACAGGGTAAGGGTTAGGGTTAGGTACGGGGTCAAACACCTACATTACACACATCAGACTAACTACACACTATGTATGATCAGGTAGGTTACAGTAACAGCAGGGTTACACACATCAGACTAACTACACACTATATATGATCAGGTAGATTAGAGTAGTGGCTCTCAAACATTTTTTTATTAAGTACCCCTTTGAAATATATCTTTCAGCCAAAAACCCCCTGACCAGCGCAAAAAAAAAAATTGGTAGAAAAAAAAAAAGAATTTTTTTTTTCAAATAAATGATTATTGTATGGTTATACTGCATTGATACAGTAGTACCAGTTTAATCAGGGTTAGGCTGAGCAGCAGCTCCATACGTTTAGAGCACGCTCCGTCTCTGTCGCTCTCCGCTCTCACATGACTCCTGCTGTGTGTGTGTGTGTGTGTGTGTGTGTGTGTGTGTGTGTGTGTGTGTGTGTGTGTGTGTGTGTGTGTGTGTGTGTGTGTGTGTGTGTGTGTGTGTGTGTGTGTGTGTGTGTGTGTGTGTGTGTGTGTGTGTCCACCTAGGCCACGCTGAGGGACAAGCAGAAGGAAAATGATCTGGAGAAGATGAGAGAGGGGGTCAAACAGCTGATTCAGGACGCTGCCGTGCGCACCAGGAAAGAGGCACGCTCACATGCGCACACACACACACAAGATAAATCCTATTAGATACTCCACAGCTGGCATCGGCCGGGGTATGGGGGAGGCGGAGGTGGAAGGATAGCAGCAGAGGGTTCAGCGGAGGACAAGAGGTAGGGGGTGGGGGGGGCATCAGACAGTCGTTCTATTAGACTGCTGTCTGTCCACCTGACGACGAGAGGGCCATATCGCAACACATCCACCAGGGGATAGACGGATGGACGGAAGGAGGGAGGGATGAATGGGGTGGATTGATCCAGTGAGAGAGAGGGAGAGAGAGAGCGAGAGAGAGAGCGAGAGAGGGAGAGAGGGAGGAGAAGATCAGAGAAGGCCCCAGACTAAGAAGTTGTGCTGTCATAGTGCCTAAGGTGACTAAGGGCAAACTAATATGCTCCACCAAACACTTTCCAGACACACACACACACACACACACACACACACACAGTCAGTCACACACACACACACACACACACACACACACACACACACACACACACACAGTCTGTCCAGACAGTCACACACACACACACAGTCTGTCCAGACAGTCACACACACACACACACACACACAGTCTGTCCAGACAGTCACACACACACACACACACACAGTCTGTCCAGGTAGACCCACTCACGACGCCGCTAACCGGGCCGACACCCACTATCTTTTCACAGGAACGCTTTGGAGCCAGGCTAGCTAATTATACTCCTGGCTGTCTGAAACACGCCACCTGGTTGCTCCCATTACAGCCTTGTTTTCCCGCCGCTTAACCTCCCGGCTAGACCTTTTAGTCGGAGTGCTGGTGCACCAACGGAGGTTTAATATTGTTGTGTTGATCGTCGCTGGGATTGTTAGCGAGCGGAGGACATGTCCTGTTCACACCGAGGGGGGAGTCGGGAGAGAGCAAGTGGGGGAGGGAAACGAGAGAAAGGTTAATTGTCTTCTCGGTTAGCAGGAAAGACAAGACGCCCCCCTCTCTCCTCCTCCTCCCCTCCATGCCCTGTCCCCCTCCTCCTCCTCCTCCTCCTACCCCTCCTCCTCCCCTCCCCCACCGGCTCCTTTAGTCCTGCTCCTTATGTGGACTGTGATTAATGGGCTATTAATGGCTCCTCACACTGGTGGAGCTGTCTAATCCTGTTAACGCGGCGGCTCTGTGCCGGTGCGCTGTGGGGCCCACGCTGGCGGTGCCTGCCATCTAGTGGCCGTCTGAGGGACTGCACGCTGCTCGCCGGCCTCCAGGTCAAAGCCAGCGGCGGGGCTAGTCGTCTGGCGGACCTTCCTTCACGTGTCCGTCCGTGGGGAGAGTTCAGCCTGAGTGTCGTCTGCTGGTCACCTTTAAGACCTCTACTCTAATAAAGGTCCTATTTCTGGAAGATTTTTGAGGATTTTTGCATAAGTACGTATGAGTGTTGCTCAGAATATACATTCCAGAATGTATTAGGATGATGTGACGCTTTTCCTTATATTCAGTCAGTCGAAATGATGGTAGTGTAATATACAGCATTGAGGGTGTGTTGGTGTGCTTGATCACACGTTAATTCAACTCTGCCCTCCATTGGTGGCTTTGTGTCGGCAGGTGCAGAACGTGCGTAAGCAGTGTAACGTCCAGATCGCCCGCATGGCCGAGGAACTGTCCGCGCTGCAGCTGGTGAGTGTGTGAGTGTGTGAGTGTGTGTGTGAGTGTGTGAGTGTGTGAGTGTGTGAGTGTGTGAGTGCGTGAGTGCGTGAGTACGTGAGTACGTGAGCCCGCAGATGCCGTGTGCGTCGATGCATGTCCTCACAGTGATTGTGGCATCAGTCCCCTCTGCAGCTTCTGAGGAGGACACAGTGATAACACCAACACAGACTAGCTAGCTAGCTTAGCTTGTGTGTGTGTGTGTGTGTGTGTGTGTGTGTGTGTGTGTGTGTGTGTGTGTGTGTGTGTGTGTGTGTGTGTGTGTGTGTGTGTGTGTGTGTGTGTGTGTGTGTGTGTGTGTGTGTGTGTGTGTGTGTGTGTCCTCAGATTGAAGGTGGCATCTGTCCACACCGCAGCTGGTGATGACAATGTGATAGCTCAGATGCAGACTAGCGTGTGTGTGTGTGTGTGTGTGTGTGTGTTTTGTTTGTCCTCACATCGATGAATGCATCAGGCAGCGATGACACATGGATAGCACCAACACTGACTGTCTAGCTAGCTCTCTAGCATCTCTTTACTGAGACAGATCTCAGAGCTGTCTGTCAGGCTGGAGGTCACATAGGAGAAGTCCCTAACACCTCCTGACTTGAACATATACATTATCTATTGTCTTTATCTAGTTAACATATGCATTATCTATTGTCTTTATCTAGTTAACATATGCATTATCTATTGTCTTTATCTAGTTAACAAATACATTATCTATTGTCTTCATCTAGTTAACAAATACATTATCTATTGTCTTTCTTTTGCTTCACACATTTCTCGTCTCTTCATCTTGTTCTCTTTCTCTCTGACCTTCACACGCGCTCTCCCCCATTCTATCGCTCTCTCTCTCTCTCTCTCCCTCTCTCTCTAACTCTCCCACATTCTCTCCCTCGTTCTATCTCCCTTCTCCTCATTCTCTCTCTCTCTCTCTCTCTCTCTCTCTCTCTCTCTCTCTCTCTCTCTCTCTCTCTCTCTCTCTCTCTCTCTCTCTCTCTCTCTCTCTCTCTCTCTCTCCTCTGCTCCCCTCCCTCTGCTCCGTCTCTCTGTAGGAGTGCACAGACAAGGAGTCCCAGGTTGAGCGGTGCCAGAGGGAGAGGAAGGCCGTGGAGGAGGAGCTAGAGAAGGTGAGGAGGAGGACGGCGGACAAAAACAGATTCACGTCCTTCTAACAACATTTCATTTCAGACGTCCAGTAGGCTGTACAGTGTCAATCCATTAAAGGCAGGCAGACAGGCAGGCAGGCAGGCAGGCACACAGGCAGGCAGGCAGGCAGACAGACCGCTTATTCACTGTGGTTATCAGCGGAACGGTTAGCTCCCGAAACAGAGAGGCTGGAAGCACTATTATTATTAATAATAATAATTCATTGGATTTAGTTTTTAGCGCTTTTCTCAGGACTCAAAGCGATTTACAAATTGGAATGCCAATTAGGTACACACAAGCAACAGACAGACAGACAGCTATCACTCACAACAGTCAGTCTGGGTGTTACCACGGCAGCCAATTCGCCCCAGACTTGCTCACCCAACATATCGCGACAGACTTTTGCGCACACTGATCAGACACACACGTTCAGACAGACAGACTAACTGACTCCAGTTCTATTGGCGGTGCTTTAGTCAGGGCACTGATAGGATTAGTAACCCATGTTTTTGTAACGTTATTATCTTACTAGAGGCAAGGAGTGTTTGATGAAGAGTGGTCAGCACCTCCACGTACCCACTGAAAGAACTCCCCGTTGATCGGCACTGAATGCTTCTCGCCCGTTTAGTTCTAGGCAGCCATTTTCAAACGATTCAGTGACGAAGATGTATCTAGTGTCGCTGCTTCGTCTTCAGTTCCCAGACAAGAGGAAGTGACATGGTTGTACGGGGAGTGTTCGGTGAGGTCGTGACCCCTGTTTCATTTCCTGTCTCATTGTCAGGTGTACAAGGAGGGCCGGGCGGAGCCGGAGTACAGGAAGATGGAGGCCCTCCACCAGCGCTGTCTGAACGCCGAGAGGCTGAAGGATGACATGAACATCACCCTCCAGAGCACCCAGAACAAACTCAAGAAGATGGAGATGGAGTGAGTCTGAATGTCTGCCTGCCTGCCTGCCTGCCTGCCTGCCTGCCTGCCTGCCTGCCTGCCTGTCTGTCTGCCTGCCTGCCTGCCTGCCTGCCTGCCTGCCTGCCTGCCTGCCTGCCTGCCTGTCTGTCTGTCTCGAGATGATGGGCTGAGTCTCTCTTCTCTATAGTATCTCTGGTCTTTCTCTCCTCTTCCCTCCATCCCTCATCTTTCTTGTCTCTATAGCGTCACTTCTCTTTTTCTCCTCTCTCCTCTGCCCACCCCTGCGTAGCACCACTCGTCTTTCACTGCTCCTGCGTGGAGTTGTGCGTCCCGTCTTGACCAGCGTTCCTCCTCTTTATCCTAACCCCCTCCGCCTTCCTCCTCTCCTCTCTCTCTATCCCTCTATCTATCATCTTGTTCTCCTCACCGCCTCCCTCTCCACTTAGGTACGGCGAGGAGCTGTCGCGGAGCCAGGAGGAGGTGCGGCGGCTGCAGGCCTGTCTGGTCTCCTCCAGGGAGGAGTGCGGCGGCGTCAGCGAGGAGCGCCTCACCCTGCAGCAGGAGAACCTGCAGCTCCGACGAGAGGTGGAGGAGACGCGCAAGAGCAGCCTGCTGGCGACCAAGAGAGCCAAGCTACAGGTAGGAAGAGCTGGCTACAAAGAGAGCCAAGCTACAGGTAAAAAGAGCTGGCTACAAAGAGAGCCAAGCTACAGGTAAAAAGAGCTGGCTACAAAGAGAGACAAGCTACAGGGAGGAGGAGCTGGCTACCAAGAGAGACAAGCTACAGGTAGGAAGAGCTGGCTACAAAGAGAGCCAAGCAACAGGTAAAAAGAGCTGGCTACAAAGAGAGCCAAGCTACAGGTAGGAAGAGCTGGCTACAAAGAGAGCCAAGCAACAGGTAAAAAGAGCTGGCTACAAAGAGAGACAAGGTACAGGGAGGAGGAGCTGGCTACAAAGAGAGACAAGCTACAGGTAGGAGGAGCTGGCTACCAAGAGAGACAAGCTAAAGATAGATATGGAGAGATAGCCTAATGGTAGATTAAACACAACTACTGGGAGGAAGAGCTGGCTACCAAGAGAGACAAGCTACAGGTAGGAAGGGCAGCATGCTGGCTACCTAGAGAGACAAGCTACAGGTAGGAGGAGCAGGCTACAAAGAGAGCCAAGCTACAGGTAGGAAGAGCTGGCTACACAGAGAGACAAGCTACAGGTAGGAAGAGCTGGCTACCAAGAGAGACAAGCTATGTGGAGGAGGAGCTGGCTACAAAGAGAGCCAAGCTACAGGTAGGAAGAGCTGGCTACCAAGAGAGACAGGCTACAGGTAGACATGGAGAGATAGCCTAATGGTAGATTAAACACAACTACAAGTAGGAGGAGCTGGCTACCAAGAGAGACAAGCTACAGGTAGGAAGAGCTGGTCACCAAGAGAGCCAAGCTACAGGTCGGACAAGCAGCCAAGCTACAGGAAGAGAGGATGGAGGGATGAAAAGAAGGAAGAGAAAGTAGATTAAACATGCATGCAAGAGGTAAAACTGCAGATTGGATGGCGGGATATAGGGAGTAATATAGGAATAGATGGATGAGTAATGGGTCTAAAAGTCCCTTTCTTATCCGTCTCCTTTTTTTTCCCATTCTTTTCTCATCATCTTGCTCTCCTCTCCTCACTCTCATCCCTCTTTCCCATTCTTCCTATTTCACCTTCTCTCCTCCTCTTACTCCCTCTTTCTCCTCATCTCTCCTCCTCCTCCTCCCCCTCCTCCAGGTGTCCCAGATGGAGCACGAGTACAGCCAGAAGGAGCAGGGTCTGGACGCCCGACTCCGGGAGCTGGAGGAGAGCAGCAGGAGCTCCTGCGCTGACCTCTCGCGCCTCCTCTCGGCCCAGCAGAAGAGCAGCCAGCGCTGGAAGGAGGAGGCGAAGAACCTGGCCCAGGCCCTGGAGAGCAAAGTCACCAGCCTCAAGTAACGATAATAATAATAAAAATAATAATAATAATTCTTTTTATTGAGTTTTTAGCACTTTTCTAGATACTCAATGCGCTTTACACAAACGAATGAACCGACATCTATCACACACAACACGCAGTCTGAGTGATACCATTGCAGCCAATTTGCACCAGACTTGCTCACCCAACATGTTACGACAGACTTGCTCACACACATAGAACACACAGACCGACTCCAGTTGAATTGGCAGTGACCGGTCAGGGCACTGGCAGGAGGATGCGGCATGTCTTTTGATGGTGGGAGGAAACCGGAGTACCCGGAGGAAACCCACACAAACACGGTGATCATGCATACTCCACACAGAAAGGCCCTTGGCTAAGGTGGGGTTTGAACCTCACTTCCCACGGGATACACAGGGTTCCCAAAAGGGCCGGGAATTTCTTGGAACGTCAGGGAGTTTCGTGGAAAATGGTCATTCCAAACAGGGAATATCAGAGTGACGTTATCTTGGTGACTTTTTCAATAACTATAATAAGTCTTAGTTCAGAATATGTCGAAGTAGAAACCAGAAAGGGATAGGGAATTTCTTGGAACGTCAAGGAATTTGTGGGCAAAATACTAATTACAGATGATGAAATTCAGGTATCTGTTATTTTTTTGAGTCAGTAGTCTTGGAAAAAGTGATAGATTCCGGAAACAGGAGCTCTGTTGGTAAGATGGACAGGGAGGAGGAACAGAACAAATAGAAACACGGTCTGAATAAACAGAAGGAATAAAATATTTCGAACAGAGGGCAAACTCACCATAGCCAACATCCTTTTGAATGGTACACTGCTTCCCACATGAAGATTTTGCGAAACCAGCATCAAAGTGAAACCGTGAGAAACAGATCAAGAGGGTCCGGTCGCTCTAACTGACCGGCCATGTTGAATACAATACAGAATTCCTCCCACTCTCTTTGGGTTCATGGAAGAACTGGGGCCTGTATCGATGCGGAACCCAGTGTGTGTGCGTGTGCGTGTGCGTGTGCGTGCGTGTGCATGTGCATGTGTGTGTAATGTTGGCCGGGTATTGGTGTAAACACATTGTTTTTGGTTTGGAGATGATGTTTCTCGTTTGATGTGGTTGTGTCGGCCTTAGGGCAGAACTGAACCGACAGAAGCAACGCACTCAGGAACTGGAGCTGGAGCTAGAGGCTAACCATGAGGCCATCGTCGAGGTCAGTCCACACACACACACACACACACACACACACACACACACACACACTATTGCTTGAATAGTTTTAGATTTACATTACAATACAATACAGCATGCACATAAAACGGCAAACATGTAAAACATTACATTTTGATATGACTAAATATTTTTGAGACCCTCACTTTAATGGTTCATCTACATCCACATTACAAGATAGTACAGTATGCAGATAAAACAGCCAATATGCTACAAATTCTTTCAGAACATTGGCACTGACAAACAAACTGAGAGCAAGCAAAGCACTTTTACATTTACAGTTACATAATAGTGGCAAATCTGTCTCTAATAAATCCATATGGCACAACTTTGGATCATTGTAAGAGTCGAGAAATACTCTTGGCACACACACACACACACACACACACACACCGAGAGACACTTGCACAAACTCTAGACCTGGGGTTGGTCCATTTCGTTAGGAAAGAACACTTGATTTCAGAAAGCTAGAGTAAATAAGCCAAACAGTCACAAGCCCATGAATACAGAAACAGATGCGTAAGTATAAATAATGCAATGAGAGAGAATAATGTGTGCAACTCCAAATACAAATTGCCACACACCGGGATTCACTCACTGAGTCTTGTGCTGTTGTGTGAGCAGCATGAGAGACAGATGGCGGAGTACCAGGAAAAGAACAGCCGTCTCCAGAGGCGTTTGACACAGGCAGAACAGAGGGCAACTACAGCAGTGCAACAGGTAGAGGGGTCCTAAAGTGAAGGCGTTATGGGATCAATAACCATGATGCTAGTTACGTTGTTGTATGTTTTTTTTGCTTTGGTTTTTGAAATGTATTTGAAAACCTATGCAATTTGCTGACTTAATTTTTAATAACATACCAATAGTTGTATTTTTCATGTTTTTTTATCTACTGTGAAGGGAAATGTTTTCGGTTGACTAACATTTATCTAAGCACACTCCTGTTTTGTGCGTTTCTTTTCTCAAGCTGAGTTTGCTGACCTCACAGAGACGAACAACATCAGCACTGATTGATTCCTAGGGTGTATGACGGATGCTGAAGCCAACCTGAAATACAGCAACATAATTGTTTTTCATATCTTACTTGTAATACTACTGTTGCATGTTTTTTTTACACTAAATGATAACGGTTGAATGTACACTATAAATACTTGACTTGTGTTTTTTTTAATAATGAATAAGATATAAAATGTATTGACTAATTGCTGTGTTATTATTATTATTTTATTTATTTATGCAAGGGTAACCAACTGAGACAACTGCATTCTCATTTTTGTGTCTATTTATATTATTTATAACCACACATCATATGTAAATAATATTTATAGATACGCTTCACATTAAAATAAATAGCTCCATTCATTCGTAATCAATGGAAAAAAAATTGTTGAATATTTTTACACTTACATAATTTTGTTAAGTAGATGCTTTTATCCAAGCAGTGTACAATGAGATTACAGGGGGCAGTTAATTTAGGGTAAACCTTTTTGTTCAAGGGCACATTGGTGGTGTTCCCAGGTTTAAGTCTTTACCTATCTGTTAGACAGTGCACTCAGCCACAACTGTCTGATTTGGTTAGAGAACTAGCGTTTGTTTTTGCCTCGTGGTATAATAGGAGGAGGCTGTTGCCTAGTTACGGTAAACTGAAGAGTTTACGAAGTGACGAGTTTGCGTGTTTTGTTTGACTACTGATATTTACTCATAACAAGCGTTTTAAAGAGTTTGGAGCCGAACACTTTTTTTCAACCCATTGTGCTACATGACTTGTAAGTGAATAGTAAGTAATTATTTGGACCGTTGAATGTATACTTGTGTTTCAAGGCTACGTTAAAATAAAAGGATCGATATGGTCGCTTGCTAACACTACGTCTATGATACCGGCGCGGCTGCAACGTTACTGTCCTAATTCATGTTAGCTGGGGTGTTATATTCCACTAGCTTAATGACAAACTAAGCAAAAAATAAACCCCGTTCATTCAATTTAATATGTATTTTTGTAACTTAAAATTTGCAAACTTCTTGCATCACAGTGCAAGTGTTGATCATTTCTCGTGTGTCACAAATCCATCCTAAATTAATATCCTCCTCCAGCCCAATTATAAAACTCCTGCGAACTGTAACTCAGGGAGGTGGGACTGTGGAGCTGTCCGCAGAGAGAGTGAGAGTCCATGTCATCTGTATCTCCGAAAGCCTCCCCGTGCTCTGGGAGCAGCAACGATGCCACTGCAGGTAAACCTCAGTGGACAGTCTGCATCAATAAATAAATACCACTCATAATATAACACACTGGCTCTCTATGAGGTCAAAGTTTGACCATGTTGGTCATACATACCGTGTTATTGTCGTAACCTTAAAATGTGTTAATATGATTATAACCAATTAGTGCAGATCTATTGTGATGAAAATGTTCTGTTAAAACCGAAGGAGTGACTGGTAAAGGTTGGCATTCACCAGCCACTGTGGCTAGATGATAAAAGGTGCATTTTTACATCTGATTGTAAGTCACCCAGACAGTCATATAATATATATTGACATATGATAAATATAATATTTTCCTAGGTGTTGACATGGACACACTATAAAGCAATTCCCCTAATATCCTGTACTATGCACGTAGACCGAGGCAGTCTTGATATTCAAAGCAGAAGTTTTAATGTTTAATAACGCACACACATTTGAAAAAGCAACGGTTCCCTGAGGGAGGGGTATTAGAGTGTGGTGAGACCACAGCCCCTACCATCTGCGCCGCACAGTACGAGCTGACTGGATCACTGCACCCTGCAGGCGCCTGGATGCAGCCCCTAGGGGCCGCGGTGCCCACGTCTGTGTCCGTGCCCATTGGCGGGCTGGACCCCGAGCTGCTGAAAGCCAGGCTGGTGTCTCTCGCCCCTAACCAGGCGCAACACAACCCCGGCGCCCTGGTTTTCACACACAACACCAAGGCCCAGGATGTCAGGAGGAGCACCCAGAGACCCATCACTCTAGAGATACTGGTAAGAGGCACCGACAGGCTGACAGAGATACGTATATAGAAAGAAAAAGTGTGTGTGTGCGTGTGGTGCACAATTACCATTTTATTGGTATATTAGTGAATATGTGATCAATTGTCCTAGATACTATCTCCACAGTACCATAACTCTCACCTATCCCATTCCCAGAAAAAAGTATGCTTGTAATGGCGTTCCTCTCCATCCTCCTTCCGAGTCCTATGTGTGTCTGCCGTCTGTCCTCTGTCTCTACTCCCCCCGTCCCTCCTTCCATCCTTCTCATCTGTTCATGCTTCCCATCCTTTCATCCCTCCATCCACCTTTCACTTCCACCCGATTCATTCCTCCCTCTCTCTCCCCGCTCTACTCCCACTCTCTCCTTCTCTCTCTCTCTCTCTCTCTCTCTCTCTCTCTCTCTCTCTCTCACTCCAGCCTGCGCTGAAGAAGTTCCAGGAGCAGAACCAGCCTGAGTTCATCCACAGGCAGAACCGGGAGAGGCTGATCCAGTCCGGCTGGAGGCCCCCGACCCCTTCCTCTTCTGGGGTAGAGTGGATGGACGTGACCCCCGACAAACGGAAGTCCGGCGTCCGCCTGCCAGAGCTGCCTGCCCACGTTAAACAGAGACAGGTCGGACACTAGACAAAGAAAGAAAGAAAGAAAGAAAGAAAGAAAGAAAGAAAGAAAGAAAGAGAGAGAGAGTGACAAAGGAAACAGAGACAGGTCGGACATTAGACAAAGAAAGAAAGAAAGAAAGAGAGAGAGAGAGAGAGTGACAAAGGAAAAAGGGAGAGATTGTAGTTAAAGTGTCTAAGGTCAGAATCGTGTGTTTTAGTGTGCGGCTCAGAGGTCACTGTGTGTTCACGGCTAACCCACTCTCTCTCTCTCTCTCTCTCTCTCTCTCTCTCTCTCTCTCTCTCTCTCTCTCTCTCTCTCTCTCTCTCTCTCTCTCTCTCTCTCTCTCTCTCTCTCTCTCTCTCTCTCTCTCTCTCTCTCTCTCTCTCTCTCTCTCTCTCTCTTAGGTGGAACTCACCCAGTGCACCCTCTCCTCCCCCTCGCCCCCTAAGCGGTCACGCTCCTCCGCCAGGAGCGCCAAAGCCTCTCCCCTTGGTCAGCCCCGCCCCGTGGCCGCGCCCAGTCAGCCCAGGTTCTTCAGCAGCTCGGAGGCCGTGGTGCGGGCCAACGTCCGCTCCCCCCCCAACATCGCCCGGGTCATCAGGGAAAACCCCCACCTGGGCTTCCTCTACATGATCTCCGCCGTGTCAAAGTCCTCCATCAAATACGACGCCTACAACCTCAAGTGAGGGCAGATCTCATGGTGCACGGTAGCGATGCCTTTGTTTTGGAAAGCAGTTTTCTGAAGAATGGGACAAAGGGCCTTGACAGCAGCACAGCAGTTATTACAAATAAAAATGGAATGAAAAACCAAATGCCAGGAAATAAGACAATAAGAGGAATATAAAATGCATTGCACAATCAATTAAAAACTTAAAGAGTAAAGTAAAATAAATGAAATACAATAAAGAAATAATGCTAATAAAAAATATGTTAGAAGTTAAAAAGGTCGAGCAATTAAATCCTAGTTTGCAGAAGTGTGTCTTCAAGAAAAGAAACATAGCTTTAATTTATAGCAAAGATCAAGGCAGCTGATTCGCACTGAATTGCAAGTCAACAAGGCTTCTTATTTCACTAAGAACAGTAATCTGGCTAATTGGACAATACATGCAGTACCAGTCAAAAGTTTTGACGTACTTTCCCATTCACTTGATTGAGAAAGTGCATCCAAACCTTTGACAAGTATTGTATACCATAACATTTGTAAAGTTGAATAAACCAGCCTGATCAGAAGAACAGTTCCCATTGACATATTGTGGTGGTCTTTACGTGTGTGTGTGTGTGTGTGTGTGTCAGGATTGTAACGTACGAGCACACCAAAAACCAGGACTACCACACCATCAGCCTGCAGGGGGTGACATCCATGTTGGACAACGAGGTCAACTTCCTGTCCCTGGAGCGCTGGGAGCAGGAGTACCGCAGCCACTGTCGCCTCCTCCAAATCCCTGCCTTCGCACTCTACAGGAAGTGGAAGCCCTTCAAGGTGTGGAGGAGCAACGTGCGCTCCATGAAGATCAACAAGTGCAAGAGCTCCCTCCAGAAGCACCTCTTTATCCTCAACGAGGTAAACAGGCAGTATGTAAAAGCACGCTAACCGCTGCGTGTGTGAGTGTGTGTGTGTGTGTGTGTGTGTGTGTGTGTGTGTGTGAGAGAGTTTAGATTTTGTCCATTGTTCAATTAGAATCTTA
>JAPMUY010005084.1:35000-36851 GCA_026901105.3 Galaxias olidus | reverse complement strand
GCGTATTGGATAACTATTGAAGATGTTCTATGTCCTGTACAGAGTGACTGGAGCGTATTGATAACTATTGAAGATGTTCTATGTCCTGTACAGAGTGACTGGAGCGTATTGATAACTATTGAAGATGTTCTATGTCCTGTACAGAGTGACTGAGCGTATTGATAACTATTGAAGATGTTCTATGTCCTGTACAGAGTGACTGGAGCGTATTGATAACTATTGAAGATGTTCTATGTTCTGTACAGAGTGACTGGAGCGTATTGATAACTATTGAAGATGTTCTATGTTCTGTACAGAGTGACTGAGCGTATTGATAACTATTGAAGATGTTCTATGTCCTGTACAGAGTGACTGGAGCGTATTGATAACTATTGAAGATGTTCTATGTCCTGTACAGAGTGACTGGAGCGTATTGATAACTATTGAAGATGTTCTATGTCCTGTACAGAGTGACTGGAGCGTATTGATAACTATTGAAGATGTTCTATGTCCTGTACAGAGTGACTGGAGCGTATTGATAACTATTGAAGATGTTCTATGTTCTGTACAGAGTGACTGAAGCATAACTGTTTGAAGGTGTGTTGGCTGTACAGTTTGATAATGATAGTAGGGCTCTATCTACACTTTCAGTCTCTTTTGCTGTGTGTGTGTGTGTGTGTGTGTGTGTGTGTGTGTGTGTGTGTGTGTGTGTGTGTGTGTGTGTGTGTACTTTGGCTGATGTGGCTACACAGCACTTGTTTGGGTGGTGCTGTCCACCACTGTCAACTATCTCTATAGGCAAGTGTGCGTGTGCGCGTGCGCGTGCGCTTGTGCGTGTGCGCGTGCGAGATTTGCAAATGCTTAGTCAGGCACTTTTTTAAGCAGATACAATATAGAACAAATCCCACTTCTCACACACACACACACACACACACACACACACACACACACACGCACGGCAAACATTACTCAAACTTTGCTCATCGTGACAGCCTCAACCTTCGTGTGCCAAGGAAAGACATGGCACTTTTGGCACAGCCCTATTTTTGTCACGCTAACACGCGCACACACACACACTCACACACACTCACACACTCACACACTCACACACACGCACACACGCACATACGCACACACGCACACACGCACACTATGGGTGGCAGGTTGAGTGGGCAGAGTGTGTCATTCTGTGTTTGGGTGTGGTGATTCATCCTGTGGCTTGAAACCATACACACGTTATACATACAACACACACACACACACACACACACACACACACACAGAGAAAGAGAGGGCACTCGGTTTACGAGTAGAGGAGGTTCCAGCTGGTGGGAGTGTGTGCTGTGTGTGTTTCTGTAAGGAGCCTGCAGAGATCCTGACTACACTGATGATTTACAGCAGAGCTTGGATAAGGGTGAGATACGACTCGTGTTCTGCAATCTGCCCCCAGAGTCCTCCTCCTCCTCCTCCTCCTCCTCCTCCCCCTCAGTGGTTCCCTGTTCTAGACTGTACTCTAGATCTCCTTTCTCACTCTATACTCTGTAATCTGTACTCTAGACTCCCTACTTTAGACTGCATACTCTATAATCTGTACTCTAGACCCTACTTTAGACTCTGGACTCTACAGACTGTGTACTCTGGACTGTGTGCTTTATACTCTGTACTCTATACTGTGTACTTTATACTCTGTACTCTATAATCTGTAAACTACACTCCCTACTATATACTCTATACTCTGTACTCTATACTCTGTACTATATACTCTATACTTTATACTCAACTCTGTAGGCTACTCCTGACATTATACCCTGTATTCTATACTCTATACTCTATACTCTGTACTCTGTATTCTATACTCTGTACTCTGTATTC
>JAPMUY010005084.1:17500-27500 GCA_026901105.3 Galaxias olidus | reverse complement strand
TTATCACTCACACTGGTTTATAGACCAGACACAGGCAGTGTTAGCCAACCTTGCATCTTTTGCCTCTTGTGCTCTCTCTCTCTCTCTCTCTCTCTCTCTCTCTCTCTCTCTCTCTCTCTCTCTCTCTCTCTCTCTCTCTCTCTCTCTCTCTTGTGCTCTCTCTCTCTCCCTCACCCTCTCTCTCTCTTTTTCTTTCTCTGTCTATGTCTCTTTAAGTCTTTCTCGTCTCTGTCCCTCGTCTCTGCTTTGGGGATGTGATGATTTCGTTGTACATCATGTCTGCCGCTGCTCATGACTGAGGAAGACACAAGGATGAGAGAAAGAGAGAGACGCAGAGGAGGAGAAGAGAAGGGAGAGATAAGGATAGCAGGCCAGTATGAAAGAGAGAGAGAAGGGGGGGGGGCAGAGGGGAGAAAGAGGGAGCGAGGGACAGAAAGGAGGAGGGAGATGGACTGCCTTCGTTCTGTTGAGTCAGCAGAATATGAATTGTGTGCTTGCGTGTTTGAACAGAGAAAAACCTTACAGAGACACCAGCAGCACAAGACCCTGTGTGAACTGAACACACACACACGCAAACATATACACACAAACACACACACACACAAACATATACACACACGAAGACACACGCACACACTCACACACACACACACACAGTGGTCCAGTCCAAGCAGCAAAACACCTTGACATCTGGGTTAGGGTTTGGATTCTATTTAAATATCAGAAAGCTCTGATTGACCCAGCACACACACACACGCGCGCACACACACGCGCACACACACGCACAGAGAGCTTTGAAGTTGTGAGGTGATAACCTGCTCTGTTCATCTGTTTCTTCATTATTTCAGTGAAACACCTTTTGATTAGTTATACCACTACTTACTCCAAACAACCACATGTTCTGTGTTCATCTCTCTCCCTCTCTCTCTCTCTCTCTCTCTCTCTCTCTCTCTACCTCTCTCACTCTCTCTACCTCTTTAACTCTCTCTCTCTCTCTCTCTCTTTCTCTACCTCTCTCTCTCTACCTCTCTTTCTCTCTCTCTCTCTGCAGGTGGCCATAAGTCATATGTATACAGCTCAGAAAACTATCGTTGAAGGCTAAAGGAGGACCAGTGAGGGCAGTCTGGATGGAAGGATGGAGCTATGAAGAAAATGAGTTTATGCTTTCGCCACAGGAAATGATGTCACGGACCAGTGCCTCTCTACGCACCCGCTTCCTGTTTGACCTCTTAAGTTGTTTCGTTCGCTGCACTGATGTGAGAAAGGCATTGTGGGATGTGTAGTCTAAGTGATAATGATCTGAACAGAACCAGCACTCTGGCTGGACACCTCAATACATATGACATGTTACGACCCAAGCTTTGCATTAGCTAGTTTATCCAAACAAGATATTCTACTTTCATATCGGTGCAACAGAAGTCAAGTTGTGAGTTTACAGGATTTCAAATGAGCCTGCATTCCTTGTTTTATTTTATGCTTTTTCAGTAAAAATATATTTTTTCTGTATATAATAGTGGTCTTCATGTACAATGTGCGTAATAAAATATTAAAGGATTGTTTGAAACTTACTGTACTTTGCATACTTATTTTGTAAACATTGAATTCACTCCATCATCGGGAACCATCACCTTATCGTGGTGGAGAGGTTTGTGTGTCCCTATGAACCTGGGGGCTGTGTTGTCTGGAACCTTGTGTTCCTGGCAGGGTCTCCCATGGCAAATTGGTCTCGGGCGAGGGGTCGGGCAAAGAATGGTTCAAAAACCCTCATGAATAGAACTACAAGAGAGGATGATACCCGGCCCGGAGGAAGCCCGGGGTCCCCTTCTGGAGCCAGGCCCAGGAGGAGGACCCGTCAGCGAGCGCCTGGTGGCCGGGCTTGCCACGGAGCCCGGCCGGGCATAGCCCGAAAAAGTAACGTGGACAACACCAACATCTCTTCTTCTCCGTCCCGTGGGCTCACCACCCGCGGGAAAAACCAAGGGGGTCGGGTGCGCTGCCAGAAAGGTGGCAGTGAAGGCAGAGGTTTTCGACAGATCGGACCCGGGTGGCAGAGGCTGGCTTTGGGGACGTGGAACGTCACCTCTCTGGGAGGGAAGGAGCCGGAGCTTGTGCGGAAGGTGGAGCGCTACCAGCTGGATCTGGTGGGCCTTACCTCTACGCACAGCCTCGGCTCTGGAACCTCACTTCTGGATAGGGGTTGGACTCTATTCTTCTCCGGAGCTCCCCAGGGTGAGAGGCGCAAGGCTGGTGTGGGGATACTCACAAGTCCCCGGCTAAGTGCCTCTATGTTGGAGTTCACCCCAGTGGACGAGAAGGTCGCCTCCCTACGCCTGTGGGTCATGGGGGGAAAAATCTGACTGTTGTCTGTGCCTATGCACCGAATAGCAGTTCGGAGTATTCGGCCTTTTGGAGACCCTGGATGGAGCCTTGTATGGGGCTCCTGAGGGGGACTCTGTAGTCTTGCTGGGGGACTTCAACGCACATGTGGGCAATGATGGAGACACTTGGAGAGGCGTGATTGGGAGGAACGGCCTCCCCGATCTGAACCCGAGTGGTGGCTCGTTATTGGACTTCTGTGCTAGTCATGGAATGGCCATAACAAACACCATGTTCGAACATAAGGATGCTCATAAGTGTACCTGGTACCAGAGCACCCTAGGCAGAAGGTCGATGATCGATTTTTTTATCGTATCATCGGACCTGAGGCCATATGTTTTGGACACTCGGGTGAAGAGGGGGGCAAAGCTGTCAACCGATCACCATCTGGTGGTGAGTTGGGTCAGGTGGCGGGGGAAGCCTCTGGACAGACCTGGTAAGCCCAAGCGTGTAGTGCGGGTGAACTGGGAACGTCTGGAGGAGTCCCCGGTCCGGGAGGCCTTCAACTCACACCTCCGGCGGGGCTTCTCTGGCATCCCTGTGGAGGCTGGGGGCATTGAACCGGAGTGGGCGATGTTCAAAGCCTCCATTGCTAAAGCTGTGTCTGAGAGTTGTGGTCTCAAGGTCTTAGGTGCCTCAAGGGGCGGTAACCCTCGAACATCCTGGTGGACACCGGTGGTCAGGGGAGCCGTCCGATTGAAGAAGGAGGCCTTCCGGGACATGCTATCCCGGGCGACTCCGGAGGCAGTTGCAAGGTACCGACAGGCCAGAAGGACTGCAGCCTCGGCCGTGGCAGAAGCAAAGCAGCGGGTGTGGGAGGAGTTCGGAGAAACCATGGAGATGGACTTTCGGCTGGCACCAAAGCGGTTCTGGAAGACTATCCGACACCTCAGGAGGGGAAAGCAGGGAACCATCCAAGCTGTATACAGTAAGGATGGGACGTTGTTGACCTCAACTGACAAGGTGATTGGGAGGTGGAAGGAACACTTTGAGGAACTCCTGAACCCGACAAACCCACCCTACATAGTAGAGACAGGGCTGGAGGATGATGGGGGATCAGCATCAATCTCCCTGGCGGAGGTCACTGAGGTAGTCAAACAACTCCACAGTGGCAAAGCCCCAGGGGTTGATGAGATCCGCCCAGAAATGCTGAAGGCTTTGGGTGTTGAGGGACTGTCATGGATGACACGTCTCATCAACATTGCGTGGAAGTCGGGGACAGTACCTAAGGAGTGGCAGACCGGGGTGGTGGTTCCCCTGTTCAAAAAGGGGGACCGGAGAGTGTGTGCCAACTACAGAGGCATCACATTACTCAGCCTCCCCGGGAAAGTATACTCCAGGGTGCTGGAAAGGAGGGTTCGACCGATAGTCGAACCTCGGATTGAGGAGGAACAACGCGGTTTCCGGCCTGGCCGTGGAACAACGGACCAGCTTTTTACCCTCGCGAGGATCTTTGAGGGGGCCTGGGAGTATGCCAATCCGGTCTACACGTGTTTTGTGGATTTGGAGAAGGCGTATGATCGGGTTCCCCGGGAGATACTGTGGGAGGTGCTGCGAGAGTATGGGGGGAGGGGTCTCTACTCAGGGCCATCCAATCTCTGTACTCCCAAAGTGAGAGCTGTGTCCGGGTCTTCGGCAGTAAGTCGGACTCGTTTCCGGTGAGGGTTGGCCTCCTCCAAGGCTGCACTTTGTCACCTATCCTGTTTGTGGTATTCATGGACAGGATCTCACGGCGTAGCCGTGGGGGAGGGGGGCTGCGGGTTGGTGGGCAGAGGATTGCATCACTGCTTTTTGCTTTTTGCAGATGATGTGGTCCTGATGGCATCATCAGTCTGCGACCTGCAGCACTCATTGGATCGGTTCGCAGCCGAGTGTGAAGCGGCTGGGATGAGGATCAGCACCTCCAAATCTGAGGCCATGGTTCTCAGCAGGAAACCGATGGATTGTCTACTCCAAGTAGGGAATGAGTCTTTACCCCAAGTGAAGGAGTTCAAGTATCTCGGGGTCTTGTTCTCGAGTGAGGGTAAAATGGAACGAGAGATGGGCCGGAGAATTGGAGCAGCGGGTGCGGTGTTGCAGTCGCTTTATCGCACCGTTGTGACGAAGAGAGAGCTGAGCCAGAAGGCAAAGCTCTCCATCTACCGGTCTATCTTCATTCCTACTCTCACCTATGGTCATGAAGGGTGGGTCATGACCGAAAGAACGAGATCGCGGATACAAGCGGCGGAAATGAGTTTCCTCCGGAGGGTGGCTGGCATCTCCCTTAGGGATAGGGTGAGAAGTTCAGCCATTCGTGAGTAGAGCCGCTGCTTCTTTGCGTAGAAAGGAGCCAGTTGAGGTGGTTCGGGCATCTAGTAAGGATGCCACCTGGCCGCCTCCCTAGGGAGGTGTTCCAGGCACGTCCAGCTGGGCGGAGGCCGCGGGGCAGACCTAGGACCAGGTGGAGGGATTATATCTCCACACTGGCCTGGGAACGCCTTGGAATCCCCCAGTCAGAGCTGGTTAATGTGGCCCGGGAAAGGGAAGTTTGGGATGCCCTGCTGGAACTGCTACCTCCGCGACCCGACACCGGACAAAGCGGATGAAGATGATGATGATGATGATGATGATGAATTCACTCCAATACAATTCACATCCTGGAAGTATAACCAACCTGCAAATACATTTTCTAATATAATGTGAAAGAAGAATCAGGAAAAATATAAGCTTTTTCCCTTTTTAAAAAAAGAGGAATTGTCAAAGGAGACATCAGTCCCCCAAAACAGTGTGTCTAGTCAATGACTGGGCACTACTATAACGCTGTCAATTATTACAATTTCACACCTTGGAAATCTGAAACAAATATAAATTTCTCGATGCTCTAAGTGTTGGCGGGTCCTGTCTCAATGTATTCCTTGAAAACAATATTAAATAAAGAGTGTGTAATGTAACAAAAATAAAAGTACTAATTTCTCTCTGTGTTCTCTGTAATGTAGTTTTTGGTCCCTGTGTGTAACACTGCTCAGACAGGAACATACAAACTGTTGGAATGGTCACGCTTTGAATAAAAACACACAGTGGATTGTGAAACATAGGACACACGGGAGCAGTGCTATCCCAGAAGGCCGAGCAGTTCTTTTTATAGTCAGGTGTGTTGGTGACCTTGGCCTAGCATCTGACCCATATTTACATGAGAGTAAAGATCGTCTTACTCAACTCCCAGCCGCATGCTTCACAAACACACACACAAGCACACTCAGACTCACACAAACACTCACACACTCTGGATTAGCGATGTGTCTGTTCAAAGACTCGTATTTAAAAGAATACTGTATAACTGAGATGCAAAGACAGCAGAGGTTTTCAATTAGAACGATCATTTGACTGGCCTCCTAACCAGCTCAGCTTGTAGGCTTTGGATGGTTTCGCTCGCCTCGTTTCCACTGCAGGGCTAAGCAGAGCTACTCAGAACCAGGCCTAAAGCACTCATAGTATAACACAGAGACTACAGTGCTGTTTCATTAAACACCCTCTGATGACAGAACCATCCCTGAAGTTCAGCCTTTCATAATAATAGTAATGTGGTGAAACAGAAAAGCCAGACATATTGTTGTCTTCTGATGTTAAGTGATGATATATTTCATCAGCCTGATAGAGCTGACAGCCATAAACGCACTCCTAACATTTGAACCTGTTCTGTACACCAAACACACACATATACACACACACACACACAAACACGTACACAATTCCTCTCTCTCTCTATTGACAGATCAAACAGATGACAAGGTTCCGGGTACTGGACTTTGGTCGTCGTGGCGATTTGATAGAACGGTCGAGGGTGGGAACCGTGCGTTTTGTCACGTTCTCTTCACGTGTTCTCCAGAGGGGCCTTTAGAGCAGCGTTCCCATGCCAACTATAGGGTTCATCCGAATAACAGACGGACCCAAACATCAACACGTTACAGCATCGCAACTCGTCCTCAGAAGAGGTCTCTGTCGCTGGGCGAAGATGAAAGATTAAAGCAGGGGAAGGAAAAATATTTTTGCTCCCCTTACAAAACAATCTAGATGGTAGACAGGAAGAGGAAGTGATGTCGCAACTGATAAAACAGGCATGCTGGAGGTAGACAGAATGTAGAAAGAAAGGGATTTATGTTTAAACCTTTATTTCATGAGGATAAGTCAAACTGTGTACATTACATTTCTTTTATAAATAGGCCCTTGATTACAATGAAAACATGTACAAATCCCCTGAAAAGTAGCACTATTAAAAAGAAAAAGAATGTTACACAGGCTTTCACTAAAACAAAATGGCATCATTCATTACACAAAACCAAACAGTTGTTTCCTTGTCATCTCAATTACAAAATATAAAGGTTTAAAAAATGCTTTTGCACCTCCCTATAATAATAGGGTGCAAAATATTTCCCAAAGAAATTAATTTCAGGAATTTCTGCCAGTTGGATATCCATTTAGGGCCTTTTCAAATATGTGCATGTTAGTATGCTTAGTATGCTTTATTCCAGGTGTGTGTGTGTGTGTGTGCGTGTGTGTGTGTGTGTGTGTGTGTGTGTGTGTGTGTGTGTGTGTACGTGTGTGTACGTGTGTGAGTGTGTTTGTTGTGTGTGTGCCTTTACCGCACTGAGTTTAGTTACGTGTTAAAGTGGTTTATGGATGTCCTATGCAGAGCCCGTTTGGAGTTCTTGATTATAGGCTACAGTTTGTTCCACGACACTTCACCTGGTGAACAGTTAGAGACACTAGGGCCATTCATACACACCTCTCACCCTATCCGCTTCAAATACCTGCTTGGAAACAGCCTTTCCTGCTCATTAAAATCAACATACACAAACCAGTTTTTTCAAACAAAACCGGGGTATTTTGAAGGCCCTGCTAGAAAAGGCAGAACCAGGATATTTATTCTGCAACTGTAAGATAAATGTATTGTGTTCATGGCAGAGAGTCAGTCACACATGATGTTAGACACACAATCTCCATATCGATAGCACGTTTAGGTTCAGACCTACAGGCTAATTAGCATACCCAAACAGACCAGGTCCCTGTGCGTTTGATATCCCTTGTCGTGCTCTTCATGGACCACCGAAAACAGCATAGTGACGATTAATGAAGATCGCTCAGCTTGAACTGTTTAGATTTAGAATTTTTACAACGTATTTTTAAATCAGCTTGATCACATCATACATTGATTGTTTGAGATGGTAGTAGCTCCCAACTAAACCTCAAGAAAACTAGGTTTGAATTTCGTTCACCGTTTGTGTACACCGTGTTTGGATAACTGGTCAGAGATTGTTACAGAAATATTATCCAAAACGGCAGGCCAATGTTGGCTCTAAAATGTTGAATTTAGCAAAGGTTCTTGTTATTATTGATTGTTAACATGTTATATGTTTCAAAATTATAGAGCTTTATAACTTTGATATAACTACAGAATACTTTCGAAACAGAGAGGAGCATTCCGTCTCCCTACCGCTGTGCCATTTACTTGGTTCAAAGTCATCAGACACTTGCGTCACTCAGAAGTCTGTAAATAGCCTCTGGACTGCCGGGGTTCTACGGACTCAATCCGACGTTGACAGAAAACAAAGAACAGACGTTGAGAGAGAAACAGTTCGGACTTTAATAGAAAGCTTAAGCGCGTCTATTACGCACTAGGGCGCATCAGTTGGCGTGGAACGCCGCGCTCTAATTTGCCATGCTCTGACACAGCAGGGTGTAATTTTGTCCTTCGTTGTTATCCCAGAATTCTCCCTCTTCATTTCTCAGGTAAGTGGCAAAATGAACCGAGCAATTCGTGTCCAGGAAAGGAGGCGTGTACATGATGAAAGTAAAGCGCTCTCCAACCTCTTTATCGGGGTCTACAGGCATGGGTAGGGCCTGCGCGTCCACGTAGGACAGCCAGTCGTTGAAAGTATATCTTATTCCGACTTCCCTTTTGGGGGAATTGTGGCTACGTGTCCGAATCTGTCCCCGCACATCGAACTGAGTGATGTTGATTTTCTCCAATGTGATCCGTCGCTGCTTCAGCCGCGTGTTGAAATCATCCGCCTCCACGGGCATCCTGAACATGGGCACGAGGCGATCCATGGTCAAGGCAGATGTGAAGCTCATGCAAAGGTCGCTCATTATCTCCCTGTCGTGCTGCTGGGGTGAAAAACTCTGGAGTCTAGACAGCACCTTGGACGGGATTTGCGGGTCGTCTGCGCTGCTAAAATGTTTTACGCTCGCCAAGTTAAGCCCCATGGTGTCAGCAAATTTAACTCGTTTACGACCATTGTCTGAGATCTCCTCGAAAAGACTTGCCTGCTCCGGATACGCTGGTAGAGACTTTGCTCGCCGTCTGTCTCTCGTATAACTTGCTGGTGGTTCCATTTGGCATGAGTTCTCGTCGGAAAACATCTCTCCATTTGTCACAGGCATGTCTCCGTTTTCCGTTATCATTTGGTCTGTTATCGGGACACCTTGTTTGTAATTGCACTGGTGCGTTGAATAAAAATGGACAGTAATTGCCAACCAGTGAAGCCCCGCTGCCTGGTCTATTGGAGGGGCGCACTGTCAGGGACATGCAACTTCATTTCCTTGGAGGCACGCCCACCTTTGAAAGCACGGCAGAAAAAACGTGCAAGCCTCTTCTGAGAGAACAAATATTTAACCCCCCACCTGTCGTTATGGCAGCCAACGTCACTGTGACCTCATACAAGTTTACAAACATCAACCTAAACCGAGGCAAAACACAGAAACTTGTCACATAGACCTCTAGCCTAATTGTTAACGTTTTCTTTACGGTAAAATCTTGGCACTTCAAAAAGTAATTCAAGGCATACAATTATCTAATAAATATTCTCATAAGCTAGATAATTGCCAATAAGCTAACATGTCGATCCAACAGGAGAATGGAAAACTTTTTTAGGGGGACACTATTCTACAGGTATATTAGCGATCCGTCCACACGTTGGAGGGCTTTAGAGAGATCTCGAAAGAGAGAAACGACATTACGTAACAGATCAGTGGGTTTTCAACAGGTGCGTCATAACAAGCCAGTGATCAAACATCTGTCTTTAGAATCGATAATGGAACGCTGTCTGCGTTCGACAATGACAACACAATGTGTCCATTCGTTTTACCTGTAACGGTTTTCACATCCAAGAAACAAGGGAACACTGGTGGTCAAATCAACAGTGTCCATAGATGCCTACGTGAAGACCAGCTGCAGTGACGTGGCCTTTTCGCGATTTAGTGCCTATACCTCAACAACCCCGCTTATCTTTTTCTTTTTATTTGTTCTTCTTTGCCCAGTTTGTGACCCATATGTTAATTTGACCGTGGTCGATAACATTTTCGCAAACAGATTACATTTGAGTTGATTGTATTTATTTAAATAGACAAGCACTGACACCAACCCAGTCACACTCCGATACATGTTACATTGGCGATTCTACAGAAATGGTTAATTGCAGTCTAAAATAAGTATTAAAAAAATTATTTACTTTTTAAACTAATATGTCTTGTCTTGATAACTGTCTATTTAGGAACAATACTTTAATAGATTTTTATAAAATCATGTGTGCCTTAGAAATGGTGTATGTATTGTGAAATTTATTCAAAACTAAAACTTTTGTTGGCC
>JAPMUY010005084.1:2500-12500 GCA_026901105.3 Galaxias olidus | reverse complement strand
CGATTCAGAACAGCTTGTAAAATAGATGTGTTGTCAGAGGTAAATAAGAGAAAAGGCACAAGGCACAGATTTCCCTTTTTCATGTTGTCGGTACAATCCCTCCTTGAGTGATAAAACAATACTAGACAAATAAATATTCAAAATCTGAAATTATGGGACCTTTAAAAAATTTTAAACTAGCTCCTAAAGTGTAAATCTGTCGATGCACGCTATTATGGTTGTGTATATTATTTGTGTTGCCTCAAATGCTAGATAGGTTTTGAAAGGGAGCACGGTGCACACATTAGCTGACACAGTCATGCACTAGACACACAGTCAATTCCAGGTACTCCTCTCTTTCTGTATCACACCCACGTACACACACACATACAAATATAGACACACATATTAATAGGAGACACACATATGGCCTCTTTATCTTTTTCATTCACGCACGCACGCACGCACGCACGCACACACACACACACACAAATGACACAAGGTCTCTAACTTTTTCTTTCAAACACACAAACACACAGACACGCACACACGCACACACACTATCTCTTACAGGGTGCAGTTCTCCTACGACCATTTCTTTGGCCATCTCTCTGGCGTCTGAAGAGTGACCGACGTCTTCAAAGCTTTCTGTGGCGTCTCCCCCCGCCTGCTCCCGTAGAACCTCCTCTCCTCCAGGGTGCTGCAAGACACAAAGTCTATTATACATATAATATATAACTATAATACATTACAAGTGTATTAGTCAGGAAGTCTATTAAACATATAATATATTACTATAATACATTACATGTGTATTAGGCAGGAAGTCTATTAAACTTATAATACATTACATGTGTCTTAGTCAGGAAGTCTATTTTGCATAATGTATACAGTACATGTGTTTTAGTCAGGAAGTCTATTATACATATAATGCATGACTATAATACACTGCATGTGTATGAGTCAGGAAGTCTTTAGAGCCCCACAATCCAATTTATTACGAGTGCAATGCAATGAGACCACTACTTGGTTATATATTTTAGCACGCTTGCAAAACAGTTTTTAAAGGAAGTATATGGTTACTTCAGAGCCTCTTTGTGGAGCGTTTTAATGTCTGGTCTTATTGTAAGGAGAAGGAGGCATTCAAGTGCCCTCAAATAAACTCTGGTCATACCGAGGAGGATCCTGGAAGTATAGACCAAGTTACTTTCTGCTAAAGGAAAAACGGTTTCTCTGTTTCGTATTCCGCGTTAAATCAACAGATTTATAGTAAACAAAATAATTAAACGTCTAGTTAGTTTGGTTACTTTGCATGTAAGTGTTCGTGTTTAGAACATTGGGAGAAAGTAATCACACTATACCCTATAGGCTACTGGAGAAGCGTTTACTTTACCCACTTGAACATCAATCATGGATTTTAAAGTGTGCAGGCTCTAAGAATGGCTATACTAACAAACACTCGATTAGTAATCAGTCAATAAATCTGGAAGCCTATAAAGTTATTAAATGTATCTGTCACTCTGCAATTGTTACGAAACACTAGTAGGCTATTCCAGTAACACCACAAAAACAAGTAGGCTACTTGAAGCACAGACGATTCCGTTAAACAAGCAAAGTTAGTCTACTAACCTCTTCAAGAAACTTGGTAACATCGTAAACATGGTTGTTAATAATAATCCAGGTCGATTTGAAAGTATTTCGCTCTTCGATCTCTGACAGTCTATAGTATTTTACTGCCTCGCCGTTTGGCTTTTCCTCCATTTCCCCAATAATAGACAAAAAAATCCAGCAATCAAAATCAAACAAAATCTGAACGGCACAAGAAAAAAATTCTCGACGACAATCTGTAAGAGGTGTAATGACTCTGCACTTTCACTGAATCAACATTTACCCCACTTTTTTGTCTATTTGAAGTTTCATCGGAAAGATAGGATAGAGAACCTCCCATTGTCTTTTTAGTGCTGTAATTGGCTGTTGTGTTATTCTTAGGCTTTTCTATTGGTTGCAATTTTCGCTCAATCATTGGTGGGTGGGCCAGCAATTCTCGGCTAAAGTTCATAGGTTCATATTTACTACTCATAGAAACTTCTCACGCAATGAATGAACAGGTTTCCATTTCATAAATGTATGAAACCTTGACAGTGGTATGTCGGACAAATGGACTGGTTGTTAACATTCTATCAAATCATGTGTTAGTTCGTGTAATCCTAAATCCAGCAGAACATCTGCCCGGAAAAAACTTTAAAGCACCCATTCATAAATTATTTACCTAGGCTAGCATTTAATACACAGATCACGTGAAGTTACATTGACATTGTGTCTAAACTGCTCGTGCGCCTCAACTCAGATGGCGGGAGAAACGGGCGACCTTACATTCTTTACAAATTAACTGGTTAGCTATTTCTAATTTAGATTTTTTAGTTTACACAATTTGAATTTGGATCACATGTTACCTAATTCATATCCACATATCCACACTGTAAATCCCGCCTAGATTCCAGTTCGCGTCTGAGTCACGAAGTTTAACAAGCAAAAGTTTACTTTTTTTTTTTTTGCTAACCTCCGATAAAATTAGCAAAACGTTTTATTTAGTTAACTAGCTAAGGCTGGAGTGGTTTACTTGCAGATAACGAACGTGTGCTATAATGAGTGGCGGAAGAGAGCAGTCCCTTTTTTTCGTTAGTCTGCCGGACCTGAAGAAGTTGTGCTGCTTAACTTTGTCCCTGCAGCAATTTGATGACGGGGAGGTTAGAAATAAACAGGTGAAAACATGCAGGTAAGACTGGCAGTAGGCTATAGTCCCTCAATACTAAGGTCTGGCCTAATTTGGCCGTTGCTGGCAATGATAGCCTGGCTAGCTTAACAGTGGACAAAGTCACAGATGTATGCAGTTTTTATAAGTTATGCAAATCATACATTTTTGAATAGCCTACAGTTACTTGTCGTTTCGGTTTTTGTAAGACAAGACACACGTATGCAGATATGCTTTTCCCCATGTGCCACCCAGCACCTCACATCTTATTTACTAAATATCTTTCCTAACTTTACGATTTCACTATGATTTGGCTTGCCGCCAGTGTAAATGTTTCATCTGTGTCTCTAGAGAGCTGTTGCTGCTATACCCAGACCTACTAGCTTCTCCCACGATGGACTCTTTCTCCGAGATCACTCTGGTCATTGCTGTAGGTCTCTATGTTACCTTACTGTCAAAAACGTTACTTTCTAAAAAGTGTTTAGTAAATTATTTCATTAATACCTACTTCAACAAAGAAAGTACAATAATGTAGAAAAGCTTTTATCTTAATCTTAAGCAATTTGCAAATGCATGCAATCTCAGTACTATATAGGATCCTTGTAGATACATTATATTACTCTCTGGGGTACCCTGGGAGTTACATTACATTATTCACTAGTACCCTGGCAGTTACATTACATTACTCACATTACTCCCTGAGACACATAGGAACTCTCTGCTTGGAATACTTGAGTGTCTGAGTGAATCAGAGGTCACACCTTCTGTTTCATCTTGCTACGGTAACATGACACTTTTAATTCCACTGTGTGCTGGTGTACGTGCAATTTAACGACCGTCTTGGTATTCACGCTATCCCGTGCTCCTTCACACACACACACACACACACACACACACACACACACACACACACACACACACAAACACACACACTTTCTGGCACATTCCACAGGGCTAAGCACTCACTCAACAACTTTTTCCAATCTGCTTAGTACTGTGACTAGATGGTCTAATATTGTTCATTAATTTAAATAAATTATTAGATATTACTAGCTTACACTCATATTTCATGATACATTTTATGAAATAAATGTCTATTTAAAATGCACTAATTCACTGATTTACTTATTCATTAAATCTTAAATTTGTTTCTTTGTTGATGCCTGTTCACTATGCAGTAATTCTTTGTTGATGCCTAAAATTCACTATGCTGTAATTCTCTCAGGCCCCCTAATAATCCATATTAATATATAACAGCCATTGTGAAAGCATGGATCATTTTGCGTGACAACAACTAATCATATCTAAACTTTGAAGTGTGTGAAAACGGACGGACGTGTGTGTGTGTGTGTGTGTGTGTGTGTGTGTGTGTGTGTGTGTGTGTGTGTGTGTGTGTGTGTGTGTGTGTGTGTGTGTGTGTGTGTGTGTTGGTATCACCATGCCTTCACCTCGACTAAGTAACTTAACAGCATCCTGGTACTGACTTAGCCTCTGTGCGCTCTCTCTCTCACACACAAAATGCTATAGTGAATAAATTCTTTATTCATTCATTTATGTTAGTATATTAAAAATATTTTGCATACACTTGTATTTACCCATTAATTTGGTAAATTGTTCACTTACAAATGTATAATTGTATTGCATATTTATATTCACAAATTAAGTGACTTATAAATTTTACATATTATTATTATATATTTTACATATGGCTCAGTGGTTAGCACTGTTGCCTCACAGTGAGAGGGTGCTTGGTTTTAACCCCAGCTCACCCATGATCTTTCTGTGTGGAGTTTCCATGTTCTCCCCGTGTTTGTGTGGTTTCCACCGGGTGCTCTGGTTTCCTCCCACCATCAAAAAACATAGTTTAAGACGGCTATCAGGGCCCTGACTAGGCACTGCCAATAGAACTGGAGTCAGTCTGTCTGTCTGATCTGTGCGTGTGCAAAAGTCTGTTGCGATATGTTGGTTGAGCAAGTTTAGTTCAAATTGGCTGCCATGGTATCACCCAGACTGATTGTTGTGAGTGATAGCTGTCTGTCTGTCTGTCTGTCTGTCTGTCTGTCTGTCTGTCTGTCTGTCTGTCTGTCTGTCTGTCTGTCTGTCTGTCTGTCTGTCTGTCTGTCTGTCTGTCTGTCTGTCTGTCTGTCTGTCTGTCTCCGTCCGTCCGTCCGTCCGTCCGTCCGTCCGTCCGTCCGTCCGTCCGTCCGTCCGTCCATTCGTTGTGTGCACCTATTGGCAACCAATTTGTAAAGCGCTTTTGAGTTCTGAGAAAAACGCTAAAAACAAATCCAATTAATTATTATTATTATTATTATTATTATTATTATTATTATATTATTATATTCTACACTCTAATTCTCTCAGACTCAATCATCCATATCCTCATTCACACAGTGAGTGTTTGTTAGTTACCGTGGAAAAAAAAAAAAGTGTGGATCCTTGCGTGACAACAACTAATGACATCTAATCTGAAGGGCTCGTGTTGTGTGTGTGTGTGTGTGTGCGTGTGTGTGTGTGTGTGTGTGTGTGTGCCTAGACATCCTCTGCTAAGACACGCTATGCGGGAAACCAAACATTTATTCTGCATTCTAAACATTCCTCTTCCTTCCCTGCACTTTGACCTGTGGCTGTGTGGCTCAGTACCTTGATGTTTGTTTGTTTTGTGCATGTGGACAGCTTCTATTAAAACTCGTGACTGTTGACACATTCCAAGCTGAACGGCAAGATAAATCCAACTCATCCAAAACTTTAATTAACTATTTGAAGGGAATTCCCATCTGTATTTTCCAAGGTTTGGATTTTGTGTGTTTGTAGTGTTTAACATGCTGAATCTTCTTACAGATCCCTTTTTACAAGAGAGGAGTTGTACAGGCGTATGTTCAGAGGCATTGTCTGCAGGTAGGTTCTTTGGCTTTAGGCATCAAAGACGGAACTCAATCTTGATGTGTTTAGATCTTATGTCTATTTTGTTGACTGTGTGTTTGTGTGTGTGTCTGTGTGTCTGTGTGTGTGTGTGTGTGTGTGTGTGTGTGTGTGTGTGTGTGTGTGTGTGTCTGTGTGTGCGTAATGGTGCATGTATGTCTGTCTATGTTCATGTGTAACTGCATATGTGTGTATGAGTCTGCGTGTGTGTTTGTATGTATATCTGAGTCGTTGTGTGTGTGTGTGTGTGTGTAGGTGGGTCCTCCACAACGGGTCTTACCAGGTATCCTCCAGTCCTGTCTGTCCTACTCCCTGACCACGAGACTGAGCCCTCACTGGAACAAGGCCGGACAGTACCTCATCGCCGGTACAGTACTAACTGTTACCATACAACACACAACACAGCACAGTCTGGCACTGCCAGTGAAGCGTTAGTACTATCATTATCAATAAAACCTACAGAGTCTGGTACTACCATTATCAATGAAACCTACAGAGCCTGGTACTATCATTATCAATGAAACCTACAGAGTCTGGTACTGTCATTATCAATTAAACCTACAGAGCCTGGTACTATCATTATCAATGAAACCTACAGAGCCTGGTACTATCATTATCAATGAAACCTACAGAGTCTGGTACTGTCATTATCAATGAAACCTACAGGGCCTGGTACTATCATTATCAATGAAACCTACAGAGTCTGGTACTGTCATTATCAATTAAACCTACAGAGCCTGGTACTATCATTATCAATGAAACCTACAGAGCCTGGTACTATCATTATCAATGAAACCTACAGAGTCTGGTACTATCATTATCAATAAAACCTACAGAGCCTGGTACTGTCATTATCAATGAAACCTACAGAGTCTGGTACTATCATTATCAATGAAACCTACAGAGCCTGGTACTATCATTATCAATGAAACCTACAGAGCCTGGTACTGTCATTATCAATGAAACCTACAGAGCCTGGTACTGTCATTATCAATGAAACATACAGAGCCTGGTACTGTCATTATCAATTAAACCTACAGAGTCTGGTACTACCATAATCAATGAAACCTACAGAGCCTGGTACTGTCATTATCAATGAAACCTACAGAGCCTGGTACTGTCATTATCAATGAAACCTACAGAGTCTGGTACTACCATAATCAATGAAACCTACAGAGCCTGGTACTATCATTATCAATGAAACCTACAGTCTGGTACTGTAACTGAAGGCACTATGAATGTAGGGACTGGTTTGTTTCCAGGTTTTAGACTACGCCTACCGAGGTGCCAAAGTTTGCATCTAAAATTTATAATGGTAATAAAATAAATAAATGTGGTGTCTGTCAGGCTAGCTGAGCTTACTGTGTGTTTAACTGGCCCAGTGCTCAGTGCCCAGTGTTGAACTGTGGCCGTAATGATCTCTAAATGAACGCTAGTGATCTGGGAGATAAAGGTAGACTGTGGTGAAGGGCTTATCATGGAATTCAGTAGGGAAAGGGTTTTGGCTTGCAAAGGTCACTATCCATACGCTTAACTCTGTGTGTGTGTGTGTGTGTGTGTGTGTGTGTGTGTGTGTGTGTGTGTGTGTGTGTGTGTGTGTGTGTGTGTGTGTGTGAGTGTGTTGGTCAGTGTGTGAGAGTGCGCTCATGGGCTATGACTGGAGTGATTATATAAGGTGTTGCGTCACTCAGTCTGACTAAACTTCAACCAGTGTCCTTAGTTGATAGTTACTCTAATGTCCAATCTCTAACTAACTACTAAGGCTGTCTTCACCCTAGAGTTATCATCATCATCATCATCTTCATCCGCTTTGTCCGGGGTCGGGTCGCGGAGGTAACAGTTCCAGCAGGGCATCCCAAACTTCCCTTTCCCGGGCCACATTAACCAGCTCTGACTTGGGGATTCCAAGGCGTTCCCAGGTCAGTGTGGAGATATAATCCCTCCACCTGGTCCTAGGTCTGCCCCGTGGCCTCCGCCCAGCTGGACTTGCCTGGAACACCTCCCTAGGGAGGCGGCCAGGTGGCATCCTTACTAGATGCTCGAACCACCTCAACTGGCTTTCTACGCAAAGAAGCAGCGGCTCTACTCCGAGTCCCTCACAAATGGCTGAACTTCTCACCCTAGAGTTAGGAAAGACTAAATTAAAACAAACTGTGTATGTGTGTATGTGTGTGTGTGTGTGTGTGTGTGTGTGTTTGTGTGTGTGTGTGTGTATTGCGATTCTGAGTGGGTGTGTGTGTGAGAGAGAAATTATTAGGGTGTGTGTGTGTGGGTGTATGAGAGACCGAATATTAAAGGTTTCTGTGCTTGTGCGTGCATGAGAGAGAAAACGTGTGAGATAAAAAAGTGTGTGTGTGTGTGTGTGTGTGTGTGTGTGTGTATGAGATAAAATTTTAAGTGTGTGTGTGTGTGTGTTTGTGTGTGTGTGTGCATGAGATAAAATTTTTAAGTTTGTGTGTGTGAGTGAGAGAGAGAGATAAAGTATTGAGGGTGTGTCTTGAGTGTTCACAGCAGGCATGAGTGTGTGTGTGTGTCTCTGAAAGTCTGATGATGATAACAGTCAAGGGAAGGCCGCAGCATATCCTTGTACACAGGAACCGTGTATCACCCTGATCCAGGGTCAGTGTTTGAAGCATCTGCAGAGACCTTCACCACACATATTTTATTGACAGTGGACCATTTATCTCCACTGTGACTGGGTCTTTGATATTATATTATATTATATTACATTATATTACATTATATTATATTATATTTTATTATATTATACTATATTATATTACATTATATTATATTATATCATATTTTATTATATTACATTATATGATATGACATTATATTACATTATATTATATTACATTATATTACATTTTATTATATTATATCATATTTTATTATATTACATTATATTATATTATATTATATCATATTTTATTATATTATACTATGTTATATTACATTATATTATATTATATTTTATTATATTACATTATATATTTATTTTATATATTATACTATGTTATTTTTATATTATATTACATTATATTATTTTATATCTATATTATATTATATATATATATTATATATGCACTGTATATTATTTATAACCGTGGTTTTGTTTCTCTGTAGGAAGGGATTTTCTGACTCAGACAGGAAGACTCAGTGCCGTTGGTAAGTACCTTTAACTGTTGTTTTGTAGAGCAGTGGTTCTCAAACTTTTTTGGCCTGACCCCCCCCTCAAGCACTGGATTATTTTGGAGGGTCCCCTCATCATAATCCAATCCTCTTTCTATGAATGCTCATCACTGATGTTGCAAAGTGTTTGCAATTAATTATGTTCAATAATGGAAAATTCAAGTGAAGTCATAGTTTTTCTTGAAAACAATACGATGAAAAACATGAACTGCATTTCTTTTTTTGCTTCATAAAAAACATAGTAAACATTGGTTAGGGTGAGGATTATAGGTTCTTGTACCGGTGAGTGTGTGGCTAGTGCTCTTTTATTTAAAACCATGTGCAAATCCAGCAGTCATGGAAATACTGTGCAGGGCCCTTAAACCACCAGCCCCTAACCTCTCTTAAGGCTTTAACAAATTAATGCGAAATTATACACAATGTTAGGCTATTATAAACCCAGTCTCTTCCACTAAAATGTCCCCCCATGTAACAAAAACAGAACAATCACTCAATAAACTCCCAATCCCCAATTTCCCAGAGTCCTTTGCGCTGTGGCGCATGTTTCCTCCTTTGTGTGGTGAGAAGAAAACACGGCACCATGCTCATGTCAAAACAATCCAAATATCCTTTAGCATTAGCCTGTAGCATATAACAGTGTTAAACTATCTTACATGTATAATCTCTGCTCATGTCAAAACAATCCAAATATACTTTAGCATTAGCCTGTAGCATATAACAGTGTTATACTAGCTGACATGTATAATCTCTGCTCATGTCAAAACAATCCAAATATCCTTTAACATTAGCATGTAGCATATAACAGTGTTAAACTAGCTGACATGTATAATCTCTGCTCATGTCAAAACAATCCAAATATCCTTTAGCATTAGCATGTAGCATAAAACAGTGGTTAACTACATGTATAATCAATCCCCAAATATCCTTTAGCATTAGCATGTAGCATATAACAGTGGTTAACTACCTGACATGTATAATCAATCCCCAAATATCCTTTAGCATTAGCATGTAGCATATAACAGTGTTAAACTACCTGACATGTATTATCAATCCCCAAATATCCTTTAGCATTAGCATGTAGCATATAACAGTACATGTATAATCTCGACAGATACAGTTACATTTCAACACATTTTATTGTACTGGGCTGAT
>JAPMUY010005083.1:17500-36619 GCA_026901105.3 Galaxias olidus | reverse complement strand
AATTATTGAATAGCTAGGTTCCATTAACCCTGCAAAGAAATCCAAAATTCTACATAATTCATAAGTATGCATATTATGAGGTTCGAGTTCTGAATTAAACTTTGTTTGTCCCATGCAGGCAGCCTTCCTGAGCCCATCCATCTCCCTGAGGTCCAGGCAAACGTGGCCTGGATCCAGAAGATTCTGCTGCAATTCAAGAGCTTCTGGGAGAAGATCAAAATGCTGGTGGCTGATCTGCAGCAGAAGACCTTTGCTGCAGAGGACCTGATGCAATCGCTCAGAGACCCTGATTTCAAAAAGGAGTTTATTGATTCCATTACCTTGGCCAAAACGGTACTATGGTTTACATATTAACTAGTCTCTAACTTTGTGTTTTGTTAAGAAAGGGGTCATAAAATTTTTCAAGGTTTTGTTGTTATTATTTGGCTTAATGTTATTATTATTTGTATAATCTTCACAGACTTAATATATACAAGAAGTCTCTAACAATAGTTTTATCATAGCTCGTGCAAAGATTCTTACTCAAGTAATTCCCCGGGAAGGTTCTATTTGGCCAATGGAATCACATCCTGAATCTCCAAAGAGAACCTAGTGAAGCGCACAGGGTTAAACAGTGATCTATAGTGGAGAATTGTATTACACATTATTCTGTTACTTTTAGTATAGATCCACGTGTGCCCCTGATGTTTAGGAGAGTGTACTCTGTACGGGTTACAGACTAGTTTCAACAAATCTTTACTCTTAGTTAGGAGCAATATTATACATACCATGCACGATTCCCGATACCAAACACACGGTCACCATAGACACACTGTACAGCTCTTTATGAAAAACATATTTCTTCATCTATTTTATTATTTATTTTATATAATTTTTTTATTTAGCTTTGTGTTTTTTTTGTGCTCCGTAACACCAAGTCAAGTTCCTTGTATATGTAACCTACTTCTAATTAATTCATTCTAATTCTTATAAAAATGTTTTGCCTTATATTGAAAGAATAATTGCAATGCATTTATTGCAACTTGGCGATGGCATTGTATTGTTGAATGATGTTAATAATTATTTCTACTTTGTTTTGCAGGCCTGGACTGCATTCAGAAATGGCTGTAAGAGTGCTGTCATCGTATTTGGCACCAAAAGCAAAGACGCCTACAAGTTTCTGGAGACTAACCCGTCCACTCTGTCACCACAGGACTGGCAGAAACAGTACAATGCTTTGAAACAGAAACTCGACAACTTATACTCTTCTGCTGCTATTGATCACTGAAGTAAATCTTCCGTCTTCTGGGTTGGCTGGCTCAGCGCCCATATGTATATGTTGCCATAGCTACTGTAGGATTGTCTTTTGCTATTTTCTTACCAGACTTATGGTAATGCATTAAAAAGTACTAGTATGCAGTCGTCAATGATAAATATTTAGTTTTAGAAAGAATTTTATTTTTTATTTCAAAGACATTCCCTCACATCCTGAACGTGTTGAAATGTAAATCTTAATAAATTCACTGTTTTACACTTTTACATACTGTTCTTTGGCCTATTCCTTTGTCCAATAACTGCTTCAGAATGACACATTTAAAATGATTGGGATGGTCAAATGATATGGTAAAACATATTTAGAAGTGGGTCTAATGTTGTCATCTTAACAACAACGCCCTGTCTGTGAAGCTCTCAGTCATTATATTTGATTGTTGAGGGGGGAAAAATCTCATTTCTAACAGTAAGAAGTGTCTATGATGGACGAAACATTTTCTAATTTATTATACAATAAGAAGTGTCTATGATCGAGGAATAATTATCAAATTTATTGTGCAGTTAGAAAGCAAGGTCGCGGGGGGGGGGGGGGGGGGGGCTGGAGCCTATCCCAGCCGACACAGGGCGAGAGGCGGGGTACACCCACGGGGTACACCCACATGCAAATATACAGTGCATCCGGAAAGTATTCATACCCCTTCACTTTTTCCACATTTTATCATGTTACAGCCTAATTCCAAAATGGATTAAATAAAAAAAAATCCTCAACATTTTACACACAATACCACATAATGACAAAGTGAAAAACGTTTTTTAGAATTTTTTGCAAATATATTAAAAAGAGAAAAAGAAAATATCACATGTACATAAGTATTCACACCCTTTACTCAATACATTGTTGAAGCACTTTTGGCAGCAATTACACCCTTAAGTCTTCTTGAGTATGATGCTACAAGCTTGCCACACTTATTTTGGGGCAGTTTCTCCAATTCTTCTTTGCAGATCGTCTCAAGCTCCATCAGGTTGGATGGGGAGCGTCGGTGCACAGCCATTTTCAAATCTCTCCAAAGATGTTCAATCGGGTTCAAGTCTGGGCTCTGGCTGGACCGCTCAGGGATATTCACAGACTTGTCCCAAAGACACTCCTTTGTTATCTTGGCTGTGTGCTTAGGGTCGTTGTCCTGTTGGAAGGTCAACCTTCGCCCCAGTCTGAGGTCCAGAGCTCTCTGGAGCAGGTTTTCATCAAGGATCTCTCTGTACATTGCTGCATTCATCTTTCCCTTGATCCTGACAAGTCTCCCAGTTCCTGCCGCTGAAAAACACCCCCACAGCATGATGCTGCCACCACCATGCTTCACTGTGGGGATGATATTGGCCAGGTGATGAGCAGTGCCTGGTTTCCTCCAGACATGACGCTTGGCATTCAGGCCAAAGAGTTCAATCTTGGTTTCATCAGACCAGAGAATTTTGTTTCTCATGGTCTGAGAGTCCTTTAGGTGCCTTTTGGCAAACTCCATGCGGGCTGTCATTTGCCTTTTACTGAGGAGTGGCTTCCGTCTGGTCACTCTACCATAAAGGCCTGATTGGTGGAGTGCAGAAAAGATGGTTGTCCTTCTGGAAGGTTCTCCCATCTCCACAGAGGAACACTGGAGCTTTGTCAGAGTGACCATCAGGTTCTTGGTCACCTCCCTGACCAAGGCCCTTCTCCCCCGATTGCTCAGTTTGGCCGGGCGGCCAGCTCTAGGAAGAGTCCTGGTGGTTCCAAACGTCTTCCATTTGCGAATGATGGAGACCACTGTGCTCGTTGGGACCTTCAATGCTGAAGACATTTTTTGTACCCTTCCCCAGATCTGTGCCTTGATACAATCCTCTCTCGGAGGTCTACAGACAATTCCTTGGACTTCATAACTTGGTTTGTGCTCTGACATGCACTATCAACTGTGGGACCTTATATAAACAGGTGTGTGCCTTTCCAAATCATGTCCAATCAATTGAATTTACCACGGGGGGACTCCAATCAAGTTGTAGAAACATCTCAAAGATGATCCGTGGAAACGGGATGCACCTGAGCTCAATTTTGAGTGTCGCAGCAAAGGGTGTGCAGGTTAATTGGTGACTCTAAATTGCCCGTAGGTTTGAATGTGAGTGTGAGTTGTTGTCTGTCCCTATGTGTCAGCCCTGTGATGGACTGGCGACCTTTCCAGGGTGTACCCTGTGTCCGCTGGGATAGGCTCCAGCCCCCCCATGACCCTGTACAGGATAAGCGGTACAGCTAATGGATGGATGGACATTTGCAAAAAATAAAAAAAAACTTTTTTCACTTGGTCATTATGCATTTAAACATAATAAAATGTGGAAAAAGTGAAGGGGCATGAATACTTTCTGGATGCACTGTATGACATTATAATGTTAACCATGAGAAACCATTGCCTTTGTAAGTTAAATAATAACAAAATACTGAAGTTACAAAAATACCAAAGATTTTATTGTTATGGCTGAACTTGCTTATGAATCACAAAACATTCCTGAATAAGAGCCTGTGCTTTTTTATACATGTTAATTGTTTGGTAATCAATTCTAACATGGGTCAAAATTGGACATGTTACAAAGAAGGTGTGAACCATTTTGTAACACAATAGGAGCCTTGATCTAATTGAATAATCATAGTAAGTCAATGAAAAAAAGAAAACAGAGTTTGAAAGTTTTAAATGGCATACATATCGACATGTCCAAACAGACTTGCCTGCGATGCCAGATTGGACACACATCAACAATTCTAGACGTTTAATTTATATTTTTTTAAACTTATTTTGGCTCAGAAGTAGGCCATGTTTCCATTCCCCTGGGAATATAAAATGGGACACATCAGGCAGATAGGCTGATAACAGGGTAAGCAAACATTTTCACTGAGAAGTAGCTTCCCGCGGTTTGGCCTCTACAGTGGCGGTGGCATGGTCAAAGCTATCCAGCTTCACCTGCAGAGCCTCGTACTGTTTCTGCCATTCCTCAGGTGACAGAGTGGAAGGGTTGATCTCCAGGAACTTGTAGGCGTCTTTGTTTTTCCTGTTAAATGTGGTGACAACATCACTGCAGCCAATTCTGAATGAAGTCCAAGCCTGAAAAAGAAACCTTGAATTAAACCAGACTGCAGCGGGGAGAGACAAGGTGGGAGAGGCCAGGGGGAGAGACGGGGAGAGGCCAGGGGGGAGAGACCAGAGGGAAAGACCGGGGGGGGAAGACCAGGGGGAGAGACCAGGGGGGAGTGATCAGGGGGAGATACCAGGGGGAGAGACCAAGGGGAGAGACCAAGGGGGAGAGACCAAGGGGGAGAGACCAGAGGGGGAGAGACCAAGGGGGAGAGACCAAGGGGGAGAGACCAGGGGGAGAGAGCAGGGGAGAGACCAGGGATAGAGAGCAGGGTTGAGAGACCAGGGGGAAAGACCAGGGAGAGACAAGGCGGAGAGGACAGGGGGAGAGACCAGGGGGGAGAAACCAGGGGGGAGAGACCAGGGGGTTAGTAGGGAGAAGGTGATGACCAGGTCAGCAAAGAGGGGGCAGGAGGGAGAGATTCTGAATGAAGTCCAAGCCTATAAAAGAACACTTGAAAAAACTAGACCGAGCTACACACACTTCCTCCCCCCAAAATTATTTAGATTCAAATCATTTCTGCATTTTAAAAATATTGTTTGAATTGGTAATTTGGCAGGTATTACCAAAAGAACAAACAAACGCAGGTGCTGTATGGTTTTACCTTTTGATTGAATGTTTTAATATTTCATATTTACTTCTATAAATTAACACATTTACAAATTGACCCATGGCTTCATAAACCCGTTGTCATGACGCTGAACATCACTCATATTACCACTTCCGCCATCTTGACTGAATCCAAAAACAGCTTCTGGATTTCCGGTCGATGGAGTAACTCAACAAGTTCCGCTTCAGCAAAAGTCTTCTGCTCCAGATGGACAACCTGCACGGCCACCTTAGCCCAAAAGTCTTTCAGGTCCAGGAGAATCTTCCGGATCCTGACGAGGTTAGCTTCAACGTCAGGGAGATGGACGGGGTCAGGAATACTACCTGTAAGGAACACGGGGAGAAAAATCATCGCCTTGATTTGATTCCAAATTGAGAGATTTGCGAATTGACCAAAACCAAAACGTGAAATAACCAAATGAGTTTAATAAATCTAAATTATACTCATTGTTATTTGACACAAAGTGACAGAGAGCAGGACAGGACTTTCACTGTGCAAAGCCCTATGAGAAGACAACATTAAAACCTCATAACACAAAAGACGTTTGGACGGTATTTTGAATGTAATAATAATAATAATTCATTTTATTTAGGTTTTAGCGCTTTTCTAGATACTCAAAGCGCTTTGGTCGCCAATTAATGACACAGAACGAACTACGAATGGATCGACAGCTATCAAACACAACACTAAGTCTGAGTGATACCACGGCAGCCAATTTGTACCAGACTTGCTCACACACATAGGACACACAGACCGACTCCAGGTGAATTGGCAGTGACTGGTCAGGGCACTGGTAGGAGGATGTGACATGTTTTTTGATGGTGGGAGGAAACCGGAGCACCCAGAGGAAACCCACAGAAAAACAGGGAGAACATGCAAACTCCACACAGAAAGGCCCTTGGCTGAGGTGGGGTTTAAACCCAGGACCTTCATGCTAACCACTATCAGTGCTATCCACTGAGCCACCGTGCTGCCCGGGTTGCATTCATGTTTAAAGGTGGAATGTTTAACTATACGATGGGTTAACAGTAAAAAAATAAATAAATAAAAGGTCAAAAATTACGTTGAGATCATTGGGACAAGAGAGGGACCAGGAATTAGTGGGGACCAAGGAAGAGATCTGTAATAACCAAGTAATATCTATCTATCTATCTATCTAATATCTATCTATCTATCTATCTATCTATCTATCTATCTATCTATCTATCTATCTATCTATCTATCTATCTATCTATCTATCTATCTATCTATCCATCTATCTATCTATCTATCTATCTGTCCATCTATCTATCTATATTATTCCTAAAATATTGTTTTAAAGCAAAACAGGATCTTTACCCAGATGTATGACAGCCATAGTGACTTTGAACTGTGCATTCATCAAATCTGTTTCAGCTCTTCCCACTTCCTTTTTCAGAAGCTCTCTCTCGCTCTGCAGCTCTGACATTTGGCTCATGACCTTTCCGATTTTGACCCTGTCCTCAGGTCCACTGATAGCCTTCTGGATATCGTCCAGGACCAGACCATATTCGGGCGCCACAGCGGCAAAAAATCCAAACAGCTGGTCTCTGATTTTGATTCCGTCGAGTAGAGCTCTGAATGTACGTTCAGCGTCGTCGTGCTGCCTTTGATTCTGATTTAACTTAGCCTGTGTCGTCTTCAGACGTGCTTCAATCACCTGGGCGCTCTTCTTCAGTTTGTTAAGCTCAATGGATTGTGTGTCCTTGAATTGATCCGTTTTGTTTTTGACGTTATGAACGTCACTGCTGGCAGATTCAACCCCTCTGCTGAGTTTTTCATACCTGATCAATAACAAGGAAAGAGACGGTCAGACCGACTTGGAGTCTATTATTTGCTAAAGTTCATGTTTCAATATATACATATATATATATATATATATATATATATATATATATATATATATATATATATATATATATATACATATACAATGGGGGAAATAAGTATTGAACACATCAATATTTTGTCAAGTAAGAGCCTATTCAAGTGAAATTTGCACCAGACTTTGGTATTAACTCAAACAATCCAGACACAAAATCTAAACATTAAAGTCCATATGTAAATAAAGTTAAGTGTAATAAAGTGGAATGAAACAGGAAAAAAGTATTGAACACACTAAGAAAAAGCAGTACACCACAGCAAGGAAAGGCAAGGAACCAGCTGAAAACCATAACTAATTAGGAGGCATCTCTGCCTCCAATCTGTGCTAATTAATTTCAGCTGGGTTAGAATATATTGATGAGCTATAAAGAGTTTTTGTTCCCAAGGTGCCACACAACAAACATCTAATGATGGGTAAAAGCAAAGAGCTGTCTCAAGACCTTCGCAACCAGATTGTTGCAAAACATGAGAATGGAATTGGCTACAGACATATTTCACAACTTCTGAATCATCCAGTAAGCCCCATTGGAGGCATTATCCGTAAGTGGAAGCAACATCACTCCACCATCAATCGGCCACGCACGGGAGCTCCTCGCAAGATTTCTGATCAGGGTGTCAGAAGGATACTTAGAAGAGTAGCCAAAGAGCCAAGGACCACTAGGAAAGAGCTCCAGAAAGACTTGGAGGCAGCAGGTACAACTGTGACAGAAAGAACAGTAGGCAATGCACTCCACCGCCATGGCCTCTGTGCACGCTCAGCCCGCAAGACTCCACTGCTGAAAAAAAGACATGTTAAAGGTCGTTTTAGGTTTGCCAAATAACATTTGGACAAGCCAATGAACTACTGGGAGCATGTACTCTGCTCAGATGAGACCAAAATTGAACTTTTTGGCTGTCACACAACACACCATGTTTGGAGGAGAAATGGCACTGCACATCACCCGAATAACACTATACCAACAGTGAAGTTTGGAGGTGGAAGTATCATGGTGTGGGGCTGTTTCTCCTCTCGTGGTACTGGCAGACTTCATATCATTGAAGGAACAATGAATGGAGCCATGTACAGAGAGATTCTTGAGATGAACCTGCTGCCATCCACCAGGATGCTGAGGATGAGACGTGGGTGGACTTTCCAGCAGGACAACGATCCAAAGCATACAGCAAAAGAAACTCACAATTGGTTTCAGAGAAAGAAAATCAGCTTGTTGGAATGACCCAGTCAATCACCTTTCAGCTCAACCCAATCGAACATTTGTGGAAGCATCTGAAGATCCAGATTCACAAGAGGGCCCCCAGCAATCTTCAAGATTTAAACACAATCTGTGTAGAGGAATGGGCCAAAATCACACCTGAATACTGCGGGAGATTAGTTACTTCATACAGAGAGCGCCTTGAAGCTGTCATTACAAACAAAGGCTTCTCCACCAAGTATGGAATTAATTTCAGTTAGTGTGTTCAATACTTTTTTCCTGTTTCATTCCACTTTATTACACAACTTTATTTCCATATGGACTTTAATCTTCAGATTTTTTTTTCTGGATTGTTTGAGTTAATACCAATGTCTGGTGCAAATTTCACTTGAATAGGCTCATTGGAAATACATTTACTGGACAAAATATTGATGTGTTCAATACTTATTTCCCCCATTGTGTGTGTATATATATATATATATATATATATATATATATACAATCTATTTCTGTGTTATTGAATATACAGTATAACAAAAATATATAGTATTATGATTTTTATATCTCATCACAGTTTATGCTTTAAGAAATATGTTTTGAGTGACTTCCTCTTACTCATTCACTGTTTCAAGAAGCTCCCTGATGATGTCATCAATCCAAGCCTCGGCCTTTTCCAGGAACTTGATGGCCACCGCTGCGTTCTCCATGGTAACAGCACGGACCAGCAATGGAAACAGGATTTTCACCATGTTGTAGCTAGTGCCTACGCACTGGAGGTGACGAAAACACACACACACGGATGTTCAGTCAACATGAAACTCACAGGCAAACCTTCCAAAACAGGAAGTGACACTAAATCTCTAAATGGATATCAAGAAACAGCCAAAGTCAGGATGACCAGGTGAAGGAAGCAGCAACTTGGGTGGAAATAACCAGTGTGGCACGTGGAAGCTGGATGCCGTGGATTTGTGGCAATTATCATAAACCAAACAACTTCATAAGAGATCTGAGGCAAATTATTGCTCAAGACCATGAAAGCTGTGTCAATATAGCAGAGAGAAGTAGCCAGTGGCTTTTGCTAAAAAGGAATGATCCAACAATGGCACCAAAGTAAAGAACATCATGTAGAAAAAAGAAAGGGGTTTCATCCCAGGACAAAGGCTTAAAGGTACGTTTTCCTGCTGAGCGTAGCTCGTACTAAAGGTAAGTTTTCCTGCTGAGCGTAGCTGGTACTAACGGTACATTTTCCTGCTGAGCGTAGCTCTTACTAACGGTAAGTTTTCCTGCTGAGCATAGCTGGTACTGAGCCTGCAGGAATAGAAATAATATTTTAATTACAGGTAGCATGCAGTTCAATATCAATACCTGCAGCAGGAGAGCCTCTGAAGAATTAAACACCATCTGGGCCTCCACAGCGTTAGCCCGGATGATCCTCTCCAGCTGGGGGAACTTTCCCAGACACAGGTAGGAGATGTGGAACAGCAACTCTGTCTTCTCCACAGCCGGCTGGAAGTCCAGCAGGAATTGAGGGGTAACCGACTTGCTTGAAGCACCATCATGTGTAACTGAATATGAGAGGATACGGTTTATTTTGTATCCAAAACAGATGTTGCTACGTACAGTATGATTCCAAGACAGTATTAATTAAATTATCTTAATCTGACCAAAACTGTTCGAGTCAAAGAAAGACATTGTGCTTTACATAAAACTAGTTTTAGATTAACTTTTTAGTTTTAGACCACGTTTTAGTTTTAGATAAAAAAATTTGTTTTAGATTAACTTTTTAGTTTTAGATGAACTTTTTGGTTTTAGATGAACTTTTTAGTTTTAGATGAACGCTTTAGTTTTAGATTAACGCTTTAGTTTTAGATTAAGTTTTTAGGTTGTTGTTCTTTGTTGTCTGATTAGAGACTGTGCTAAAACTTACCGACTGAATGTCTCTAACATGCAGTATTATCACTGAACAGAAGAGGTCACCATAGTTTAATAATAACGTCTTCTCCCTCTACCATCCGCTGCATGTAAAAATAAAGAGCTAATGGATGAATGTAACTAATTAAATCCATAATAATTTAAACTAACCTCGAAGAAGTTCTCTGATCAAGCAAAGGCACATTAAACTTACCAGTGGACATCATATTGTAATCTGTAATCTGTAAATTAAATGTAAATCAATTAAATGGAATGAAATCAATAAAAGCAACAGTATTGCTGGGATGTAGAAGTTGAGAGCTGGTCAAGAAGGGGAGACTTCAGACTGACTGAGCAATAGGATCCTGCTCCTTTATACTCCACAAAGACAGTCAGAATGTGGGTCAATGCAAGAACAAACTAGTTCTCTTCTTATGTCACATATTTTCAAGTGATTGTGAAACAAGCTTGGGTCTATCACAGCACACAGAACAGCTCTAAAGTTCTCTTTACATTTTTTGTAAATACATTTTAAGTAAAAAAAAAGGAACTGTTAAGAAGGTCTGTTAAAGAATCTGTTAAATTGTGTACGACTTAAGTTAGATAGATATTATGTGACACACCTGGCGCACCAAACACCCGAACTCTGTAACCAAGGCAACATTCTTAAGTCACAGAAAAGGAACAAGAATCTACTATGATCCTAAAGGGACATCTTAGTAATCTGGAAAGTTCAACAAAATTATGTATTATTCTTTGACAAACGTTCAATGTCTGTGCAAACGTAATACATTTGTTGTTGTTTTTTATACAGATAATGGCACATATTTGTAAAACTTTTGGACCAGTCGCAACAAGAGCAGCATGAGTTTCATAGTGGCACTGAGAGAGGAGGTGTAAAGTAGATACAATAGCTGCATTACTTCAAAATCAACCTGTTGTGAAAGAAGGCCTAACGTACTGGCCTTACTTGCAACCCTAAACTACATTCCCCAAACCCCTGAGAACTAGGGCAACACAAACTGATAACATGATATTAGGAAGAGCTGGAGGCCAGAACTCCTCATTGAGAAGTGTGTCTATCAGTGTCTCATTGGAGGACTATCATCTCCCTACGATCACCTCTCAGTGCCAATACACCTCAGGCTGTTCTCTCATTGTGACTCACACACTTTTAGCAAGCAGCAGCAAGTCTTCTCTCATCCCTCCACACACACACACACACACACACACACACACACACACACTGCATGGTGCTACACAAACCCACGACGCACGCCGCTACACACACACACACACACACCATGCACGCTGCTATACACACATACACACGCCACGCCATGCATGGTGCTATATACACACACACCACCACACTATGCACGCTGCTACACACACACACACACTGCATGGTGCTACACAAACACACACACCACGCCATGCATGGTGCTATACACACACACACACACACCACCACACTACGCACACTGCTACACACACACACACACACACACATACACACATTGCATGGTGCTACACAAACACACACACCACACCATGCATGGTGCTCTACACACAATCACACACCACACTGCGCACACTGCTACACAGGCACACGCACATACACACACTGCATGGTGCTACACAAACACACACGACACGCCATGCATGGTGCTACACACACACACACACACACACACACACACAAACACACCATGCACGCTGCTATACACACACACCACGCATGCTGCTATACATACACACACACACATGCCATACATGGTGCTATCCACACACACGCCATGCCATGCATGGTGCTACACGCACGCACACACACACACACACACTGCATGGTGCTACAAACACACACACACACATCATGCATGATGCTACACACACACACAAACATATACACACACATTTGAACTTTAGTATGTTATTCTGTGTCACTGTATGGATCATTATGTGGGTAAACATTGTGCCACCACAGGGTGGTGCTGGTGTACCAGAAGACAATATCTCTTCTTCATTCTAAGCCCTGTCTTTTCTTTGGCCCTTTGTCAAATTATTGAGTTAGTCTGATTTCATAACACTTATTTTTTAAATGTCCTACTATTTGTTTTTTCAGGTGTGAATTTTAAACATTTTCAGTTTTGTTCTTGTCTAGTCAGCCCAGGGAAAACAATCCAGAGTTTAAAGGTGACAGTTGTCTCTAGGAAAATACCTTTCACACATTTTGGTTTAGCTGTGAAGGCTTGGGTGATTCCTGATGTAAGGTGTTTACCAGAGACGTACATTTAAAGAAGGTGTCTTTTTACAAAGACTTACATTTAAAGAAGGTATCTTTTTACAGAGACGTACATTTAAAGTATGTATCTTTTTACAAAGACGTACATTTAAAGAAGGTATCTTTTTACAAAGACGTACATTTAAAGAAGGTGTCTTTTTACAAAGACGTACATTTAAAGAAGGTATCTTTTTACAGAGACGTACATTTAAAGAACGTATCTTTTTACAGAGACGTACATTTAAAGAAGGTATCTTTTTACAGAGACGTACATTTAAAGAAGGTATCTTTTTACAGAGACGTACATTTAAAGAAGGTATCTTTTTACAGAGACCAGAGTCTCCAGCACCCAGATGTCTGTCTATGAAGAGTGACCAGTACCAGACCCAGAGACCAGAGTGACCGGTACCAGACCCAGAGAGCCAAATCTCTAGTTTTCTGCAGTGAACGGAAACCACCAGACACAAAGTGAGATCCTTTGTAGAGGTCTTCACTAAACAACTTGTGATATTAATTACATAAACTTGGAATATGCCTCCATTTTAAGGTTCTGCATGTTATTTATGATGTGTCATAACAGATAAAATGGCTGCTAGTATGAATGGTCCTCATGTTTTGTCTGATTCATGCATTTATGTATAAACACTGGGATCTACTAAATCACTGTCCAAATACATTCGAATGTAAATTATGCCATAATGCATTTAAAGTATTGTATATCGGTCTCTTAGTCTTTTCAGCGAGAGGAGTGGTTCTGCTCTGCCTGAGGTCCAGTCCAGGTGTGCAGTGTGTGGGGAGGTTCTGAGGGATCCAGTCTCTATCACCTGTGGACACTGGTTCTGCAGACAGTGCATCACCTCATACTGGGACCAGTCTGGTCCATCAGGAGACTATGGCTGCCCCCAGTGTAGGAAGAGATCCAGAACACGACCTGCACTGCAGCCATCTAGTCAACCCAGTGTCACACTAATATTGGACAACAGTAAGATTATTGATTTATGTTCAAACTGGAACGGACTGTGTTTGTTATGTATTAAAATGTGAATGTACAGTATTGTACATTAATGTGTGTTGTGTTTCTAAAGTTTAAAATAACAAAACAATGTTATGTTTAATAGCATGGTTTGTATACACCAATCAGCCAAAGAAATTAAAACCACTGACAGGTGAAGAGAATAACCATTCGATACCAACAAAGGAGTGCATTGTATCCTGAACATTGGGGCCTAGAGATTGATATTTATGATAGTAGACAAATCAGGAAAATACAGGTTTATTGATAACCTCTCCCCTCCCCAAACAAACAACTAATTCTATAATCATCACAACTTTGTCAGAAACAAATATCAGAACATCTGCTGATACTAAATACTGAGTCCAGCCTGCATCCATCCACAGCGAGCTAGAGAAGGAGTTCAAGCCAAGCCTGCGAGCTAGCTCTGACTAGCTAAGAGGAGGAGTACAGGCCTAGCCTACGAGCTAGCTCTGACTTGCTAGAAGGAGGAGTAGGGACCTAGCCTATGAGCTAGCTCTGACTATCTAGAAGAGGGAGTACTGGCCTAGCCTACGAGCTAGCTCTGACTAGCTAGAATGAGGAATTCAAGCCAAGCCTACGAGCCAGCTCTGACTAGCTAGAAGGAGGAGTACAAGCCTAGCCTGCGAGCTAGCTCTGACTAGCTAGAAGGAGGAGTACAGGCCTAGCCTACGAGCCAGCTCTGACTTGCGGGGCGGCTTCCTCTGAGGGAAAGGGTAGTGCTGGTCCTGGGACTGGGAGCTCCAGGCGGGGCGGGGGCCCCCTCCAAAGCTAAGCTGCCTGGTGAGCATGGAGGCTGGGGCAGAAAGCTTCCTACTAATCCCCCTTGGTACGGAGGAGGAGGAGCAGGAGGAGGTCCTGGTCTGGTTCTGCTGGTGGTTCCCTAGTTCCATGTGGCACGTCCCTTTCTCAACGATGTCTTCTTCTAGATCGGTGGTGGAACCGGCGGTAGAGCTGGTCGCGGTGGAACCAACAGCGGAACCCTCGTAAGAACCATCGACGGAAGCTCCATTTGTTAAGGTGGACTCCCTCTCGCTGGAGGGCTTCTGGGAAACTGAGTCCACGGAGAGAGAGGAGCAGGACCTGGAGAAGGAGGAACTGTCGGCAGGGCCGGTACTCGTTGCAGGGAGAGGGTGTTTCACGGTTACACCACCGCTGTAGTTGTTGTTGTTGATGGTCTCTGTGCGGGTTTGTCGGTGGACAGACAGGTGAGTGTGCCAGGGGTTGTTGACCAGGTGTGCAGCCGTCAGCTGGGTGAGAGGGTCAGAGTTCACAGGACTCCCAGCTGCGTCTCGACTTTGCCTCCTGTTGATCGTCGCCTCCTGGTTAACAGACACGACACTCACCAATGATCTCCTGCCGACCAAAGACAACGGCCACTGTTCTGAGGCTGCTGACAGGACAAGACAGAACGAGAGAGTGAGGGGGTGGGACGGACAGACAGAGGGAGGGATAGAATAGAGATGGACACAGAGAAAGTGAGAGAGAGATGTAGAATAGAGGGATGGAAAAAGAAGAATGAGTTAATCATTGTTTTAGCGTGTTATAAAGTTCTGCCACTAGGTGGCGGCAGCGCCACTGTAACTGCTATTCCCTAAGTGAGGGTAGCATGAAGAAGGCAAGGACTTGACGTGCACAGAGGAGTACCAAGGTTGTTAATAAATCATTAAAGCGAATAATTGAGGTATGCTGTAATTGGACGTGAACATCAAGATATTACAATTATGATTATGCCACCAATGAGAAAGCAGTTTGTTGTACAGATTGTTGTTTTACTGGGCACATCTATCACCAATTGCCAGTTCACTAATCCATTTTAACCCACCCCCTGGGTTAAACCTTCTGGTAACACTAAAAAGGATAGGGGCGGGTCTCTTTGGTACCTGTGCTTTGTCATTTTAATCGAATGCCTTTAGAAACAAAAGTTATTAAATAGACCTACTGAATAGTCTCTGGTAACCGATTAATGACGATCGCCGAGGACGATGCGTATTGAACAGTAGATTTCTTGAATAGTTGAGTGTCTTGCATAGTTTAACTAAACTATGGCGTGACTTAATAGCCTATGTAAACAGGCGAAAGCCAAATATAAAAGATGTAAAAAAAAAAAAAAAAAAGTCTATTAAAACATGTTTCTTACCTTCTCGGAACAGAACAACTGAAGTTTGTCGCTTTTGTTTCTCTTTGGTCCACTGATATTGTTCTGTCAGAAGTGCGATATCCATTCTTGTTCTGTCTTCGGCGTCTTCCTTCTCAGTTGCAAGTTCCGCCTGTGCCACAAGGCGAGTCACGTCCACGTCTGCCTTGTAGCCGCTTAAATTATTCCGAGATCTAATCTCTACGGCTTCCCAACAACATGGCAATGGCGAGCAACAGCACGAGGACATACTTTACTCTTTTATTTTGTGTCCCCCTAATTAAATTATCTACTTTTGTCTGATAAGATTGCAGTGCAGCGGGCTACCGATGCCGTATGTCTCTGTATCAAACTGCTCTGTGGGTTTGGTCTCCTTGTGAACACATGATAATGTTTACAATGTGGTATAGTGGCGCTCGGGGAGCAAACACTGGAGGACAATTAAAATCATGACCTTTTCATTCTGACGGGACTTCAGTCAAAGTTCACTTTGTTTGAGAGGTCGGCACAGCATATGGTAGATTTTAAAAGGAGGTGCTGTAGGATTATTTCTAGATTGTTTTGCAGAAAAATGAACGTGTTGGACTCAAAGTAAAAATGCTTTCAAATTGTCCAAAAATTATTATCTATTTTTTTGCCTTTTTCTTTTTTTTCTTTGTATAACTCTGCCTGCAAGATGGAAGGATTTAAAACCGTAAAAGAGTAGGCTATCTCTGCTGGCCAATGACTGTTTGCTTGCTTGGAAGGCTAAACAGACGCCAGAAACAGCCCGTGTGTGCTTTGTTGACACAGCTCTGGCATTGTTGGTGAAGTGGGTGAGTCCTTCATTGGTTGACAAGAAACCATTAGTCAAGAGGACACACACTAATATATAAAATATGTTAACATAGTGGTCATTAAGCATGTTGACAGGCCATACCCATACAACCCATAGCTTTCATTGGCGATTTGATATTATGGTTAGTTAGGCTATTCTTCAGAGAGTGTGTGTGTGTGTGTGTGTGTGTGTGTTATGTAATGATATGTGCTGATGTTGGTGTTCTCCACTTCCATGAATTGTTCAGGAACAGATTTCCTGTAGAAGAGAGAGAGAGAGAGAGAGCGCTTATGATTTGACAACCAGAGTGCGGCCCCTTTAAATATTTAACTGTATCGTAACCAGCAGACACAAGAAGGAAACAGTTCGCTATAGTGTCAGTATTTCTGTAGACTTTAGCATGGCTGTCTCCTCAGATTCAATATACCTTGGCTTTGATTTCAGCACACAACAGGTATGCTATTTCACTTGAGAATTCGTAGCCTAGTATGCGCGTGGATGGTGCACAGCGCTTTAGTGCGCAACATCGGAAGTGTACAGTGTAGCTCGCCCATTCACGTGCCTTAAGTAGCCAACAGTAAAGTTATTGTGAAATTTTAGACCAGGTACGAGCAATGCATTGAAGTACAGAGAAACACTTTTGTTTGCCGACGTTGCGATATAACGAGTCTAGCAAAAATGTAGTGTCAGTGTAAAAACAGCCAAAAAAGCAAGCTAGCACCATGTTCTCAAACTTTTAAGATTTTAAGATCTGACGTTGTTAATTGTCAAACAAGCAGACAGTGAGCAACTTCGTTGTGATGGCCGAGATGGATTGAGAACACAGTCCCGGTGACAAGCTTGTATTTGACCAGACTCAACACCCATTAAACCCCCCACCAATCACTGAATGATTTTTTAACTCCTTTCAAAATTACAAGTCTACAAATTGCTAAGTATAGTGTTACATTACACCACATAACTGTTTGGGGAGTTTTTACTGGGTCAGTTCTTTTTCACTTAGGCTACTTATCCTCATCCTGTGTTGCCATTATCAAACTGTGCCCCACATTGCTTTAAAAGTTAATAAGTGTGCAGTTTACATTGTACGCCTGTGCTGCGCTGACGTTGTTAAAGTTTAAATGATTGGTGTACGTGACTCAAAACAAAGTTAAAGCTTATCGAGGTGTCTCATTGGTCCATTTGTTGTCGTGGTAATAATATATAAGTAACATCCCCAGCTGAAGGTAGTAGCCATCGATGGAAACTTGAATGTCGTCCACCAGAACAATGTCCAGTTTGACAGCGAGCTGCCAGAGTTCAGGTAACGGGCACATTGTTGCTTGAGAATGCCAGCTTCATTCATAGGCTAATCACACACACACACACACACACAGAATTACCTACACACTCCCTTCTGTAACAGAGCAGTTTATGTAGTCAACAGAGTATTATGTCTGTGTATGTTTGCAGACTTATCGCTGTGTGTGATCATTATGGGTGTGTGTGTGTGTGTCTGTGTGTTAATGGTTGTGTGTTCTATGTGTGTCAACAGGACTCAGGGAGGGGTCCACGTCCACAACGACAAACTGACCGTCACATCTCCTGTTCTGATGTGGGTCAAGGTGGGACTGTTAACACACACACACACACACACACATTCACTTATACACACATTGTACACAGAGTCCCTGTTGCAGCATTGCTGTCATGATGAATAGACAAATCCTTTCCAAGATGGCTGCTCTCTCTGTTTACTGTGTAACTGTTTAAATAATTTATTAACTCATTGAGACAAGAGTATAATTACCAAGCCTGATTGGTTAAAAGCCTGTCTGTGTGTCTAGGCTCTCGACGTGCTATTGGACAAGATGAAGAGGGCGGGGTTTGACTTCTCCCGAGTGAGATCCCTTTCTGGGAGTGGCCAGGTGTGTGTGTGTGTGTGTGTGTGGTGTGTGTGTGTGTGTGTGTGTGTGTGTGTGTGTGTTTTTGTCTCTATCAGTCTGTGTCAGTGCTTTTGGGTGTGTAGGTTTTAATCAGCGGTCTGGTATGAAAGCCTTATGCAGACTGTTTGTCATGTCTATAATGCATACCAATGGGGGGACTTAAACCAAGGCATTACGACAAGCTCAAATCAAAGTTATTTATTTGTGTGTGTGTGTGTGTGTGTGTGTGTGTGTGTGTGACGGCAGCAACATGGCAGTGTGTTCTGGAAGAAAGGAGCCAACCAAGTTCTCCACCGGCTGGATCCAGACAAGAGCCTGCACCAGCAGCTACAGGTGTGTGTGTGTGTGTGTGTGTGTGTGTGTGTGTGTGTGTGTGTGTGTGTTTAATTTAAAACACAATCACGCCCTGTATCCCTCTCTCACTACCCCCCCCCCACACACACACTAATTCCCTACCTCTCCCTCTTTCTTTCCCTCCCTCCCTCTCTCACACCCACCCTCCCCCCCCCTCTCCCTCTCTCCCCTCTCTCCGTCGCTCACTCCTCCAACCCCTCCCCCCTCTCTCTCTCCTACCCCCCTCCCTCTCTCTCCGTCCCTCCCTCCAGGGTAGTTTTGCTGTAGCAGAATCTCCGGTGTGGATGGACTCCAGCTCTGGTCCACAGTGTCAGTACCTGGAGTCAGCAGTAGGGGGCGCTCAGATGGTGGCTGACATCACAGGCTCTCGGGCTTATGAGGTAAGTGATCGAGAGAGGTGTGTGTGTGTGTGTGTGTGTGTGTGTGTGTGTGTCTGCTCTGGTTGGTGCTTGTGATCTTTCTGTTTTTACCCCTCTTTTTCTCCCCCCCTTTATTTTGTAACTTCCCTTCCTGCCTGCCTTGTTCCCTGGCAGCGTTTCACAGCAAACCAGATTGCCA
>JAPMUY010005083.1:0-7500 GCA_026901105.3 Galaxias olidus | reverse complement strand
TTGTTGATTCCGGAGTGTCGTTTTCTAAAGTGATGACCTCTGCCCCTAGTCCCCAACTCGCTGTCACACCTAACCCTGAAGCCAGAGAGGTACCTCGTGTGTGTGTGTGTGCGTGTGTTCCTCTCTCTCTCTCTCTCTCTCTCTCTCTCTCTCTCTCACACGCACACACACACACACTTTTTTCTGAAGCTGCTAATCAAAGAAAGTGTATAGGCCAGTTCAGACCAAAGATTCGCAACGAAACGGTTTTAGAACGTTGCGGACAAAAGTTGCAGCGGTCTGAACTAATAGTTGCAAGGCGGCTAAAGCCGTTGCATGTTGTCGCAGAAGATTTGGCTTGTCAAATCACCAAGGGCAGTTTTAGAACGTTAGGAAGCATAGCGCCAGATTTATGTCAAAAGGCATTATTCGTTAGTGCATTTACATGCATACGTTGGATTTGTGATCATTTAAATAAGCTATTGTTTATTAAAATTATATACTCGGCATCATATAGTAGCTATAGTGCCAATCGCAGCTCAATAAAAGTGATTGTCGTACACTAGCTCATACTAATAGGAAAATAAAATCATGAAATAATTTTTGTTAACGTTAGCTAACTGTAGTAGGCTATGCCGTTACTATGGAAACAGTCATTTGCGTCTGTGCTAGTTGTTTTGGTGTGAACCACTCAGTTTTAGAGCGTTTACGATCAGACGACCGGATTCTTTTGCGAGTTGCAGCCAGTTGCGTCGGGAATCAGTGGTCTGAACTGGCCTTAAGACTATTTCACACTCCTCCTGTGTCCATGCACGTTTCCCTCAGTCGTGTGTGTGTTGTCGTTACTGCCCATTTAAGGTTAGTCCAATATACATTGTGTCATTTAAGATGTCTGCTCTCCTTCAATCCTTTTCTTTACTGTTCTGTTCTGAAATGTCTTTCCAATCATTTGTTACGTTGAAACTTATATGCTTATAACTTATAACTTATAACTTATATACTTAACAAAATATGTTATTATTTTGGCTTTGAGCCTTGACCACTTATCCTGTTGTGTTCTACCAAACCTCAAAGCAACAATCATTATCGACACACTTCAATACTCAAACAGACTTTAGCTCTCCCGTAAGTCAATCTCAGAACCGTCTCCAGGCAACGCTCCCAGGGGGAGGGCCCTCGGCTGACTTGGAAGCTGTCGGTCTCCAATCGCAGGAGAGATATTAATATCCTTCACAAAGCACTGATAAAAATAATATTCACTATGCAAATCAGCTGTCAGTGGGGGTCACTCATTGGTTTGATTGTGTTCCTGTTAGGGGAAGAGAGTACCGGGGTGGGGGGCTAGGAGGGAGGGAGGGAGGGAGGGAGGGAGGGAAGAGAGAAAGAGAGATGGGGTGGTAGTTAGAGGAAACGAGACAGAAGATAAGATAGAGAGGGAAAAGGAAAGAGAGAGATTGTGACAGATTGAGACAGTGAGAGGATGCTCTTTGTGTGTTTGTTGATTTGTTTGTTTGTGTGTTTGTTGATTTGTTTGTTTGTGGGGATGCTGGGTAGGAGGTGGGTGGGTGTTGAGAAGAGAGACTGTAACAACACTGCTTCTACCAGCTGACCTCTGTCTGTCTGTCTGTCTGTCTGTCTGTCTGTCTGTCTGTCTGCCTGTCTGTCTGTCTGTCTGTCTGTCTGTCTGTCTGTCTGTCTGTCTGTCTGTCTGTCTGTCTGTCTGTCTGTCTGTCTGTCTGTCTGTCTGTCTGTCTGTTTGTCTGTTTGTCTGTTTGTGCCCGGTAGGGGGTTGTTGATGTTGAGGAGAGACACTCTTACATACGAGAACATACAGGAACACACATTCACCCACACAAACGAGAACACACACACACACACAAGAAAACATACACGCGTGACCAAAGGAAATTCATTTCTTGTTATAGTCTAAGGAAACATCAGCAGTGCACCCTAATCCTAATGACAGCATGTTATTTAATTAGCAGTGTGTGTGTGTGTGTGTGTGTGTGTGTGTGTGTGTGTGTGTGTGTGTGTGTGTGTGTGTGTGTGTGTGTGTGTGTGTGACAGGGCTGTTATTTCTCTGTGTTTGTGTGTGACGGGGCTGTTATTTCTCTGTGTGTGTGTGACGGGGCTGTTATTTCTCTGTGTGTGTGTGTGTGTGTGTGTGTGTGACGAGGCTGTTATTTCTCTGTGTGTGTGTGTGTGTGTGTGTGTGTGTGTGTGGGGCTGTTATTTCTCTGTGTTTGTGTGACGGGGCTGTTATTTCTCTGTGTGTGTGACGGGGCTGTTATTTCTGTGTGTGTGTGTGTGTGTGTGTGTGACGGGGCTGTTATTTCTCTCTGTGTGTGTGTGTGTGTGTGTGTGTGTGTGTGTGGGGCTGTTATTTCTGTGTGTGTGTGTGTGTGTGTGTGTGTGTGTGTGTGTGTGTGTGTGTGTGTGGCGGGGCTGTTATTTCTCTGTGTGTGTGTGTGTGTGTGTGTGTGTGACAGGGCTGTTATTTCTGTGTGTGTGTGTGTGTGTGTGTGTGTGTGTGTGTGTGTGTGTGTGTGTGTGTGACGGGCTGTTATTTCTCTGTGTGTGTGTGTGTGACGGGGCTGTTTTTTCTCTGTGTGTGTGACGGGGCTGTTATTTCCCTGTGTGTGTGTGTGTGTGTGTGTGTGACGAGGCTGTTATTTCTCTGTGTGTGTGTGACGGGGCTGTTATTTCTGTGTGTGTGTGTGTGTGTGTGTGTGTGTGTGTGTGTGACGAGGCGGTTATTTCTCTGTGTGTGTGTGACGGGGCTGTTATTTCTGTGTGTGTGTGTGTGTGTGTGTGACGAGGCTGTTATTTCTCTGTGTGTGTGACGGGGCTGTTATTTCTCTGTGTGTGTGACGGGGCTGTTATTTCTCTGTGTGTGTGTGTGTGTGACGGGGCTGTTATTTCTCTGTGTGTGTGTGACGGGGCTGTTATTTCTCTGTGTGTGTGTGTGACGAGGGCTGTTATTTCTCTGTGTGTGTGTGTGTGTGACGGGGCTGTTATTTCTCTGTGTGTGTGTGACGGGGCTGTTATTTCTCTGTGTGTGTGACGGGGCTGTTATTTCTCTGTGTGTGTGTGTGTGACGGGGCTGTTTTTTCTCTGTGTGTGTGTGTGACGGGGCTGTTATTTCTCTGTGTGTGTGTGTGTGTGTGTGACGGGGCTGTTATTTCTCTGTGTGTGTGACAGGGCTGTTATTTCTCTGTGTGTGTGACGGGGCTGTTATTTCTCTGTGTGTGTGTGTGACGGGGCTGTTATTTCTGTGTGTGTGTGTGTGTGACGGGGCTGTTATTTCTCTGTGTGTGTGTGTGACGGGGCTGTTATTTCTCTGTGTGTGTGTGTGACGGGGCTGTTATTTCTCTGTGTGTGTGTGTGTGTGTGTGTGTGTGTGTGTGTGTGTGTGTGTGTGTGTGCTGTTATTTCTCTGTGTGTGTGACAGGGCTGTTATTTCTCTGTGTGTGTGTGACGGGGCTGTTATTTCTCTGTGTGTGTGACGGGGCTGTTATTTCTCTGTGTGTGTGACGGGGCTGTTATTTCTCTGTGTGTGTGACGGGGCTGTTATTTCTCTGTTTGTGTGTGTGTTATTTCTCTGTGTGTGTGTGTGTGTGTGTGTGTGTGTGTGACGGGGCTGTTATTTCTCTGTGTGTGTGACGGGGCTGTTATTTCTCTGTTTGTGTGACGGGGCTGTTATTTCTCTCTCTGTGTGTGTGTGTGTGTGTGTGTGTGTGTGTGACGGGACTGTTATTTCTCTGTGTGTGTGACGGGGCTGTTATTTCTCTGTGTGTGTGACGGGGCTGTTATTTCTCTGTGTGTGTGACGGGGCTGTTATTTCTCTGTGTGTGTGTGTGTGTGACGGGGCTGTTATTTCTCTGTCTCCAAGGTGTACAGGTCGTTGTTGAAACGCTACGCTGCATTGGAGGAGAGAGTTCTCCAGGGGGCCCGCCCTGATCCTGCTCAGCCAATCAGCTCCATCCACATGGCACCCTCCGTTCCCTGATTGGACGGTATGAAATGGACAGAACGATTTGTCTACAAAATCATAAGAACCCACAATGGACCAATCAGAGCCTTGAAGTACATCCGTGTAGTTGGAAGCTTGTGGCTATAGTTACCGATAGTTGAACTGTAAACTCTAGGGTTGAAACTCTAAGAACAATCTGTCCTCTGTCCACTGTTGGTGCGACACTAACAACTTGGTCTAGTATTTCTGAATGATTACTGTCATTAAACCGCATCAAAGTATGAATGTAATGGTTTCACAATAAAAAGTGCCTTATTTGTTTAACACTTGTAATGATGAAAGTTTCAAAGGAATGTAATGTTCTTGTTGGGATGTTTGGTGTTTATACCAAGTTTCATGTTTATTGTATGGTAAATATATAGTCATATACTGTATGTTTATATGGTAAATATATAGTCATATATGTTTATATGGTAAATATGTAATGAAATATGTTTATTATATGTTCTTACTGAATAATGCTCAGACATAACATGCAGTTAGTGAGCAATGCTGGATTTTAGTATTTTCTTTTGAAGAACACGCCTTTACACACTATCACACACACATACTCTGCTTGGCTTACTGACTGACAGGCCTGTGATTGCGGTGACGCGTTGCCAAATAAGGAGGGAGGCTTTACTGACATATTGAATGCTCACTTGTGGAACTGCTCACAATAAACTCAACCAACCTGGCAACGCTGGGCACCATGAATAGTCCCTGAAAGGGGGTTATTTTAGACCGAGCCAAAGATCAGTGGTTCCGCTGATTCAAAAATAACCTATACTATAAATATAATGTAAACAAATTAAACAAGAAATATATATATATAATAACATTATTTAGTTATATTATTACATTAAACATAACATGGATTCTTACATGAAACCTTAACCTACCATATGATTACACAGACAGACTCACAACACACACACAATCACACAATACACACCACACCTCACACACACAACACAAACGCATCACACTTTACTCACATAACGTCACACACACAACACAAACACACAGCACACCTTACTCACATAACACAAACAAACACACATACAAACACACAGCACACCTTACTCACATAACACAAACAAACACACAGCACACCTTACTCACACAACTCAAACACACAGCACACCTTACTCACACAACACAAACACAGCACACCTTACTCACACAACTCAAACACACAGCACACCTTACTCACACAACACAAACACACAGCACACCTTACTCACACAACACAAACACACAGCACACCTTACTCACACAACACAAACACGCAGCACACCTTACTCACACAACACAAACACGCAGCACACCTTACTCACACAACTCAAACAAACACACAGCACACCTTACTCACACAACACAAACAAACACACGAAGTTCAAGTGAGGAGAGCTCACGACATCAGTGACATCATTCTCTCTTTTTCATCTCACTCTCTTTCTTTCCTTAGTCTTTTTCTCTCTGTCTGTATCTCTCGCTCTCCTCAGTTTGTCTTACTGTCTGTCTCTATATCTCTTTCTCTCTCTCTCTTTCTCCTCAGTGCATTGATCCCATCACTCTTTTATCACCAAGCTTTCTATCTCTCTGTCTCTTTCTTTCTCTCCCTCTCTCTCTCCATCTCTTTCTCTCTGTCTCCATCTCTTTCTCTCCATCTCTCTCTCCCTCTATTTCCCTCTTTGGCTCTGCCTGACCTCCATTTTGGAAGCCTCTTAATGACAGTATTGCTTTCCAATGGGGGCCGAGGAGCGACATTCTCTGCAGCGATTCCGCTTAATGTCACCCCTACTCTACAATGTGTGTGTGTGTGTGCGCGTGTGTGTCTGTGCGTGGGTATCTCTCTCTCGCTCTGTGTTTGTGTGTGTGTGTGTGTGTGCATGTGTGAAAGGCAGGGGTACGCTAATGTCACAGCCTGAAAGCAAAGAAAAGGTGAGTGATTAAGAGTACTGTCAGTTACAGGTTTAAATTGAGTGTGTGTGTGAGAGAGAGAGGTAGAGAAAGAGAGACTGGAAGAGAGAGAAGCTAGGCTCTAAATGACACACAGAATGCAGAGGGAATCACAGCAGTTCATCTGAGGAGAGCAGCACTGCGGCATATTGTCCTCGCATGACACGTGTGTATGTGTACGTGTTAGTGTGTGTGTGTGTGTTAGCGTGTGTGTGTGTGTACACATGTTAGTGTGTGTGTGTATCTGGAGAGCAGAGCTTAGCTACTATGGCAGTGGGCTGGATATTGATGCGGAAATTCCTGATCACTCAAGCATTTCATTGCATTACTACTCTCTCTTTTTCTCTATCGCTCTCTATTGCTCTCTTTTTTTCGGATTTCTGTTAGCTCTCGAACAAAGATGCCCCAGTGTTCAATGTGTGTGTGTGTGTGTGTGTACAGGAATGTAGACTGTATAAGTTCAGCTGAGGTAACGACTGCAGTTGGAGAAAATCTCTTTGTCCCTGTGTGTGTGTGTGTGTGTGTGTGTGTGTGTGTGTGTGTGTGTGTGTGTGTTTGTGTGTGGGTGTGTGTGTGTGTGCACCATCTGAGAAATGGAGAACGTGGATTCTGAAGATAATATTATATAATCCCATTGCTCACAGGACGTTTACAAACCCCTCTTGTGTGTGTGCGTGTATTTGTGTGTTTGTGTCTGTGTGTGTGTGTTTGTGTGTTTTTGTGTTTGTGTGTGTGTGTGTCTGTGTGAATGTGTGTCTGTTTGTGTTTGTGTGTGTAGGTGTGTCTGTGTGTGTGTGTTTCTGTGTTTCCGTGTATTTGTGTGTGTGTGTGTGTGTAATCTGTTGTGATGTTGACACAGTAAGTCTTCTACACACATACACACAGAAGAAGCATGCCGTCATCTGGGTCTGTGTGTGTGTGTGTGTGTGTGTGTGTGTGTGTGTGTGTGTCTGTGTGTACAGTAATTGGTCGAGTCGTGGGATTTCAGATGTCTGTTTACGTTTGTAAAAATTGGTCTTTTTCAGAAGTTCCACGGATTGGAAAAAAACACAGCAACAAAGATAGAGATGTCCCAGAGTGTGTGTGCGTGTGTGTGTGTGTGTGTGTGTGTGTGTGTGTGTGTGTGTGTGTGTGTGTCACAGTATGTTTGTGTGTATCCTAGTGTGTATGTGTTTGTTTGTGTGAGTGTGTGTGTGTGTGTGTGTGTGTCTAAATGAAGAACCCTGCACTAGCTCCAGTCTAACTATTAGTTTCAGTGTTGATTCGCTCTAGTTGAATAGAAGTCTCACCACCATCATTACACAGTATATTGTTATTATGTAGTTAATATTATATAGTATACTGTTATTATGTAGCCATTATTATATAGTTTGCTGTAATTATGTAGCCATTATTATATAATATGCTGTTATTATGAAGTCATTATTATATTGTATACTGTTATTATGTAGCCATTATTATATAGTATACTGTTTTATATAGCCATTCTTATATAATATGCTGTTTTTATGTAGTTATAAAGTGAATGAACCTCAATTCAAAAG
>JAPMUY010005082.1:0-35000 GCA_026901105.3 Galaxias olidus | reverse complement strand
TGGCTTCAGACCAGACGTTGTCTCTGTCCATCGACGGCGGGGCGCCCAAGTCCATCAACTCCCTGAGCAAGCAGTCCACGCTCAGCATCAACTCCCCGCTCTACCTCGGAGGTGAGGAGCTAGTCCCGCCTGCCTGCGTGCGTGCGTGCGTGCGTGCGTGCGTGCGTGCGTGCGTGCGTGCGTGCGTGCGTGCGTGCGTGTGTGTGTGTGTGAGAGGGACTGTATGTTCCGTATGCTTCTACACAGCAGCGTGTGTGTGGAGGTCCTCATCCCTTCCTAACCTGCCCCCCACCACCAGGCATGCCGGAGCGCGCCTCCCTCTCCGGGGGCCTCTCGGCCCTGCAGCACAGCTCCGGGGGCCGCAACGGCTCCAGCTTCCACGGCTGCCTCCGCAACCTCTACATCAACGGGCAGCTCCAGGACCTCGGGGTGGGCCTGGGCCTGGGCTCCTCCGGGGCGGGCTCCGGGGCCGGGCAGAGCGCCCAGCCGCCGGGCCTGGGCCAGGGGGTGGAGCCGGGCTGCCAGCCCTGCCAGAGGGGCGTGTGCGTCCAGGGAGAGTGCCACTCCACGGGCCACAGCGGCTTCTCCTGCACGTGCCACCCCGGGTGGACGGGGCCGCTGTGCGACCAGCAGCTCAACAACCCCTGCGACGGCAACAAGTGAGCCGTGTTCTCTGTGTGTTTTTACGCGCGCGCGTGTGTGTGTGTTGTGTGTGTATGTCTCTGTACATATGTGTGTGTGTGTGTTTGTGTGTGTGTGTGTGTTTGTGTGTGTTTGCAGTGTGTTTGAAAATGCATGGATAGAGCAGTGATCTAGGACAGAGAGACGTCTAAGAAAATTGTTTGACAAGCGTAGCCAATGTGTACGGAAACCCTCGACTCACTCCCTTCGTTCTCCACTCCCCCTCCTCCGTCCCTACCTTGTGTCGTCCCCCCCCCCCCCAGGTGTATCCACGGCTCCTGTCTGCCCATCAACTCCTACTCCTACTCCTGCCGCTGCCAGCCGGGCTTCGCGGGCGTGCTCTGTGACGAGCAGGACCAGGAGGCCGTCAGCCCCTGCAGCCTCACTCGCTGCAAGCATGGGAAATGTAGGCTGTCGGGCCTGGGCAAGGCGTACTGCGAGTGCACCAGCGGATACACCGGGGAGTCTTGCGACCGAGGTAGGCACGGCGGGCAGGAACCCGAGCGCGCGCCCGTGAGACTTGGCAGATAGACATTTGTCATTACTCTCCAACTAGGGCACCTAGCCTCCAAGGAGCAGATGATATTTGATTTGTAATCATTTCCACGAGCCCTCCCCCCCCTACAGTATAAACCAAATCATTTCGTCTGGAAGCGGTATGACTCGTTTTCTAACAGATCTGAGCTGGCCGCGTTTTCGAACAGATCCTCCCTCTCCTCACTCTGTGAGCTAACGCTTCTCCTCTCCCCCCTCTCCAGCATCTAACCAAAACTGTGTCTGCTTCTGTGACTAATGCTAATGCTCTAAAAAAAAACACTGTGCCCTCTCACCTCTGACCCCGCCTATAGCTTCCTCTGAGCCTCCTCTCTACCCCATGCGGGGGGTCACGCAGGTGAGACCAGTTGGTCAACGTTTCTGTTTCTCTTCTCTTTTTTTTCTCTCCTCGAACCCCCCTCCACCACCACCACCCCCCCACATCCACTCTACGCCCGCTTTTCGTTCGGACCCCTCCAGAGTTCATGCATCTGTTCTCCTCCTCGGAGCCGTTCCCTTCTTTCCTTTTCTTCTACCACCTTGCCCTGCTTCTCCCTCCCTTCCTTTAGCTCACGCGCCCATTCTCTGGCTCCTCTGGAGTCCTCCCCCTGGCTTTCTTTTTCTTTTTCCGTTTGGCTCTGATCCCTCTGTCCTTGTGGTTCACCGCCCGTGTTTTCCTCCACGCTGACTCCATCACATGAGGACATCTGTGCATCTGCCACCATTACATCTCTCTGTCTGTCTGTTTCTCTCTCTCTCTCTCTCTCTTTTTCTCTCTCTCTGTCTGTCTGTCCCCCCCCTCCAGAGGTGGCCTGCCGAGGGGAACGGGTCCGAGATGTCTACCAGAGGCAGCAAGGCTACGCGGCGTGTCAAACCCAGGAGAAGGTCTCCCGTCTAGAGTGTCGGGGCAGCTGTCAGGGGGCCTCGGGGGGCCAGGGCACCTGCTGCACCCCCCTCCGCAGCAAGCGCAGGAAATACACCTTCCAGTGCACCGACGGCTCCTCCTTCGTGCAGGAGGTGGAGAAAGTGGTCAAGTGTGGCTGTACAAAGTGTCCCTCGTAAAAAAAAAACCACACAAAAAAACCATCCTCAACAGAAGAGTTCAATGCCTCCAAAAAATGTTTTGTGTCCCTGCCACCTCCCCCTCCCCTTGTCCCCCGCCCTCTCTTTGTCCTCGTTCGAATCGCGACCTTCCATCTCCCAAACACCTCCCTCCACCTCCCACCCGTTTTTTTGTAAAATCCCAGAAAAAGTCAAGAAAAAAAAAAAAAAAAAAAAAAAAAAAGTTTAATTTTCTTGCCAATGCTGGACTGATCAATGCTTCCTTGTTGGGGAAGTTGAATTATATTGTAAAATACAAAAAACAGACTTATTTTTTATTATGAAGCGGAGAAAAAGACAAAAAAACACGAGAGTTGACTTTTTTTTCATCCATCTTTTTTTGTTCGTCATGACTCATGTGCGCATGGTGTGCCACTCTCTTCCCTGGAGGATGACAGGATACTGACGAGTGACCATTTCCTGTACACTTCCTGTTGCCTGCGTGTTTGTCTTCTCGGAGTTCCCTAACTGGTAATACCAGGGGCTCACGATTAGGAGGAGCTGTACTGAGGCACTGAGGTAGATAGTGTTAACCCCTTTCTCTGCAAAACACAACCAAACACAGGCATCCCACAGACCTCCTAAACCCTGAAAGACTGTGTGAACATACAAACGCACACGCACACGCACACACACACGCATCCACACACACGTACTCGCCTCCTAACGTCTGATTGAGCTACTGGAAACACACAAACACACACACACACACACACGTACGCACCTGTAGTAGAGGAGTTATTCATTAGGTAGTCGTTACCAGGTGAAACACACTTCCTTTTCTGTCTGTCAGCCCCTGTCTCTTCATAAATGACAAGTATTTATTGTATCATAAATACCTGTGCTTATTCAATAGATCCGCCCCATTTATCAATCTGATTCTTTTAATATATATTAATTTATATTTGTCCTCTTATTTTTGTAATAAAAAGACACAGTCGAGATAGGTTAACTAACATATGGTGTCCTTTTTTCGGTTGAAGAGAAGTTGTTGTTTTTTGACCACTGAAATCTATTGTGTTTGCCAGAAACATTAGTTACATTTTAATCTGCAAATGTGACGTGAAGACATTGTATATTTTTGTCGCGTTTCCTGAAAGTTTGTACTGTGCCATTATGAGAAGGTCTTTATATTAGAGTATAAATGTATAGATAATTTCCCTACCTATGTATTTCACACAGAAAACTTGTGAGTAGCAAAGACCCTAGAGGATGCTTAGAACTGTTTTTACCTTTTTAACAAATTTATGCTTAAGAATACTGTGACTTTTTCTAAATGAAACTACTTTGTTAGCCCCCGGTCTCTGATGTTAACATGTTGCTGCTAAGTTTTTGTACCGTAGACTTGGATTCTGATCTGTATGTTATATAGAACTTCCTGTTCCTTCTCTAAGGGGGTCTTGTGTAACAGATAAATATGCCCCCTGACTCCTCCTCTGTGCGTTGTGCTTTATATTCCCCCCTGCCCCTACCCCAGACTAATGTCAGTTTCCTGACTGATGTTTGTTTATTAAATATTTACCTCACATTTCCAAATGTCTTCTTTACAATCTCCAATATAACGATTTTACATATTACAAATACAAATCAAGTCAGGAGGCAAAAAAACCTGAGATGCACTAAAATGTTCATATTTTCTGTGTAACTACCTTTAGAATAAAGGTACCAGGTACCTAACTAAAAGAAAGATGGCCGCTGCGGAATCTGGGCGATAGCACCCGGCATGCCGGAAAAAACGTTAATGTGATTAACGAGTAAAATGCCACCTAAAAAGTTTTCGGGGATTTCTGAGGAACAATGGGAGCATTTTAAGAAGCAGCTTGACTTTGTGCACCAACAAGTGACAAAAATGACAGAACAACAAACAAAGCTTCTGGAGCTTCTGGGAGAGGTCCAGAATCTGAGAAAACAAAATGAAGAGAAGGATAGGAAGATTGGTGTACTGGAAGCAAGAGTGGATGAGCTTGAACAGTATACTAGAATGGATGACATTATTGTCACAGGATTGGATGTGTAATATCGCAGTTATGCTGGGGCTGTGACCGGCTTGAATGAAGCAGACGGCCTCGTCTCCGAACTCCAAACGCTGGAACGGCAAGCAATAACTTTATTTAATGAACGGGACATTCTGCTAGACAGCAGTAATACTGCTGTTTGCCATGTTCTACCAAGAAAGGATAAAACACAGAAACCCGCAATCATTATTAAGTTCGTAAACAGGAAACACAAAATTGAGATGTTAAGACAGGGAAAGAAATTGAAAGGCACGAACGTGTATTTAAACGAACATCTAACAACAACAAAAAAAAAACGCGGACATAGCGAGACAAGCAAGAAATCTAAAAAACAAAATAAAATACAATCGACGTGGACCAGGAATTGTAGAGTGTTTATTAAATTAAATGAAGATGCAAAGCCATTGGTGATTAAGGATGCGTCAGAGCTATTGAAACACCAATCATGATGACTACAGACTGTGAAAAAAGGGATATAATGAGCTACATTGCAATAGGAGTTTGGGATGACAGACGTGAAGCATACTACGAACAATATGGCGTGTGGAACGTTTAAAGGAGCAGACCGTGGAATGAATGAGAAGAGTAATATCGACAATCAGAATGAGACTCGTAACGGCTGTAGTGTCTCAGATCATAAAATGTTTGAGTTTGAACACGACATTGACCCTGTAAATAACTTTTTTTGTGACATCAGCAGCAGCTGTAAATATTATAATGAAGAGCAGTTTAGTGAGAATGTCAAAATGGAAGGACTCCTTACACTGATTCACTTTAATAGCAGAAATCTGCTTTCAAATTTTGAAAATATTAAGGAGTATCTGAAGTGTTTAACTAAGCAGTTCAGTAAAATTGCGGTGTCTGAGACGTGGTTAGATGATGTGAAAAGTGCTGATATGGAATTGGAGGAATATGAAATGTTTTTCATTAACAGGATAAACAAAAAGGGTGGGGGAGTGGCGCTCTGTACTCATAGAGACTTCAATTGCTCAGTAGTGAGAAGTATGACAACTGCTATTGATGACATTATGGAATGCATTAGTATTGAGATTGTTACAGAAAGAAGCAAAAACATAATTGTCAGCTGTGTTTACAGAACACCAGGATGTAACATTGACACTTTCAATGATAACTTGGTTCAGATAATTGATAATCTAGATGACAAAAACATATTTTTTATGTGTGGTGATTTCAATATAGATTTATTAAATCCCAAAAGTCATAAAATGACAACCACTTTTGTTGACACGATGTATAGTCATGGTTTACATCCTAAGATCAGTAAGCCAACTTGAATAACAAAACATAGTGCTACATTGATAGATAATATATTTACCAATGTATTGGAAGAGCTAATAGTCAGTGGATTATTAATAACTGATATCAGTAATCATTTGACAATTTTTATAACGTATGATTGTAAGCCTAGGAGACAAGTTAAGTTAACTTCATTCACATGGGTAAGACATAGAACTGACCAAGCTATCAACGCTTTTAGAACAGACTTGATGCGACAAGATTGGAAGGAGGTCTATGATGAGTAGGTGGATAAGGCTTACGATATTTTTCTGGAGATTTTTATCACACTATATAACAAAAATTGTCCAATGAGAAAATGTCATGAGAAACAACAGGATGACTATAAGCCTTGGATAACAAAGGGGCTTCTAAATGCATGTAAAAAAAACAAAAAAAAAACTTGTATAGAGCTTTCATAAAGCACAGAACTAGGGATGCTGAAATTAGATATAAAAAAAATTATAGCTATTATGAGGTACGCTAAGAGGGATTATTACAGTAAGGTATTGGAGGAAAACAGAAATAACATAAAGTCAACATGGAAGATAATAAATAGTATTATTAAAACTGGTAGATGTAAAAAGCAGTTCCCAGAGTATTTTATGGCTGATGGCAGTCAATTAAATAGGGATAAGGATATAGTAGATGGATTTAATGACTTTTTTGTAAATGTGGGACCAAATTTAGCGGGGAAAATCAAGGAACCAGATTATAGTGCTTGTGTGAATGATGGGAATGCGCAGAATCCTGTTGATTCTATGTTTTTAACAAGGGTGGATGAAAAGGAAATACTTGATATAGTTAAACATTGTAAAAGTAAAATTTCTACTGATTGGAATGGCATTGACATGAAAATTGTCAAGTTGGTAATTGATTGTATTACAAAACCCTTAGAATATATCTGTAATAAGTCATTTAAAATGGGTATATTTCCAGACAAAATGAAAACCGCAAAGATGATCCCACTTTACAAAAATGGAGATAAACACATCTTAACAAATTACCGGCCAGTGTCCATACTTTCTCAATTTTCGAAAATAATTGAAAAATTGTTTGCTCAACGTATAGAATGTTTTATCGATAAACATGAGTTGCTAAGTGATCAGCAGTATGGCTTTAGGAAGAATAGATCTACCTCACTAGCATTAATTCGAATTAATGGAAGAAATTACAACCGCTATTGATGAAAAAAAGTATACTTTGGGCATATTTATTGATTTAAAAAAAGCCTTTGATACTATAGACCATAGCTTGTTGTTAAAGAAGCTAGAGGGATGTGGTGTGAGAGGGATTGTAAATAATTGGATAGGTAGTTACTTAGAGAGCAGACAACAATTTGTATACATAAATAACTGTGAGTCAGAATACAAGAAGGTGGTCTGTGGAGTGCCACAAGGATCAGTGTTGGGACCAAAATTGTTTATTTTGTATATTAATGACATTTGTAAAGTTTCAGACCTCTTAAGATTTGTTTTGTTTGCAGATGACACAAATATGTTTTGTTCAGGTGGAAATATTGATCAACTGATTGAACGTTTTGTAGGGGAGGTAGAGAAACTTAAAATATGGTTTGATAGAAATAAATTATAACTTAATTTAAACAAAACGAAATGTATGGTATTTGGGAACCGTAAAGTTAAAGAAGTTAAAATAGTGATAAATGGGATTGAAATTGAAAGTGTTTATGAAATAAAATTCTTAGGTGTGATAGTGGACCACAAGCTCTGTTGGAAACCACATATTTCCTATGTCAAATCCAAATTATCAATGTGTATGGCAATAATGTACAAGGCGAAGAATTTGTTGGCTCACAATGCACTTCACATTTTGCACTGTTCGCTCATACTTCCATACATGATGTATTGTGTGGAGGTATGGGGTAACACATACAACACAAATATAAATTCAATAAGCATATTACAGAAAAGGGCAATAAGGAATAATTTGTAAAGCAGAATATAATCAACCAACTAATAAATTATTCATAATGGAACGAATCCTCAAGTTTTATGATTTAATACAATTCAGGACAGCACAAATCATGTACAAGGTCAAAAACAACTTATTGGCAAGAAAAATTCAGAGTTTGTTTAGGGAACGCCAAAGTGATCATAATTTAAGAGGGTATTTTATGTTTGAAAATAAACATGTGCGAACTACGCAAAAAAGAATGGCTATTTCATCTCAAGGAGTAAAACGGTGGAACAGCCTGGATAATAGATTAAAAAGTTGCAGTAATCTACAAAGATTTAAAAAATGTACAAAGAATAACTTTTTGTTAGATATAGTGCAATAATTACGTAGATGTTATAGGATGAAATGTACAGTGTATGTAGTATGTATATATGTAAATGGCTGTATAAATGTATGTACATATTGAGGAGTCTGAGTATATACTTGTGCTTATGTATGTGTGGTAGCATTATACGCATGTATGTGTGTATGTGTAGGTATATACATGTATAGTATATGGGTCTATTAAAGGTGCTAACGATGAAGAAGTGAAATGATAACTATAATTTGTGTTTAGTTAATGATGTGTGAAGGGGTAGCAATTATAAGTGAAAACGTCAGCTAACCCCTTTCGGTCTACTTTTGTGTATGTGTTTAGGTGTGTAACATGCATATATGGACCGAAATAAATACTTTCAAATAAAAAAAAATCTAAAAGTTACGCGCAGTACTGTACAAGGCTAGTTAACATTTCTCCTACTCTTCACGACAAGCTGTCACAATTGGACTGTCCTTTTCATCTTAAGACTCCCACCTCCCCCCTCTGCTTTCCTGCCCTCCCTCATCACTTGCCCTCCTCTCCCCCCCTCCCATTCCCTCCCCATTTCAGGGCGGTTTGCCTGGGTTGGATCCTTCATGGTTAATTAATCAGGGAGGCCAGCAAACCCACAGGCTATCAGAGCGCAGTCTGATTGATTAACGGACCCCAAAACCAATCTGCCATGGATGAAACACACACATGCCACTGAGATTCTTGTTATCCAGGCTTGAAGCCACATGCTTCATAGGATGAACATGAATGAATGCAAATACTATAGCACCACCTGCTGGTGAGTAGAATTATGACTCTCCCCTGCTTGTGTACGGTGATGGTTTTGTCCGCTAATTCTAGTAATAGTTTTGCTGTGCCAAGATGGCATGTCCTTTAGCCAAATGTAACCTATATTATATACTTTTTAAAATGACATTTTAATTAATTTAAATTAACATCTTTCAAATTTCCTATGGCAGTGCGAGGTTTTTTACCTATTCATATTCAATACTGTTTAATCACCCTGCCCCCAAATATAATACGGTCTAGAATTAAAAACAGATTTACAAAAAGAACATGAGTATGATGAGAGTTGAAACAAAATGTCTAAATGTAAATTTTAATCTTCGTCACATCTTATTTTACATAATGACCATTTGGTGACTTCAGTGGAAAGTGAAGTGAGCAGAAACTTTCTGAAAGTGCCACCTTTTGTTTCATGTCTCAATCCAATTGTAAATACAGTCCGAGTAAAATCGAGCTCCCCTTAGCAAAGGTGCAATGCCAGACAGGAGCGATAACGTCAACCCTCAGAAAAACACAATTATGTTGTTCTCGTTTTTACCCTCTTTCAGTTTAACTGCATTACATTTTGAATTGGATTCATAGAAGTTGCCGGTTGTTTCTATGCTCCCATAGTCATACACAAAAGGAATAGCAAGTCCTTTGTTGGTTGGTGCTGCTGGATGGATTCCATGTTGTACCTCACTGCTTAGGTCCAGTTAACAGCGTCGCTGCTTCAGGTCAGGTTATACAACGTATCTGGACAAACAGAGCGGAAAATCTACAAATGTTGCCTATAGGCTTTATATTGAAAGTAACACAGGAAAGAGGAAAATGAGATTCATTGTGGTCAGTGACCTTCATGTGGGCCAGAACTCTGTTTTATTTCCTTCCAGATTTTCTGGACAAATTGTGTTTTGTTAGTCAGCAAAAGTCCCGTTTGTTTGTAATTGCTGTGTTCTTGGCCTCTTCTATTATAAAAGATAAAAACAATAAAAAGATGAAAATAAAATATATCTTGGGGTGTCCTAATAAGAGCTAATGGGAAATACACTGTCTGTGCACACCAGGCTGCTGTTAAAATATACAACAATCTGCTCCATTTATTGCAGATGTGCACATTCATCATCTTCCTATCGATAATATATCAGTGTATATATATATATATATATATATATATATATATATATATATATATATATATATATATAGTATGTTCATCCATAATGTGAGGAACATCAGTTGGTCATGTGACACATTGAAGATAGAGACTGCTTTCCCTGATGAAATAACGCCAACGTTAAAACATAATGTGGTTGTTCAACATCAATATCTTACTTAGAAAATATGTCTGAGGTTGGACTAAAGCTAAATGTAGACACTGACTTTGAAACTCAATGATATCAGACCCTCAAACGAAACACATTTAATACATTTCAACCATTCTAGGTGAGCAAATGAGCACCTAAGCACTGAGTTTGTCATCCGGTCTAATAAAAAATTCTACATAAACACAGACATTCAGGACGTTTCTCATGGCAACGTAGACCTCAGGGATTTTGAGTATTAGTTTGCCCGTATCAGATATGAGCTGCTTTACAACTTTGTATTAAAGCAGAACATGAGCTCAGATTCAACAGAGTATTGCTGTGCCCCAATAACGTTTTAGGAAGAAAAAAGTAGGACTGGATCAGTTGGAAGTCACTCCCATCTGTCATTCCATCTAAGGAATGTGTGGGGCCATGTTTAGAGTGGTAGACATACCACAATTTGTGACCGTACACCCAAATGTAATTCTCTTCTCAAAACCCATTAAGCGCAGTTAGCAGTCTGCAAACATAAAAAAACAATGCTGTGACATTTGGCCAGGGGCAAAGGAATGACGCAGGACTAGAGATTACAGTTTCATGGCCTTTTAATGGTTGTTGCAGGAGATTAACAGATCAAGGTAAGTGGGTTGAGATCTAGTTTGGGGGAAATGCACTCCGTGGAACAAGCTGAACGACTGCGTTGTACATTGACCTCCCTTTTTGCCACTATGTGTGTTTGCATTAGAATCAAAGACTGAGAAGGTTCCCAAACGACCACCGGGGGGCAGTGAACACTGCATTTTTTTTTACGTCCGACGAGTGGAGCCATTACGTAAGAGAAAACCAATGGTTCTACAACGACTTACCTTGACGTCAGCTCTCCTTTATCTCTCTATGGCTTCAGGCAACAAATGCTGTAATGTCTCCCAGATCCTCCCCATGCCATAGTGCAAACTAGAGCACTTTATGGGACAGACATATGGAACAAGATCATGAAATACGTATACACACCATGTTTGCAGGAAGTAATAATTGTATATGGTATGCTTAAAGAGGGTGCCTTTTGTGTTTCCTGTAGAATTTACGACCACCAGGGTGCTCGCCTCGCTACACCGAGTGAATCTTAGCAACCGGCCGTGTCTTCAATCAAATATTCATCCACTCCTTATTGATTTAGTCTGTGTCACATGAGCTGAGTCGGGGAATGCTGCTTGCCCTCTCCTGCCTGCCCAGGTCATGAGATATGCATTATGGTCGGATTCACGAAGCTCCCCACGAGGACCTCTGCAGGGTTAGATAAAGGCTTTGTAACCAAACACGGGTTGTCCAACGAATGACATGTACCATTTGACACATGACGGATGAGGAAAAGGATCTAGTCGTAGACTCGCAGTGTTTCAACGAAACGGTGTTCATAAAATGGACATGGCTGGAGGCAAGACACGTTTTAGTTTGTCTCGTGCAATGAAACTGTAGGATTATTTCAATGGGAATAGTCAGTCGCCTTCTCTTACGAATACAGCCGTTACGTGACGTGTCCTTGTGTTTCGAGGTCAAATGCTTCTGCGTTCTCTCTCTCTCTCTCTCTCTCTCTCTCTCTCTCTCTCTCTCTCTCCCTCTCTCTCCCTCTCTCCCTCGATGTTCTGACTCGGAGATGACCAGTCTATTTTTAGTTAGCCAAGGACCACAGCGGGACAAAGTGGTAGATATTGGGAAGGCCGACACAAATAATTCAGCTGCTCCACACGGCTGTGGAGATTCAAACTGGCAAACCCCTCGCCTCACTGCGCCAACCAGATCTGGCAACCGCTGGCCTCTTTGGGAGCGATTCATCCCCCTCCCCGTTCCTTTAGTTCTCTATTCATGAATAAGGAAGGGGATGGTTGCTTGCCTTCTGCCACAGTCTCCCTGGTGCCTCTGCCATCCCTTTTCCCCTGGTCCCTCCTCTAATCTCCCAGGGCCCTGAACTGTTTCAGTGGGTGCTGCAGTCTCATGTTTTGTGGATGTCGTGTTTCTCAGAGTCCTGTGGTGCTCTGTTAATACTGTCCCAAGCAGGGCTTTTCCTCTAATACCTCCTGTTTGACCTCTGTCCTCTCCCCCTCACTTCCTCTATGTGTACGTGCTTCCCCTCCCCCAACCTCCTGTCTGCCTCCTGCTTGTTGATGCTCATTAGCTGATGGTATGCATTTCTGGAGGCTTGACGACCCCACTCAATGATTTGACGTGGAAGTGCACACACATACACACACACACACACACACACACACACACACACACACACACACACACACACACACACACACACACACACACACACACACACCACCTTAAATCGTACACGTTGGGTAATCTATTTTTAGAAGGATATTCCTGGGAGGCTACTCCAGATGTGCAGACTCCTTTTTCACAAAAGCTGTCAACGCGGTTGACAACCTAACATTCTTCTTGTTACATCTGATGCTGAGTAGTGTTTAAACAGCCTAGTACAATTCAAAAACAACAGTTATTTACCAACATTATATTATCCATAAATATCTTACAAAATGTTGTTAAGGGTTAATAACAATAATGAAAATAAAAATACATTACATTATATAGCGCTTTTCTAAACATAAAGCACTTAAATGCTTTGTTGTTAGCTTTCAGGGCCTTTGACCATAAAACGGTCGATCAGATATCATAATTACTGCATAAGAATTGCCTCCACAAAAATAGCATTCAGTTGTTAGCCGTCTTTGTCTAGATCTGGTTTGTTGTTTGTGTATGCATGTTCTTCTTTTTCATCTTAATCTTTTTCTTCTGCATTTTTGTCTTCATTTTAATGTAATAATCTTTATCTTATGAAAACAATATCTAAAGAGATCATTTTATTTGAGAGTAACACAAGGGGCACATAAGTAATGCTCACTATGAGGAAGTTACTGGTTATTTAAAAAACACTACTACTACAAAAAATAATTATCATCATCATCATTATAATATTGTTAATATAAATAATAAATTGACCAATAATGATAATAATGAAGATAGTAACACAGTAATAACCTGAATATGAACATGCGTATGAGTATGCTGATAATTACATCAATGCACGGTGCGGATGAGAGGAGTAATAAAGCCTGATGTCACGAGGCCCGGCAGGGATTATAAAAGCCCGCGGATCATCAAGGATTCCGTAACCAGGTCATGACGGACAACCAAACCGAGCAATATGTCCCCGCAACCCAGATGGGCTGTCCACACACATAACCTGTTCAAATGGTGGCCTGAATGAACTGAACACGGGAGCGACCAGGCATTTGGATTTGATTTATTAAGGTGGATATCTGGTTCCGTTAGATGGCAGGGAATTGTCTGATCATGCACGGTGGCACACATCGATGTGTGTGTGTGTGTGTGTGTGTGTGTGTGGGTGTGTGTGCATGTGAGTCTGCGTGTGTGTGTGGAAGAACCAGTCTATTTTAGTTTCATCAAATGACTTGTTATTCTTGCTAATGAAACCACACAGAGGTATTTTTTGCGACACGTCTATTTGCAATGTTCTTTAACTGATGTGAAGGGCGGGTTAACGAGGCAACAGGTTCTTCATCACTTCACAGAGAATCAGATCAGAATCAGTGCAAAAGCAGCAACGTATAAAACCGTGTGGGGAAGAGATTGAACTATAATCTGCTGGAGGACATTAATGCACACTTTATAGGTCACCACATATATTCTTTTATTTCAGACAATATGAAAACAGTAGGACAGACCAATCCAGATATTAAACACTGTACGCACATGCAAGCACCGTGTGCCCTGAGCACGTCATGCAAACCATCTAATCTCCCTAACACAGTCCACAGCCGCTTGTCTATCTCTCCTGCACACACACACACACACACACACACACACACACACACACACACACACACACACACACACACACACACACACTTGCACAAGGGAACACACTCACGCATGCACATAACGGAGACAAAGTATATTCAAATGAGTGCAAGCCATGCCTATCCTATGGGCGTCCCGTCCCCCCCTTTACCGACTTATTAAACCAGGCACACGTTAAAAAAAGACTCCGCTAAAGAGACCGAGCCCCAGGAGGTCATGGACTCCCACTGAACACCCTGCAGTGTGACGGCCCATTAAACCTCTCCAGCTCCATCACGTTTCCACAGGGTATGGGATGGTAACCAAAATACACACCTACGTGATCGCAAGCCTCTATGACACACGTGACGGTAACTACTGCTACGTAACTCCCACTGCGCCCCGTGGGATGGCTGCAGCAGGTGTGCGCCATTTAGAAGCTTCCCCCCAGCTACCTGAACCGTGGCTGCACATTCCCAGAAATGGGACAGACCCACGGAGGAGACGTGAGGGCTAAATGGAGGATGGATGAAGCAATAGTGTCCATTAGGAAGTCTGTATAAATAGCCTTAATTACATGAGACAATTCATGAGTGAAAAACAATGTGTGTGTGTGTGTGTGTGTGTGTGTGTGTGTGTGTGTGACCCAACTTGATACATTATTCCCAACTGGGGTTTCCTCTTGTGATGTAGCCTACCTCAATTATCTAAAAGTATGATTTTTTTTTTTTTACCATTGGTGACATCTAATTATAGCAGTTTTATATAAATGTGATAAAGAACAATGAAATTGGATGAAGTAATCTGATAACTAAAATAACTTGATGCTACTTTGAAAGTGTTATGTTTGTCATTACAGTCAAACATTTCAAATATATCCTATAGGATTTACTCCAATTAATAAAGCTCTCCCACATGTTTGACATCATTTGCAATAAATAATCAATTACATTATCCAAGTAGCCTAGTAAGACAAGCTTGAGGCTCTCTGTACTTTGTGACATGCACGAACAAGGTCAAACATCAGAATAGATACATGATTGATGACACTGCATGACAGAGAGCAAGAACTGAGGATGCGGGCAGGGGAAGCAATAATCATCAGCAAACTGGATTTACTATTACAGTGACAGGACGCATTAAACATATTAAACAAAATGAAGGGACTCTACATGGTGAAAGCCTGAGCCTTAAATCATACCCATTGTTTAGAGGCATACCAAGATTAAACCTGGCTATAAGCCTTTATGTGTAACTGTATGCACTCATCACTCTAAGCAATAGTATTATTATAATCTAATACATTCCTATGGGGGGAAAAAGAGTGCCTTGACCTACAAAGTGGATTGTGTCACAACATGCATGTATTCCTCTGTGTCGGATGTGGTGATATGAAAAAATAAAGGTATAATCATTGTATTCACACTGTCCCCGCTCCCCCTGGCCGACCTGCTGACAGTACATGCGATGCCTGTCTCTGCATTCAATGAGCTGTCATGCTTGAGGGATCTGGCCTCGTTGCTAAACACCGCAGTTTCCATAGGCGTGCTCACCGTTACACAGCAATAGCCTCCTCTACAGCCTAAGAGGCGCAGGAAAGCGTCTCGGAACTCCGCGTTAAAGGCGTATATAATAGGATTCAGGGACGAGTTGCTCCAGCCGAACCAGACGAACACATCAAAAGTTTTTTCGCTCACGCAGTAAGGGCCTTGTTTGTCACTGTACTCTGGTCCGGAACAGAACGGCATGACGCAGTTCAAAACAAAGAAAGGGAACCAGCAACAGACAAAAACACCCATAATGATGCTGAGAGTTTTAAGAACTTTGGTCTCCTTTTTAAACGAGAGTTTTAGCGCGCGGTGCGACTGGTGGTTTTGGGGAAGGGGTTGATCTGGCTGCAAGCTGTGCGCGTGGTACATAGATAGACCTTGGTCGTGCGCTCCAGAACGGCAGCTCTGAGCGTGCTCAGCTGCGCGCTCCAACGAGGATATTTTGCTTATTTGCACCTGGGCTATCCGGTAAATTCTAGTATAGACGACAATCATAATCGCCACAGGGATGTAGAAGCTGATGAGAGAGGAAGATATTGCGTAAGTGCGATTAAGGCTTGAATCACAATTTTCACCTGCGGCGATAGTCCTGTTGGGATGCATTAATTTATATTCCGGTTCATTGGTCAGGTCGCTTGTACTTGCCCGGTGCCAGTTCAGTTGCACAGGGACGAACGATATCACCGCGGACAGCGACCACGTTACACCGATCATAACAAAGGCAACCGTCCTGTTCATGGTCCTCTCATAAATGAACGGGCTTGAGATGGCCCAGTATCGATCCACACTGATTACGCAAAGGTTCAAAATAGAGGCCGTTGAGCACATAATGTCGCACGCCACCCAGGTGTCACAGAACGCACCAAACGGCCAGAAACCCGCCACCTCTGTCGTGGCTTTCCATGGCATCACGAGCACGCCAACTAGGAGGTCAGAGAGCGCAAGAGAAACTATAAAAATGTTGGTCACTTTCCCTCGCAGGTGGCTGTAGCGTATAACGGCGGCGCACACCGTCAAGTTCCCTAGCAATGTCCATAGAATGAGCAGTACCAGGACGCACCCAATGATAGCTCGAGATGTCCGACATTCGTCTGGGTTTCCGGTGTTTCCCTGCTCACTCCATGCTGAGAAATTGAAGTTTTGCATTACCTGTACTTTTCTATAGGTCTCAACGTCAAACAACGCAACAAGGCCTACGCCATGCTTTAAAGTCTAACTTGGAGGAAAGGAAAACATCCGGAATGAATATGCATCTTGATTTTCTTTCTTCCATGTGTACAGTTTCACTGTGTAGCTCAAACAGTGAGAGTAGGCGGCGTGCTGTTCTCTCCGAAAGCTGAACTAAAAGCTCGGTGATGCGCTGTCCGCGTGGCTGATTTGACCACGTGCAACACCAGCTGGGAATTACTGCTGGCACACAACGGGCCAACCGCTTTAAGTCTAGATTTGCTTCGTAAAAATTGACAGCTTGTTAATGTAATGTTGATTATATATAATCATATTTTCAAAGGGTTATTATCAACGAATACAATTCCCAGCTAGAAAAATTAGTGCATGCAACTATTTTGCTTGCACACTAGAGATTGAGCTGTCCATGGTGCTGAATCCATTTTACTGTCGAAGTTAGCAGCAGGATTGTGTGTGCATTTACCATTCGTGGTTCTAGACCATTTAAACTAAAACTAAGGATCCGCATGAATAATAAAAACAGCATGCAATTTAAAATAAACCAATGATCAATTTTGATTAGATAATCGATAGCATGCAGGAAACATTCAATGGTTCAAACACACTCTCGTTCTACTGGTTGCAACAAGCAGGTTTCTGAAATGGCAGTCATCACAGAGTAGGGGTCACAGTTGGCAGCAGGACGTCTGTCTTCAAAGTAACCGTAGCCTTTTAGGTTGACGTGTCCCGGGATACGGACGCTGGCATCTCGGCGACTCACTCCGGCAGAGAATTCATGGAGGTTAGGAGAGCTAAACCTACCACAAAGTCAACGTGCGTTGTCCTTTCCACCACGCACGTCATACACACATAGGTGCTGAGTATGCTGTCTTCTTAGCTTCTCAATTGCCTTTTCGATATGCTTGTTGTTCCCCAGACAAGGTATATATGTAATGATTTAGTTATTGTCCAGAAGTAGAATGTTAGCAACCATTGGTGTAAGCTTCTTTTTTTTTGTATGTGTGTGTGTGTCTGTGTGTATGTGAATGAGTGAGTGCGTGTGTGTCAGTAGGGGGAGGGGTAAAGAAAGAAAGAAAGAAAGAAAGAAATGCAGTATGAGTATGAGAATGTATATGGACAGTAGGTGGTTCAAATGTTCTTACTTTAGTCTGCCCTCAGTCCTCATGGCCCGGGTGCTGAAGTAGGAGTGTCAGCCAGCTCCTGGGTATCTGCTCCCCAGAGGTTTAGGGTCCAGGGATGCCGTGACTCCAAAGTCCTCACAAACACGCCAGAGAAGGAAGCGAGCCACCCACAGATGGTCCCCGGTCTCTATCCCCTCACACGGACCCACCTGGAACTCCCACTGACCGGGGGAGAGAGAAGGGAACCAAGAGGCTACTGCCTGGTCAAACATTTGATACGGGGCTTACTTCCAGGAACAGTCATTAGATAATACAAATCAATCCATTATTGATGCACTGTCTTCAGCATGTTAAGTAGCAAAAAAGGTTGACAATACAATGGTAAGTGTAGATTATGTCTCCTTTCTGGAGATGTACTGGCATAGACAGGGACAGTTGTGGGCAGGACAACAATGCATCTATCTATCATAGAGGCTACTGTCTCCGCATTAGTTCCACTGATCTCCACACCGGCACAGAGGCAGGCGTTGTAGTGACACACAGATATATCTCTGCCAATGCTTTGGTCCGCACCCACTCCAAAATAGTGACCTGAGGAAATCATCCAAAAGTTATAGCAGTAAAGTGACCGCAAAGTGTGTCCGGTTTTAATTATGTTAGACGGATGTTTTCCCCACATCTCATAACCTTTGAGGTTATGCATTCATCATTTTTCCTAAGAACAGCCTATGCAAATATTATTTTACAGTACATCTTACTGTCACTATTTCTGCCTACAAGACTTTTTCGAATAAATACAAGAAACATATATATACAATATACCGTAAAGATACACCATTTTCTGTTGTTCAGTTCCTCTGTCCCACTCAGCACATTACCACCAGATGCCTGTATTTCACAAAGTGGCCAGCCAAACGATTTCCCATCCAGTCCAAAGAGTGTGTTCTCCTGTTCCATTGCAAACCAGGGATGAAATCCATGGACTTGCTCTATGACTTTAGCGCAGTGATCACGATGGTTACTACCTGCAGAGGATGGGTTAGAAGGCGAGGTTCATTCACGTGAGGGTTTGGAACCGGTCAACCTGCATTCTTTAGTATGAAAGGAAAGCTAACCTGTAGGCTCACGGTTGCTTTCCCGAACCTCGCACAGCACCATCTTATTGGGGTCGAGAGTGAAAGGGTCACGGAACATTCTCACCAGGACAAGGAGCATTTCAACAGTGGACTTCCCATGACTGGTGTTCCACACTGTGTTCCATTCAGGGATCTCTATTACAAGAACACGAGGTCTCAGAGAGAAGAAACAGTGCAGTCAACCGTCAAAGCTACCACACAATGCAATATGCATGTAACACACAGAAAGACATGTAGGTCTACGACTCTACGATCACAGCTCATTACCCTGCACTGCCGTGGGCTCACTGTCAAACGTCCGAGTCTTGCATTGCACTCTCTCTCCAGTTTGATCGATCCAGATGGAGTTGACTTGACACTTGTCACTTTGAGGAAGAGCCAGACAGTGCTGCTTGACGGTCCGGTCAAGACACCCATTCCCCAGTAAGGAAGACATCAACACGTTCTGACAAGACAAATCTTCAGTATTATTCGGTATGCACAGTACTAAAGGAGTTGGAGTTGTACACTTTATGTGGATCTGTCTAATGTTGTTATTCAAATAGCCAACATTTGAATCCGGAAGTTCATAGGGTGTTATGCATATCTTATTTGAGTGAAGACAGTATTTTACTAAAAATGTTTTGTTTTTGTTTTATGTGATACTTAATTTGCCAACACATGCTGCCCCAGGCACATGTTAGAAAACATGAGTAAAAGTAAAAAAAAATGAGTAGAGTAAAAAAAATCCGTAACTACATGCCCCGGACGCTGTGTTCTCCATTTTCTGATGTAATGTCCAATGAATGCTCTGTAGTTTTTATATTTTGACTCGCTGTGTGCATGATCTGAAAGAATTGTTTCATTGTTGCCTGAAGAGTCAGGGATTATGTGAATGTAGTTGAATATTTGGATTTGCGTTTAATGTTTTGAGAAAATGGGTGAAGGTTTAAAAAAATGTGTTCGCGAAAAACTGTAATGACAATAATTGTAAAATTATTCCATTTAGCCATTTGTTTTGAAAACGGTGCACGAAATAGTGGTGGCCTAGTGGGTAGAACTGCTACCTGGTGACCAAAGGGTCATGAGTTCAGAACCACCTGGGTACACCACTACTAGTGTGCCCTTGAGCAAGGCACCTAACCCTAAATTGCTCCAGGGGGACTGCCCCTGTAATCTCAGTGTAAATCACTTTGGCTAAAAAGCCTCTACTAAACTACTATTAATGTAAATAAGCAAGTGGTGTTGTAGAAGCTTCCCAGAGGTGAAACACTCCAAGTGTCCCAAAATCAGTCCCCAGTGTCGATTTGAGCATTAGAATAATGTCAATAACCAGGATAACAGTTTTAAAGTTCTGTCTGGAATCAACTGGAGTCTCAAAAGTCAACAGGCACTTAAGAGCCTGTAAATCACAGCAATTTTATCAGTTTATCAAAAAAAGTATTGGTTTATTTGGAAAGTTCTAATGATTAAATAGTTAGCATAGGTATTGCGTGTCTTGTTGTATGTGTGGTAACTTGCCTAACCTACGTTTGGGTTTGTCTGGGTAAAGTTTGGGGGAAAGTTCCTCTTTCAAATCTGCCTGCTGCTTGTATAACTGACCCTAATACACTTACATACATTACCATGACAAGTTTTCTCCTGCTAAAGGAAGCAGTCTAAATTCAGGTTCAATTGCACAAACAGTGTCTTTGTTATTGTCATAGTGATCACGTCTTTTCTCTGTCAAGTTGAACATATCATAAATATCTTTATTTTATGTTTTACAGCACAGTGCAATAGTGACGTTGTAAACAAAAGATACTGCATCAACAAATTGATCAAATCAATCATGTCAATAATCATCAATGATATTGTGAAAATAGACAATGTTTATTATAATTCATTTGATTCAATTACATACCATTTATTCTTACCAAACAATTGTTTAAGAAGTAAAAAAGATTTGAACACGGCCGTGGTACTCGTTTATTTCTACTGACACCAAAAACACAACAGGGTTGCTATTGTATTGAACAGGACCTGCCAATCCCTTGCAGGCCAACGTTCAACAACACCACTCCCATCTCTTGAATGTAACCAGTGACAGGACTGGTCAGCGTACTGCCCTCCTGAGCAGAACTACTGGACCTCCATGAAGCCTCGTGGCAGAGGTCCACAGACTCCCTGTTGCACTGACTTAAACGCTGAATCCACCCTTCGCCCCTCTCCTCCGCCTCCTCCTCCTCCTCCTCCTCCTCCTCCTCCTCCTGTGGGCTCTCACTGATCTGTCGCTTTACCTCCTCCTCCCTCTCTTTCTGCCCCTCCTTCCTCATGGTGCTCACCCACAGCTGTCGCTCGAGAGCCTCCTTTTCCTTTCTTTCCACCCTCAGATTCTCCTTCTCCTTCTCCCGCTCCCTCTGCCTCTCCCTCTCGAGTCGGATCAGCTCGCCCCTCTCTCTGGCCAATTCCCCCTCCCTCTTTGTTTGCTCCCCCATGTCCCTGGTGAGCCGGTCCACTTCTTTCTGCAGAGTCTCCCTCCTACCCGCCTCGCACCTCCTCACGGCCTGCTCCCTCTGAGCCTGCCAAAGGCGGCCCTCCTTCTCCCTCCTGGCCAGCTCCTCCCGTTCTCTTTGAACCAGGGCCTCAATGTCCCGCCTCACTCTCTCCTCCCTCTCCCTCTGCTCCTCTCGGAGGGTCTCCCTCCTCACCTTCTCCTTCTTCCTGGCCACCATTGCTCCTATCATGGTCACGATCCTCCTGCCTCTCTCCTCCCTCTCTCGGGTGAGCCTCTCCCTCTCGCTCTGCCTCTCGCTGGTCGGGCCCTGTTCCTCGATCGACCCGACGTGGTTCAGCTGCACCTTCTCGTGGTGGTGCCACTCCCTCACCGGTGTCTTCGGCTGCGTCCTCAGCCTGCCCGCCGTGTGCCTGGCCAGCCTCTTCTCCTCTTCGTCTGCCTCTTGGAGCATCTTGCTGGTGAAGCATTTCTCCCCATTGGCCTTTACAATCTGGTCCACCAAAGCCAACAGCTCGACTACCTGCTCCCGGTTCTTGGCATAGTGGTAGTTGAAGATGCAAAACCTGCCCCCACAACTGGCCACCATCTTCCCCAGGCTACTGGACTCATCCACCAGCAGATCCCACACAGAGTGTCTCTCGTCCAGGCAGTCTCCGTGGGTAAACACGACCATCGTATATTCCAGTGCCATGGGCCCTAGTGCCTGTTGGATCTGCCTCGCCACCTCGCTCTCCTCCAGGGTAGACTTTCCGACTTCGAGCACCAGGAGGAAGGCGTGGGGGCCAGGGGTCAGGAGCCTCACACACCTCCTCACCTCTTCCTGTACTTTCATAGGGGTCTGCTGGGGGTCCCAGGGGTCTGCGGTGTCCACAATGGAGATGCGTCGGCCACAGAAGTGGCCAGTTGCCGTGTGGTAGCGCTGGCCGACTGGGGAGGTGACCCTTGACTGGTAGGCACTAGGACCGAGCACTGAGTTGGGGATTGAGCGCTTGCCATTGCCAGTCTTTCCGAGCAAAACCAGTCTGAGCTCACCATGAGAGACAAGTGCCATCCCCCCTGAAAGAAACAGAGATAGATTAAATAAGACAGAGAAAAGTTATCTGGCTACATACAAAAACATATGAAAGCAGCAGAAAAGAAAACTAATAAGTAATAAGTACAGAAAAAATATATGAACATGTAGGCTACTTTACCTTTGTTGGAGGACTGCATGATATTGGCTCTTGTAAGTCTGTTATCCCGCAAATGAGGGTGCATCTATCTGTCTATTACTACGCAAATGAGGGTTCGTCTGTAGATGGTGACATCAGCCAGATCATTTGTGAACATTGAACCCCTGGATGGTATCAACTGTCCAACGTCAGTCTGAAGAAGATGTGGCTCAATAGTCTGTCTCGGATGGAGCCTTTTCTTATCAATAGCTTCAGTTTGAGAAATACTAGACAGAGCAGAAATGTTCCGATTCTACATTCTATTGGCGTCATCAGCTGTCAAAGTCCAGGCAAATAGTCGAGAGAGCGTAGTGTCCGTCAGATTGTGTGACAGCATAAACAAAATTGATTTTATAACTTTAAACCTGTCTTTGGTTTCATGAGGATTCTGAAAATTACTCTAAAACCTTTCTATTTTGTCTTCGATTTACTGAATTAAGACCTACACATTGTCTAAAAAAAAAGTACCTTAATTTTATTGTAACAAACTCTACTTGTTTGAATACAAAACAAAAGTAAGATTCTCTGATTGAATATTAGTATCTAAAAAAAGTTAGGCCTATGTAATTAAAAAACAGATCAACAAATGCATTAGGATTACGGTAACAGCGAATCAAATAACAGTTTTTCACGACTGCTAAAACAATAAATCCCATTCTCTGAACCAAATCTTCAGTGGCCTAAATCCATTTGTCAAATCATTAACCCTTTTGTCAAAACCTTAAACAAGTTTGGTGGTTAGACACAATTAGCAAAACCTTTATCACTCTCTAAAACACAATTCACACTGTGATTCACTAGTGTGGCAAAATGGTAAACACTAGTGTCAAAAGTTAAACACAACTTCAACACAGTTGTCATCGTTAAAACACAACGACTCAAAATACATCACACTTGTTTCAAATTATATGATCAAGCCAATTGTATAAGACAGAATACAGTTTTTCACAATTGCAAAACACATTTCTTCAAACCTTCACCCATTTTCTCAAAACTTACACGTAAAACAAATCCAAATCTTCAAAAACAGTGATTTCTGATGAAATTCAATGGTTTCTGGGAGGATCTCACCCCTACTGGAAATTTGGGCAACTGTGAAAGACGTGTTGCTGAGGCAGAATTACAGTAATCTTTCACTGACTTTAAATTTTACAGTTGCAAAATTGTTTGGAGTGTACTGTAATGTGCTATTCATTTACTGTTGTTTTCTTTGTACTTGCAGTACTTACAGTATACAATACAATAAATTCACTGCACTAAGTTGTGATAATAATTATACTTTCGCAAAATGTGTTTACTATATGCAAAAAAAAAGAAGAAAAACTTGCTTACTACAAAAAATGAACTATATGCCCTGGACACTGTGTTCTCCATTCTCTGATGTGGTGTCTAATAAATGCTCTGTGTTTGTTATATTTTGACTGGCTGTGTTTACAATATTAAATAATTGTTTGATTTCTACCAGAAGAGTCAGGGGTTATGTGAATGTAGTTTGAATATTTGGAATTGTGTTTAAAGTTTTTAGAAAATGGGGCAAGGTTTAAAAAAAATGGGAATTAACAATTGTGGAAAACTGTAATATTGTTGGTAGGAGGTTCCCTCTAGTGTCAGAAAAACATTATTTCAGTCTACATTCATGTGCACTTCACTATCCAGCAGTCATTGCAATTATAGTAAGCCTTTAGTTTTTGCCTGCAATCCTTGTCGTGCAAAACAAATTATTGATTGAGCAGATTTGATACGAATACTTTTTTAAATGTATATATGGTTTCAATAGAGAATCTCTCGTATTGTTCCACGTCACATTTTACATGTCAGAATTGCATCAGGCAAATTGATTGTCCGCTACACGCCGTTGACGTTTAGGTCCTCAGCCTCCCGTGTCATTGGTGAATGACCGAAGATGTCGCATAGTAGGTTGTTTACCCGGCTGCTCTGTAAGTACAACAACTGGTTATATTATCTTCAGCCGAATATAATTTATTTGCTTAACAAAGCCATATCACTGACTTGTTCCTGCACTCAATTACGCTTTCATTATTAAGTCATGTTACGACCAGGAAAAGCTTGAGCTATTGGCTGTCACACAGTTAGCTTTAAAGCTAGTAATCTATCTTACTACAAAGCTGCAGCAAAGCTGTTTAGCATAGCAAGCTAGCTAGCAAACCTACTGCTCAATCTCTCTAGGCCGAAGAACCCTCTGAACCTTGACCCCACATGTCCTCTATTCTGCATGTTTAAATGGCTTACTTTGAATGTCTTGCCTATTTCTACAATCAATGTTTTACTGAACATTTTACAACTAACGTTCATTATTTGTTGATTAACATTAGCTTCAGTTTGCTAGCTGTCGTGGTAACGTTAGTTAGCCAGGTTTCAAAGCGAAACAGCTGCATGATTATAGCAGTCCGAGCTTGTGCTATTGGGTTATTAATTTGAAAAGTTGGGAGTTTGTCTTTTCGAGAAAATACTATTCTGCAATTTACCTTGCCAATTAGTCTTTTTATATCATTATCAACTGCCCACGTGAGACCCTAATTGGATGCCTTGTGCACTAGTTAGTGAAAGTCCAAGAGTCTGTTTCTAGCAACTCTTCAGTGTTACTAAGTTGAGGCCCAAAGTTCATACTTAAATGGGGATCTGCACAGTACAGCTCAAGTCAGCAAAAGTAAATCATATACTAATGTATTTACGCAATTTTACCCAATGGATAGTCCAACAGTGGTTATATCAATCCAGAGATTTTTTTTTTATGTAAAGAATTAGGATTTCCAGGTGCTCTACTAAGAAATATTGGGATCATTATATTTTAGACCAATCCAAATAAAACACTAAATTGTAGACAAGACTATTCATTACCATCCTCTTTTGCTGGTCCATTTCTATTGGCCAACAAGTGTGAAATAGACAGGAGTAGATTAATACAAATAATCTGTTAAGAAATAACATCAACGCAGTTAATGTACTAGAAGCAATTGTTCTTTTGATGCCGACAGACCTGTTAAGGGTAGTTATAGCGTTGACCCTAATGTTTGGGTAATGCATGGCCAGGCAAGTGATTTGCAGAGAATAGTAGAAGTGCGGTTTGAAGGCATAGATGATAGTCACTCGTTGGCAAAACCTTTAGATGTGTGCACAACATCAGGATATGTTTGAACTTGTTTCAATGTTGTACATCACAGCTGTATCCAGCTTGTCCATGAACCTGTGCTGGACAGTTCACACCACAAATAAACAAGATAAGCTTGCACTTTTAATAAGTGTACATCTAGGCCTAATGTTGGCGCTCTAAATGGTGTGGTATCATTGCAGCACCAGCTTATTGTTGTTTAACATAATGTGGTTTGTTAAGCAGCCCTGATTATCAGTAGTTTAAAGGTCAACTTCAGCCAAACATATCTAATCTTTAATTTGAAGCCGTTGAAAAAAAAACTGACCTGCAAATTGTCTTTGATGAAACGATTCATGTAATTTCTCAGGAAATGTCAACCAGACAATCACTTTCTTTGTTTGATCTGACTCCTTTCAGTGCAGCAGAGTGGAGTGAGGAGCTGCTATACCAGCTCTAGGAAGCACCTCTACATTGACAAGAACACCAAGGTCATCTGTCAAGGCTTCACAGGAAAGCAGGTTTGTGTGCAGCTAATGCTGTTCCTCTGTGTGTGTGTGTGTGTGTGTGTGTGTGTGTGTGTGTCCGCAGACAACCAGACAACGCTTGCTTTGTAGTGGCAAAACATCGTATCGTGCACTTCAGACTATTAACAGACACTGTTTTCCAGGTCATAGAATATAGCAGACAAAATAGCTTAACGAAATCCTAGGTGTGGCACCTTTTCAAAAGTGAGCTCCTGCACACGTTACCCTCTGCACCCTCCTGTTGAAATAATTGAATTCCCTTGCCCTAATCTCTCTTCCAGTTTCTCATATCCTTTTTTTCTTTCCTTAATGACTCCTCCCCGTCCTCTGGCTCTGCATCTCACCTTTCTCCCTGTGATTGAGAGGGCAGCGGAGGTTATGGGCATCATCATCATCTCATCTGGCCATTATAGTTTCAGATGAGGATGAAAGACCTTTGTAATTGTCTTTGAACCCTGCCCAGTCAGGGGATAAAAAAAATATTGGCAACTATATCCAAGAAGCGAGCAACTTTCACCTCACAGATTTATTCTGCTCTCCTTCTTTGTCTTCTGCGTATTCCTTCATTTTTCATTCCCCCATTCTCTCTCTCTCTCTGTCTCTCTCTCTCCCTCTCTCTCTCTCTCTCTCTCTCTCCTTTACTCTTCCAATGACTCTTGGACATAATAAAAAGTTATTAAATATGCTTCTAACGAACACTCATGATAATTAGAAAGAGATGAGCAATGAATGTAGTGTCATCCCTGCCCATTGACTTTTCCTTTCTGGCTTGATAAGCAAAATGAATTTTTCAAATTCATAGTCCCATCATTAGGTATAATAGGCCCAGGCAAAAAGAGCAAAGTTAGCAGTGCACATCTCATTACATATCAAAGCAGAGAGGGAAGAGGCTGGCAGAAGAATATCACTTAGTAATTATAAGATGGCTCAGTTTGACCAAAGGAAAGTGCTGGCGCAGGGTTTCCGTTCTCTGTGAAGCATTGGTCATTATAGTTTTAACATTAGGGTCATTGATTTCCACTTGTTGTGGCTTGACCCCTGTATCGCACGTATCTAACAGGGTGGACTGTGAAATCCAAGCAACACGGCTTCCAGAGGCAGTCAGTGGGTTTGGTTGGGGCTACGGTGGCATCGATTGGAAAGCTACGCCTCTGCTCTGTATCGTACGTGGCTGGCTTACGCCGTCACCTTTGGCGTGTTTGCTTTAATTGGGATGCTAGCCTCTTTCTTTGCTAAGTGCTATAATGGGCCCGATTGTTAGTGGTTAAGTACCGTGAATGATACCGCTCTGGCCATTACGTGTGACGGGGAGACATAAAGGGTTACACGTTCCCCCCTCTTAGCCTGGGGTTGAATGTCAAACGCACCGTTCACCACTGTAATGGGAGGGTCTGGCGTGCATACTAATCAATAATAACGCATTGCATTTCTATAGCGATTTTCCAAACGCAAAGCACTTTAGATGAGGGAGGCACGGTTACAGTGGCATAGGAAAACAGAATATGTAAAGATTTTACAATGAAGGAGGGAAACGGTAGTGAACATAACGGAGATTGGAGACTGGGCGATTGCGGTTGAGGGTGGGGACGTCTAGTCCGGGTTTCTTCGGGACGGGGGCGACGGCAGCTGTTTTGTGTGCAGATGGGAAGATTCCAGTAGGGTTGATCTTTCGGAGGTCAAGCGGGGTCACGTGGGGGACGTCTGAGCCTGAATGGCCGAAGGGTCTCGGTGTCCCAGGGGCCCTCGGCGCGCGGCACTGCACTGGGACCTAAGGCTGGGTGGTAAACCCTCTGCTTCTCCTTCCCCTCTGTCTGGAGGGATGTCTCAAGGTGGAGGCCGGGAGGGAAAGATTCATGTTCTCTTCTCTCCGTCTCCTTCTAGGGGACGTTTCACAGTCAGCAGGCCATCGACTATGGCTCCCAGTTGGTGGGGGGAGTATCCCCAGGCAAGGGGGGCAAGACACACCTGGGCCTCCCAGTCTTCAACTCCGTTAAGGAGGTAGGTTGGAGCACCCCCCATTATGGACAATATTTGTGTTTAACACATTTATTCATTTCTGGAAAGAGCGTTATTCACACTTTAAGAACAGAAATCCCAGGCATATTTTCTAATGCTGGATCTGACTAAGCTGTCCCTAATGTTGGCATGATTGTGTGTGGTTACCACCCTTTATTCCTGTCTTACTGTGTTGTGGAGCTGTTAAACACAGACCACCAGCCTAAATTCTTTTCCCTGTCGATGTCGTGTGTGTGTGTGTGACCGTGACCCCCAGGCGAGGGAGGGCACGGGAGCTGACGCCACGGTGATCTACGTGCCCCCTCCGTTCGCCGGGCCGGCCATCATGGAGGCCATCGACGCCGGCATGCCCCTGGTGGTGTGCATCACGGAGGGCATCCCCCAGCAGGACATGGTGAAGGTCAAACACAAGCTGCTGCGCCAGGGCACCACGCGCCTCATAGGGCCCAACTGCCCCGGGGTCATCAACGTAAGGGAGCACGCCCCCCCCCCTCCCTGGATAACATGAACCGAGGAGCATGGTCTTAATGTTAGCTGTTATGATTGTGCTCACGTGCTGTTATTAGTGTCAAGTTGTTCTCTGACGAAGGTTTACAAATTGGGATTTTGTAGTTTTACCAAGGAAATAATGAAGTAAAAGAAATGCATATTTGTTTATTCAATACGTTATTTGTATTTTCAGCCTGGGGAATGCAAGATTGGGATCATGCCAGGTCACATTCACAAGAAAGGAAGAATCGGTAAGACCATTGATGCAGTAGTAATTTACCTTGCTTGGTTATTGAAAGGACCGCAGCTCCCAGAAAGAAAGCTGACCTCTGTCTATAAAAGGAAAGTGGACAGCTGTCTCTAGAAGCCACCCAGTGAATACTTGAGACCATGAACTTAACAAGTTGGTCAGTTGTCTTTGGTGATTAGTGTTGGGCAGTAACTGAGTACTGTACTGAGTACTGAAAGTAATGTGATTGCTTTCACCAGTAACGAGTTGTGTAAGGGATTACAATTTCCAAAACAGTAATTATATTAGTTACTAATCCAAGTAACACTGAGTTACTGCATTGCATTGGTCCTAGGTAGGCTATCTGATGATGATGTTTTTACATGCGGCAGGTCAGGGTAGGTCACGTCGGCTTCTAGCAAAGGTGCACTTCTTGCAGCTGCCAGTTGCCAGAGTAACGTAACTAATTACTTTTGATACGAAGTGATAACTAAAGTAATGGTATTACTTTTTGAATGTGTAACGTGTAAATAGTAATTTATTACAAATCCTGAGCAACTTGCCCGACACTGTTGGTGACGTATTAGATTCCAAAGCTGACGGTGAACCTTTTTAAACGGACTGTTTCGGCCCTCAAGTCACCGGGGGAAGGTGAGTGTGGCTTAACGCGCTCCTTATTACACCCTAAAGGTTTAAATAGAGATTGTGCGTGGCTGCTGATCCATTCGCTGACCTCCACTTGACTCGTTTCCGTCGTTCTGTGCCAGAGTGCACCTCTCCTCCAGAGGGCTCTCCTCCTGGGACAGGGCTGTTCTATGATTATTAATGTCTGAAGCTGGAAACGGCCAGCCTTCGCAGGCCAGACCAAACCCACCCCGATACCCCCCCCGGCCTCCGTTAGAGCTGCACCGTGAAACGCCATCACACTGGGCTAGAGGAATTTCCAAACAACGCCCAACTCCACAGAAAACTCTCTCTCCCCTCGCTCTGTCCCCTTGATTAACGATGGGATTTAACGCTTGATTGGACAGGGTTTTTCCTCTTCGTGTCCTCGCGCAAACCCATCAGAAATGGTGCTGGTGATTAAAAGTGAGGACTCCGGTGTCCTCGGCTGAAGTTATCGATGGGCACATTTTCACTTTAATGATTTCCTAAGCTGCAGTTAATGAACTCGCGAAATGAATGTTATTCAGAAGTTGTAATAAGACACAACTGGGCTCATTATTGAAATGTCACATTACAGTCTTAATTGAAAAAGCTAATGGATTTCCATGGCGCTTGCAGGCATCGTCTCCCGGTCCGGGACCCTCACCTATGAGGCGGTGCACCAAACCACACAAGTAGGCCTGGGGCAGTCTCTCTGCATTGGTAAGCTGTACGCGGCGGCATACGGGCAACTGCTTTGGCTATCGCCTTCACATTTACCATTGTATCTATTTATAATTAAATAATGTACCGCTAGCGATCACCGTCTCCATTTTGGTCGTTTTCTTGCACGCACTTCCAACAGAGATGGCCAATTGAATTGCTACGCTTTAGCCTTGTATGTGTTTGATGGTATGTTGCGTCCGTCACGTTTGAATCACCTGTGTTGTTTCGGGTAGGGATCGGCGGAGATCCTTTCAACGGGACGAACTTCATCGACTGCCTGGAGGTGTTCCTGCAGGACCCCAAAACAGAGGGCATCATCCTGATCGGGGAGATCGGCGGCAACGCCGAGGAGAACGCTGCCGAGTACCTCAAACAGCACAACACGGTACAAGGACGGACACACACACACACACACACACACACACACACACACACACACCTGCATGTGTTACCTGTGTGTTTTTTTTTTCCTTTGTTAACCTGAGCACTTTGTGCTGCCTAAGCCTCCCCCGCCCCCCCCCCACTGGGACACGTCTTACAGGTCAACACCGCTCCCCCATGGCGCCCCCTTTGGTCCAATGATCCCCCCCTCACCCCTGTACATCCCACCACCGTCTCTCTATCTATTAATAGCTTTGCCCTTCTCAAGCACACCGCTGATGTAAGCAGCTCCAGCCGTCATGCCGGGATGAAACGGTAGATCCTCTAGGTACATCTCTTTCATCTCCTTCAAGTCATTCTGTTCCTTGCCCGGTGGGGGTTGCGCATCGCCCTTACGGGTGGGCGGGTGGGCGTGTGTGTGAGTGTGTGTGTGTGTGTGTGTGGTGAGACAGAGACAGAGACAGAGACGGAAGGTGCGTTCCAGAGGCCATGACCTAGATGAGCTGGTAGGGGGTTGGCAGCACAGATTGCTGCAGCCCAGCCTGTGATCCATTGACTTCAAGGCTGCAGCCGTGGGAGACCGAGGCTGATCTTAGGAGAACCGAGTGTGGCTTAGGGAGGGGGTCGACCGCTTTTTCAAAACCACGGCTCTCCTGTTCTCCTCCACCCTGGATGTTATCATTTGCACGTAAGTGAGGTCTCTATTCCCTAGATGCACCTCAAACCCAGCGTTTGATATCGCGTGTGCTACTTTTCGAGTAAGAGAGGGAGACGGAGGGAGAAGAAAGGGCAATCAGTGAGCGTGAGCGTGTGCGTGTGCGTGTGCGTGTGCGTGTGCGTGTGTGTGTGTGTGTGTGTTTTTTGATACTGCGCGCGCGTCTCGACCCAGTGTTTGGTCGGTGTTTTTCTGCCTGCCTGTGTCGGAGGTGCTCGGCGCTGGAGCTGAGGAAGGGATTTGATTTGCTCCCGGCTGCCGTAATGCATGCAAATCCCCACCCCGGCCCAGCGTCTCAGAAGAATAACTCCCCTCAGCCCAGCGCAAACACCCTCACCCAATCAGCCTCGGTGTTGACGACCGGGGGCCATCCGCATGAAACACCGACATGCATGGGGGGAAAAGCCCATCGGAGCGGAGGGACCGAGCGCCGGAGCTCGCTCCACACGTCGATTTGTGCGGCGCGTCGGAACGCGAGACGACAGTTTAGTTGAAGATGCCGTGGTTCCACGTGAGGTGTGTGCGTGTGTGTGTGTGCGCGTGTGCGTGTGTGCGCGTGTGCGCGTGCGTGTGTGTCGCTGCGTCTCCACAGAGATAAGAATAGGTCTGTAAAGCCTTTCCGCCTTCGATACTTCACGCCTTCACTCACTTCCCGGCTGCTTCTTTTTTTTATGAACATTATGGAGTCAGACACTGTCTTTACTGTATTTCAAACAAACGGCAGAAACACGAGACGTGGCCTACGTTAAACACGCCTGCACGCCTCTCTCTGTGGGAAGTGTCAAACGTCCTTCCTCCATTCCTGTACGCATGGCTTCCCTTACCGAAGACACTTTCGAATGCGAAAGCTTCCCCTGAACAACCAACCCCCGAGTCCTCTCCTTGAAGCAGACGGCTCGCGTTAGCCTGACAGCCTCGTCTCACCTGGACACGTTGACGCCGGCTCCTCCTCTGAAATGTGAGCGGGGACCCGACGACGCGGCGTGCCACGCGCTGTGCTCCCAGCCCAGCCAGACACGTTACATGGCAGCGCGCTAACTGCTTCTGCTATCGCTGTTAGCATGGACGTATTGATCGGATTAGCCAACGTGCCGCGCTTCGGGTGTTGGATGCAAATTAGAGCGCCGCTACGAGGCGACAAGAGAGCAGATGTTTCGTCTAGCACGGCGGTTATTTGGAGTTGCGTGCGGTGGAGACGAGGGGACAACGTGGCGAGCCTGAGCTACTCCCGACGCGTGAGTAGAAGTTTCCAAGGAGTTCCCCTGTCAAGTTCGGCCGGGCACTCAGCCGCCTCTCAGGGCTCGGTTGTTACTAAGTCTGGGAGTGGCGCCAGCCACCCCCCCCCCCCCCCCCCCCCTGCCCTTTGAGTCCTCTGCTCCACAAGGTCTTCCTGGAGAGTCCTCCTAGTGCTTTTTAGTCGGCCAGTGGATGTGCGGATGGAAGCCATTCCAATTGGGCTCCGCGTCTCAGCCAGGCGGCGCCCTGCGTTTTGGCACCTGAGCTTACTTAACCCCCCCCCCCCCCGCCCATCTTGAGGTTCTACCCCCTTACTCTCACCTGTGCACAGCGGCTAAGCCTCTGTAAATCAGCCCGTTGAAGCCCCGGTCCCCAGTCTTAAGTGGGTGAGTTTAGCGGGGATTCACGGAGGCGTGTGCTCCATTCGTACCCACCTGTTGCGTGTGCACAGAGGCTTGTAATTGTCTCCGTTTGACGTCTCCGTCTTAACCAGATTACAGCTGGCCTTGGAGCGGGCTTTCTCTCTCTCTCCTAAAGACACAGGCCTCCTCCACAGCGTCCCAGCGCAGCAGTAAGGGAATCCGCTCTCTGCGGCGCGTCTCTTCCCCTCTCCTAATTAAAATCGTACATCCCCGCCCGCTAACAAAGGGAGACAAAAAGGTGGGAAACGGGAACGCTGAACGCTGAACGCTGAACGCGGTGTTGGTTCCCTGCATACGTGCGCTGCCGGTACGCTGCGCCCGTGGGAGGCCGGATGAATTGACTAATAATGCCTGTCCCTGTTAAGGAAGATTTAAGGCTGCATGCCCAGGCACAATGTTTAATGGGGATGACTTTGAGAATAGGTAGAGGAGGAGGAGGTCACTGGAGCTGCCCTGCCTACTCTATGCATTGCTTTTCAATGGATACTAATGACCGTAATCTCCTTGGGCCAGTGTTAAAATGTATTGGCAGTTGATCAGTTTAGCAGCATCATCTCCTGACTCCTTTTCCTCGTCGTTCGTGGGCATCTTTCCCTGTTCTGCCTTCAAGCATCGCCGAATCTCATTAGCGGCGTGTTTTTTTTTTTTTTCTGCCAAGGTCATCGGTGCCTTGTTAAATTGTTTTGGCAGATGAGCAGATAGGCTGGAAATGCTTAAACAATTATAACGGAGCGATTATGTCTGCGTACGTGTAGTATTAACCTCAGTGACTTTAGGGGCCTGCCAAGGAGAGGAGGAGGAGGAGGTGGCGGCAGGAGCGGAAGGGGGGGGGGGCCACAGTGAGTGGACCGCAGGCTTTTCCCGGCTTACTCCCACCCCAGCCCGGCGGGTTAGGACGCCTTGATAAGAGGTTGTTAGGGACGCCTGCCCGCCTCGCCTCCTCCTCGGACGTTGTGCGTGGTTTATTTCTTTCCCCTCCTTCCCGGGGATGAAACATTAGCTCTTCTAAGCACGGCGCGCTGACACGCACACCCGCCCGGGCTCCCCTCCGATTAGTCTCGTTGTTCCTGAAGATGACTTATTGTCTTTTCCGCGCGCAGCCTCCAAATGATCTCCGCCGTTGAATATAGCCATCCATCAGGAGCGGCGACGGGGCCGCCGAGCTAATCAGTGGCAGCATGACTAATTACCGTCTCCCCAAATGAGATGATGGGAAACGGCAGAGGCCCGGGCTCCTATCTCTTCCCACACCCACCCATGCAATTAAATGGCCTGATTGACCCCTTTGTTTTAATAATGGGGGCTGGAGAGAGACGGAGGACCCGGTGAGCCGCTGGAGAACAGGCTGCTAATGGGAGGACAAGCCGGGGAGGGCCTCCTTTGTGTCCTACCCCCATACGCGCGGCACCAAGGCCGGACGTGATTGTAACGCTGTGACTCTTTTGTTTTTCCCCTTCGCCCTCTCCCTCCTCCTCTGGACACACTTTTTTCTGTCATCTCTTTCTCTGTTATTACCTGTCCCTCCTCATATTTCTGTGTGTGTGTGTGTGTGTGTGTGTGTGTGTGTGTGTGTGTGTGTGTGTGTGTGTGTAGGGAGCCAACGCCAAGCCCGTGGTGTCCTTCATCGCCGGGCTGACCGCTCCCCCGGGCCGCAGGATGGGCCACGCCGGCGCCATCATCGCTGGGGGGAAAGGCGGAGCCAAAGAGAAGATCGCCGCCTTGCAGTCGGCCGGGGTGGTGGTCAGCATGTCGCCCGCCCAGCTGGGCAGCAGCATGTTCAAGGTGAGCCCGCCCCCGGACCCCCCACACTCCCCCAAAGACAGAGACGCCTCAAGTCACATGTTTCGTTTAATCGGGGTTGCACTCGGCTTCCGTTAACAGGGCCGTTTAACGACATCAGGCCGTTTCTGCCCCGTTGTGAGGGATGCGTCACACCCATGTTGTTCGCCACAACTCTGTGTGTCTGTGTG
>JAPMUY010005081.1:22500-27500 GCA_026901105.3 Galaxias olidus | reverse complement strand
TCCTCTAACGTGTGTCCCTGTGTTTCCTCTAACGTGTGTCTCTGTGTTTCCTCTAACGTGTGTCTCTGTGTTTCCTCTAACGTGTGTCTCTGTGTTTCCTCTAACGTGTGTCTGTGTTTCCTCTAACGTGTGTCTCTGTGTTTCCTCTAACGTGTGTCTCTGTGTTTCCTCTAACGTGTGTCTCTGTGTTTCCTCTAACGTGTCCCTGTGTTTCCTCTAACGTGTGTCTGTGTTTCCTCTAACGTGTGTGTCTGTGTTTCCTCTAACGTGTGTCTCTGTGTTTCCTCTAACGTGTGTCTCTGTGTTTCCTCTAACGTGTGTCTCTGTGTTCCTCTAACGTGTGTCTGTGTTTCCTCTAACGTGTGTCTGTGTTTCCTCTAACGTGTGTCTGTGTTTCCTCTAACATGTCCCTGTGTTTCCTCTAACGTGTGTCTGTGTTTCCTCTAACGTGTGTCTATGTTTCCTCTAACGTGTGTCTGTGTTTCCTCTAACGTGTGTCTGTGTTTCCTCTAACGTGTGTCTGTGTTTCCTCTAACGTGTGTCTGTGTTTCCTCTAACGTGTGTCTGTGTTTCCTCTAACGTGTGTCTGTGTTTCCTCTAACGTGTGTCTGTGTTTCCTCTAACGTGTGTCTGTGTTTCCTCTAACGTGTGTCTGTGTTTCCTCTAACGTGTGTCTGTGTTTCCTCTAACGTGTGTCTCTGTGTATCCTCTAACGTGTGTCTGTGTTTCCTCTAACGTGTGTCTCTGTGTTTCCTCTAACGTGTGTCTGTGTTTCCTCTAACGTGTGTCTCTGTGTTTCCTCTAACGTGTGTCTGTGTTTCCTCTAACGTGTGTCTGTGTTTCCTCTAACGTGTCCCTGTGTTTCCTCTAACGTGTCCCTGTGTTTCCTCTAACGTGTCTCTGTGTTTCTGTGTTTCCTCTAACGTGTCCCTGTGTTTCCTCTAACGTGTGTCTCTGTGTTTCCTCCTGTGTCTCTGTTTTCCTCTAACGTGTGTCCCTGTGTTTCCTCTAACGTGTGTCTCTGTGTTTCCTCTAACGTGTGTCTGTGTTTCCTCTAACGTGTGTCTGTGTTTCCTCTAACGTGTGTCTGTGTTTCCTCTAACGTGTGTCTGTGTTTCCTCTAACGTGTGTCTCTGTGTTTCCTCTAACGTGTGTCTGTGTTTCCTCTAACGTGTGTGTCTGTGTTTCCTCTAACGTGTGTCCCTGTGTTTCCTCTAACGTGTGTCTGTGTTTCCTCTAACGTGTGTCTGTGTTTCCTCTAACGTGTGTCTCTGTGTTTCCTCTAACGTGTGTCTCTGTGTTTCCTCTAACGTGTCCCTGTGTTTCCTCTAACGTGTCCCTGTGTTTCCTCTAACGTGTGTCTCTGTGTTTCCTCTAACGTGTCCCTGTGTTTCCTCTAACGTGTCCCTGTGTTTCCTCTAACGTGTCCCTGTGTTTCCTCTAACGTGTGTCTGTGTTTCCTCTAACGTGTGTCTCTGTGTTTCCTCTAACGTGTGTCTGTGTTTCCTCTAACGTGTGTGTCTGTGTTTCCTCTAACGTGTGTCTCTGTGTTTCCTCTAACGTGTGTCTCTGTGTTTCCTCTAACGTGTGTCTGTGTTTCCTCTAACGTGTGTCCCTGTGTTTCCTCTAACGTGTGTCTGTGTTTCCTCTAACGTGTGTCTCTGTGTTTCCTCTAACGTGTGTCTCTGTGGCAGAGCGGTCTTCAGGTGAGGGAGAGGCTGTCGTGGACGCGTTACACTTTAATGACGGCTCTCCCAGGTAGAGACAAACACATCACTGTAATTGTTCTGCTGGCGAGCGGCCCCCTCGGAGAGTAAAGGCGGCCCTGCACAGAATCCTCCAGGATGGATTTGGGTGTGCCACTCAGGGGCACTTAATGAAGCAAACACATTTCTGTCTTCTAGAACAAACAATCAATGTTAACCCCCCCCCCCAACGAGGAAGAGGAGAGCTGAGGAATATAACACCACCTGGCAATTATGAAGGGGAAGGAGCGTTTTTCACAAGAAGAATCCAGGAAAATGTACGACGGGTGAAGAAAACGATCCTTTGCCAAACACAGAGAGGACTGTTGTATAATAAAGTGTACGTAGAGTATGGAGGAAAAGCCATTGGCTAATAGAAAATCTAGTAAACTACATAAACAAGCAGACAGACGGGGTGCGGTGGAGCGTCTGAACTCTTTCTAAAGGGTAAACTGTGACAACAAGCTGTGCCAGTAAGGCAAAACAAGCTCACCCCAAATATCCCAAAGTCAACGTAGAGTTAATCTAGGCTTCCACACTCTAAAGCATGAAAGGATAGGATAGGTTATTCTGTTCTGGCTTCCTGTCAGCTGACCTCACATGGACCAATGAGCTCAGTAATTAAACATACGCACACAGACAGACATGATTAAATCATTGTAACACACACACACACACACACACACACACACACACACACACACACACACACACAGTAATGTCATAGTAACAGACACACACACACAGACACACACAGTAATGATAGTAACACACACACACACACACACACACACACACACACACACACACACACACACACACACACACACACACACACACACACACACACACACACACACACACACACACACACACACACACACACACACACAAGCCTCCGACCGCACTAGAGGTTAGCTAGATTAATGTGTCCATCCTACATAGTGCCTCTGGGCAAACCTCTATGCACACAAACATCTGAACAGACACACACACACACACACACACACACACACAGGGGCATAACCTCCTGAATATTATTCATGAAGTGGGCATGCTCTAGTGGTCTTTCAGATCCGGAGGTGATTAATGAGGCCTATAGTACATGTGCCCCTCACACCCCCCCCCCCCCCCCCCCCTCCCCGGTGTTAAGCAGACAGATATCTGATACTATCGTCCACCTCACTCCTCCGTAGTCGTTAAAATGGCCGACACAGGCAGACAAGCCCTTTCCAGAAGGGGTAGACTCAAATCCCTCTCTCTTATAAGACCAGACGGATAAGAGAAAAAGATGAGGATGAGAGGTGAGGAAGAGTTGAATTGGGGAGGAGAACAGAGAGACGGACCTGCCTGACTAAGATGAAGGAGAGGTACAGGCTTTGTGCGTGTGTGTGTGTGCGTGTGCGTGTGCGTGTGCGTGTGCGGAAAAGAAAGAGTCTAGGAGATTGAGGGAGAAAGAGAGAGAAAGACAGATGAGGGTGGGAAGAGAGAGAAGGAGAGAGAGACAGAGTAAGACAAAGAGAAAGAGAGCGAAAGCGACAGAAAGATTGAGGGAGAAAAGAAGTGAAAGGCAGATAATGGGGTGGACAGAGAGAGCGTATGAGTGATAGATGTCCCTCCCTCCTTCCTCCTCCCCCTCTCTCCTCTAGAAAGCAATAAAAACAGGCTCTGAGCAGATTAAAGGTCACGGTGAGGTCACGCAGGAAGGATGAAGACAGGGTCGGACAGGGTCAGGAAAGGACAGCGGAGCGTCACAACACACCCAGCCCCCCCTCCCAACCCCCCCCCCCCCCCAATACACACACACTCCTCCCCTTTATGAAGTTTAATCATCAGATAGCGGACGATCAGGTTAATGGAGATTCAACAGCTTTGGGTTGTCATAAAGTTGACAAGCAAACACACACACACACGCACACACACACACACACGCACGCACACACACACACACGCACACACACACACACACACACACACACACGCACACACACACAGTCTCGTCAGCACAGCACATTTTTAGGACCGGTCATTACTGCTGACCTTGCCTAGGGGAGCCAGTCGAAGGAAGAACCTGGGGGATAAATCAAACACCACCCATCATTCCCCTATGCTGGGAGCCCTTCACCAGACGTCTCTGTTTTAAAGGACTATCTGAGGAGGAGCAGAGCGGGGGACAGATCCAAACGTGCAGAGCTTTGGGGACTTCAATCCCCTCTTCAACGGGATAAGGTCAAAGGTGACATCTTGGAGTGGCTTGAGAAGTTGGCTGAGGGTGTGTGTGTGTGTGTGTGTGTGTGCGTGTGTGTGTGTACTCACAGTCGTCCTGTGCACAGATGAGGCAAGCTGTGGTGCTGTTGAAGAAGTTGAGGAGGCCGGCTACAGCCAGGCTGATGTCTGTGTTGGTGGGTCTGAGGTCCAGAGTGGTGAACCTGGGAAACTGCACCTTTAAAATGTCCTCAGGGGCCACCTTCACATACGGCACCTACAGAGGGACAAACAGAGCAGAAGGCAAAGTGGGTATGGTTCCTGGAGCTCAGGTCAGCTCAGGTCCAATGTCAAGAGCTTTGGTAATTGATCGTTGAATAATCTCCTCTGGGGCCACATGTACGAGAAAGAGAGATTCAACAAAACATTTAAACTAAACAGGCGATATAAAAGCAGGAAGCCACAACCTCTTTATTGATTTTTTTACGGTCACAATGTTTGGCAGAACAACGTTTTATTCCCGTGTTGACCGTTTCACGCAAACGTTGCAATATCTAAAAACAAAATGCTGAATTCAACATTTACAGCACCAGATAACTATTTCAATAAAACCAATGAAATAAATTCCTCCAAGGAGCCTCGTCATAGGGAATGGAGCTCAGACTCCTACAGGGCCGTTGTGTGTGTTGTGTTGCCTCCTCTTCCTCCGCCTCCTCCTCATCGTTGTGCTGCTCTAATAACCCGTTCAGAGGGGTGTTTCGTACACATTACAAAGTGGAAGCAGAGTTTAGAAAACTGTAAGGGGTTTAACTGGGGAATGTTTTCCATGTGACACGCACGCACGCACGCACGCACGCACTCTCTCTCTCTCTCACACACTCTCTCTCACACACACACTCTCACACACTCTCACACACACACACACACACACACACACACACACACACACACACACACACACACACACACACACACACACACACACTTTGGCATAAATACAACTATAAACTCATAAAAAGGCAAACCAAGAAAAGCATTCCACACACACTG
>JAPMUY010005081.1:0-15000 GCA_026901105.3 Galaxias olidus | reverse complement strand
GAGACAAGAAAGAGGAGGAGGCTAGGAGAGGAAAGGAGAGGAGGGGAAGCTAGGAGATGAGAGAAGAGGAGAGGAGAGGAGAGGAGAAGAGAGGAGGAAGAGGAGGCGGGGAGAGGAAAGGACAGGAGGAAGAGGTGTGGAGAGGGGAGGATAAGGAGGAGGAGGAGGAGGAGGAGGAGGAGGAGGAGGGCATGCAGATCGCACGCCATCTGTTGAATCCATCCCATAATGTGTGTCTACATCTGTTACCATGGCCCCGGACGGCCGGCCAAACAAAACTCATGTTTAATGAAATATATCACACACCTTTAATGGGGGCCAAGCTGCCAAGGTTGTCAGCGTCTGTGACGGATGCCCCAGCTCCTTTGTAGTGCAAATGGAGCAGGTGTGTGTGTGTGTGTGTGTGTGTGTGTGTGTGTGTGTGTGTGTGTGTGTGTGTGTGTGTGTGTGTGTGTGTGTGTGTGTGTGGGTGTCTGTGTGTGAGAGAGGGGATGTCACACACTGACCTACTAACAATCAACAGACCCAGCCTGTGCCCCTGCTGTTTGGGCTGGGCCAACCTGTTGTAGCGCGGCAGACAGCAATCGTGGCCAGATGGACTCCGGCCAGTCAGATTCAACAAACAAGTGCAGAGCCTGGTTTCAGCCAATAGTCACGCAAAACACAGATAAAAACAACTGGTTGCTATCTCGTTTTGAAAATAATATTTACTTTATAAGCCAGGACTATCACGGAAATAATCATCTTATCAGGCAGTTTGGTGTATTGATACCTCAGTCTCAAAAGCCTCAATCACAAGATATCCTACATCAAGCACTTCTCCAGTTTCCCAAACACAGTCCAAACAAAATGTCTCCAGTTTTGACCCATAGCCAATCATAGAAGAGATAATATGGCGGACAGCCAGCCTTATCCAATGAGGGGACAGATTGTTGGCTGGTGGGCAGTGGCGAGCAGATGCCAACAGAGACACTGGCCATCAGTCAGAGTAGACTTGGCCAGCCCGGCAGGGGAAGCTGTCAACATCACTATCATCATAGACGTGGAAATACTAGAAGGGACAGGATCCGACTTTGTCCATGGCATGTCCCCATTGAATTCAGGTCAGTTTAGGTCCATATGTAATACAGTATACTACAAAACAGACTGATACATGTTAGTACAAATAGATAATATTAGTTATGTAGGTAGTAGGTGTTTACAGTCATATAATGTTCTTTGATTTTTATAGGTAATGTTCCCATTGAACTTATTATAATTGTTATTATTGAATTCAGAAGGTCCATATGCAATGGTATACTACAAAACAGACTTTTAGTACAAATAGATAATATTAGTTATGTAGGTAGTAGGTGTTTACAGTCATATAATGTTCTTTGATTTTTATAGGTAATGTTCCCATTGAACTTATTATAATTATTATTATTGAATTCATCAGTTTAGGTCTATGTAATACAGTATACTACAAAACAGACTGATACATGTTAGTAAAAATAAATAATATTAGTTATGTAGGTAGTAGGTGTTTACAGTCATATAATGTTCTTTGATTTTTATAGGTAATGTTCCCATTGAACTTATTATAATTATTATTGTTGAATTCAGGTCAGTTTAGGTCCGTATGTAATACAGTATACTACAAAACAGACTGATACATGTTAGTACAAATAGATAATATTAGTTATGTAGGTAGTAGGTGTTTACAGTCATATAATGTTCTTTGATTTTTATAGGTAATGTTCCCATTGAACTTATTATAATTATTATGGTTGAATTCAGGTCAGTTTAGGTCCATATGCAATACAGTATACTACAAAACAGACTGATACATGTTAGTAGAAATATATAACATTAGTTATGTAAGTGGTAGGTGTTTGCAGTCATAGCAGGGGTATGTTGAAATAAACCTCTTCAAGCTGTATACTGGTTGTTCTCTTAAATGTATATATATTTTCATTTTATTTTATGATGGTTGCATCAGGGATGCATTTGTTTGACTAGCTACTTTGAATTGCCTATGTGTATGAAATGTGCTATACAAATAAAGTTGACTTGATTTTTGATTTGATGAATTTAATGACTAGACTCATTTGTCTGTTGCTATGAACAGTAACACTTGCTAAATGATTGTAATGCAATGTAACCTTGGTGCGTGCCCATCTTGTAGTTGCATATCTAGGGTGTGTCCCTGCCAAGGGGAGAGGGGGTGCAGGTGTTGGCCGCTGACGTACAGAGAGAGGCAACAGATGAGTCAGAGAGACAAAGCCACAGATGTCATATTATGTAGAAGAAACATCAATTAAAAAGGATACACTGATAGAGAGGAAGAGAGAGGCAGAGAAAGAAGGATACATGGAGAGAGAGAGAGAGAGAGAGAGAGAGAGAGAGAGAGAGAGAGAGAGAGAGAGAGAGAGAGAGAGAGCCTGCCCGCCTGCCCGCCTGCCCGCCTGCCCGCCCGCCCACCTGTCCATCCGTCCGTCCATCCGTCCGTCCATCCGTCCGTCCATCCGTCCGAGACAACAGTGCCAGTCAAAGGTCTGGACATACCTTCACGTTCACTTGAATCATTTTTGACTGGTACCGTACGTGATTATGTTTCAAAACACAACGCTCACAAAGCGCGGCGCCTTCTGCAACCTGTCCATTGTGTAGCTATTATTTAAAATAAAACATGCCCTGTGGTGTGGAAAATGACCGTCTACTCTAGTTAGATCACAAGCATATCACTCAGTCACTTTTAGGCAACAGACCATAATTAAGGCCAGGACAAACAACAACCTCGGTAGTCAATGGCAACCACTGAAGCTGGGTGATATTGAACCAGGTGCCTGTGTCCAGTTTAACAGCTGAGGTCTGGGCTGACACCACAGCCAATCACAGCCAGTCACAGCCAGTCTGAGCTGAGACCACAGCCAATCACAGCCAGTCACAGCCAGTCTGAGCTGAGACCACAGCCAATCACAGCCAGTCACAGCCAGTCTGAGCTGACACCACAGCCAATCACAGCCAGTCACAGCCAGTCTGAGCTGAGACCACAGCCAATCACAGCCAGTCACAGCCAGTCTGGGCTGACACCACAGCCAATCACAGCCAGTCACAGCCAGTCTGGGCTGAGTCACCACTGAGCTGAGACCACATCACAGCCAGTCACAGCCAGTCTGGGCTGACACCACAGCCAATCACAGCCAGTCACAGCCAGTCTGGGCTGACACCACGGCCAATCACAGCCAGTCACAGCCAGTCTGGGCTGACACCACAGCCAATCACACAGCCAATCACAGCCAGTCACAGCCAGTCTGAGCTGAGACCACAGCCAATCTTTTTTTTTATTTTTTAAAATGTGATATTTAGTCTCTTTCTATTAGTGCGTTATAATGTGTGTTTTTGTACATATATAATCAATAGGCATTCATATAACTGGATTTTGTGTGTAGAGTAGAGAATAATCCATAGTTTTTGAAATCGGGGTTCAAGGTGCAGTACGTTTTATTACTTTTGTTCCTTACCTCCAAGCAGATAAGTCAAATGCTGAGAGAAGACGTGCACTCTATGAGCGCCCTAGGCCCTGGATTGAGTCTCTCAAAAAGTTTGGAAGACTACTAAAAACTAACCAATCAGGACAGTTGTTGCAAGGAGGCATGGCTGCCTACCTGCCAATCACCTCACTCGCACACTTGTGGTTCAATGCAAGGCTGTATCAAAGCATTTTGACACTAGCGGACCTTCTGTCGTGCTCATGCAAACACCATGTGAGGGGAGGGGTTAGGAGAGGGATCTGCAGGAGTCTCAGGAGGTTGGCTCTTTATGGACTGTTGTGATTCAAATCCTTGCAAACCTTTTCCAAGTCTCTAGACTTACATAATGCACCTATAAGCAATTAGAAAGAAAAAAAACTGTAATATGTAATTAAATGTTAAAAATGTTAAAGAAAGTATTATTCTATTGTATTCACACAAATGAATTTTGAACAGTACTTATTGAGAAATAAAAGTATTGTTCTGTGCATTGTCACGCTAAAGAAGGACCTTTTTGATTTGATTGTGGGGTGATGGAGAGACGAGAGGGCACAAAGAAGAGAGACAGAGATAATAGAGAATTTAAAAGGAGAGAGACGGACAGAGAGAGAGAGAGAGAGAGAGAGAGAGAGAGAGAGAGAGAGAGAGAGAGAGAGAGAGAGAGAGAGAGAGAGAGAGAGAGAGAGAGAGAGAGAGAGAGAGAGAGAGAGAGAAAAGAGAAGAAGTGGAGATATCAAGATAAAGGGCATGAGAAATAAAGTGACAGAGACCGATAGAAGCCTGGGCTGTGTGTCTGAGTGGTGCTAATAGCCCTGATCCCATAGAGAGAGAGAGAGAGAGAGAGAGGGGGGGGGGCTCTGGATGGAGAGCCATGGACCAGTTAGCCAGCCAGCCAATCACCAAGCCAGTCAGCTCGCCAGTCAGACAGCCAATCAGCCAGCCAGTCAGTTAGCCAGCCGATCAGACATCCAGCAAGTCACCAATCCAGTCAGTCAGCCAGCTAGCCAATAACCAATCTAGTCAGTTATTCAGCTAGCCAATCACCAATCTAGTCAGTCAGCCAACTAGCCAATAACCAATCTCGTCAGTCAGCCAATAGCCAATCTAGTCAGTCAGCCAATAGCCAATCCAGTCAGTCAGCCAGCTAGCCAATAACCAATCTAGCCAGTCAGTCAGTCAGCCAATAACCAATCTAGTCAGTCAGCCAATAACCAATCTAGTCAGTCGGCCAGTCAACCAACCAGCCAGCCAGGCAGCCAATAATGAATCCAGTCAGGTAGCCAGCTAGCATACAGACAGGCTGTTCTTAGGATCACAGTGCCTCTTTCCAGAGAGAGGAACATTGACCGTCAGATCTTTATCTCCCTGCCCTGGAAGCCACCAGTGAGTCTCTTTCCAAATAGAGATATCTACCATTCAAAAAGAAAAGGGTTCAAATAAATAAATACATTTAAGACCGAGAAAACCTTTTCAACTGGAAAGCATAAAAACTGCCCTGTAGATGCATGACATTACATATTTTCTCTCTCTATCAAAATAAGTGAATTAATATGGATATGAGAGCTATGGAGTTTACAAATATTTGTTTCTGTAGACTTACTCCAGTGTTGCCTTAACAGTACAGTATCTTGTGAAGTCAATGCACACCAACACTAAGCAAAGCAAAATGTGTTCATCAAAAGGTTTGTAAACCAAGCGCTCCTCTCCAAAGCTCTGTGACAAAGTCACTTTCAACTGTGTTGATTGAAGGGCTAGGACTATAACTATAAACTGAATTAATCCTCCAAATGGTTTGGCAGCATCATTTTAAAAGGGGTAGTTTCAGATATCCCAAAATGCAACGCCAGGCCGCGAACAAAAGCTTACATGAGTGTTTGTTTTTTTGTTTTTTTGTTTTTTTACTAAATCAAATGAAAAGTACGTGCTCTCATTCATCCGTTCATGTCAAGGCCCAGCTGTGATGAAGAGCGTGCCTTTGAGAGATAAAATCGCGGTCACACAAAGCGGTCACACAAAGCGTCCCGAGCTCCTCTTCCCAAAACAACGATGACGACGAGCGGCAACAATGGACCAGAGAAGAACAAACGACGCCAAACAGTGAACAGACGTTGCTCTTGCATATGCATAAGCATAACAAACCGCTCTGATTGAAATCGACATCGCCTCGTTTTGGCTGCCGGGCAACCTGAGTGGACCCCAGTCCCTGGGCTGCGGCTCCGGGCCGGCGTTGCGTTCATCTCCCTAGATAAGACAACCTGAGTGGACCCCAGTCCCTGGGCTGCGGCTCCGGGCCGGCGTTGCATTCATCTCCCTAGATAAGACAACCTGAGTGGACCCCAGTCCCTGGGCTGCGGCTCCGGGCCGGCGTTGCATTCATCTCCCTAGATAAGACAACCTGAGTGGACCCCAGTCCCTGGGCTGCGGCTCCGGGCCGGCGTTGCGTTCATCTCCCTAGATAAGACAACCTGACAGCTCACTGAAGACCGCCAACGGGACGCGGCCGACACCAAGGGGTCGCTAGCGGAGGTCTGCGCCGCAGCTGCAGCGCTATCATTCCGGGGAGACACAGGACAGAGGCGGCACCTGCATGTTGCTCAGCGAGCAGGGGGTAGACTCATCTGCTGCCCCTAAGCCAAATCACAAAGCAGGCCTAACATCAGAGCTCAGCCTGATTTGCTGCAGTACGATGAAAAAGTTCAGATGAATTGTTGGCAATGTGGCCTACCAGTTGTATGTTTCTGTTGCAATATCTTAATATCATAAAATCTCAATATCTTCATATCTCAATATGTCTAGTACTTGCTGAGCAACTTCTTAAAATTACATAAATTAATGTTCATAATGTAATCAATGACAACTAATACTGTTATATTTTCCCCGTTTTCTCTCTCTCTCTTAATTGAGCTGTAACGGGTGAGAGTTTGAGAGACATCCACCTCCCCTCTCAGGCTCCAGGTGAAGAGGGGGTAGCTGGGGTCTGCGGGGGTGGGAGGGGGGGGTGACAGGGTACCTGGGCTTGGGTGGCGTGGCGTGGCGTGGCGTGGCGTGGCAGTGGGATAGGGGCCGCCCAGCCGTTCTGCACAGCACACATTGGACCCCTCAAGATGAGCGATGCTTAGATTGGTGCGTTGGGTTCGAGAACAGCGGCGTGCACGTGTGTGTGTGTGTGTGTGTGTGTGTGTGTGTGTGTGTGTGTTACTATGTGCACACCCCTCTCAGCACCTTTGCCATCCTACACAATCGCCTCTGTCGCACTTTGCCAAGATCCGGCGCTACGGCAAGCAGGCGCAAAAGCGTCTTCTCACAAGCAGAGACAAACACCTGAGCAACGTCTGCCGAGTTATTATGGATCCCACTGCTATTCAAAAGTAAGGTTTCTCCAAGAAAAGCAGTGGGATCCATAACAACGCCCAACGCTCGCCCGCACACTTTAAAAAGAAAGGCAGCTCTGAGAAACTTTGTTGTGAACTTTAGAGCGAGGTGAAAGGTCAACTAGCAGTGATGCCATGCAGATCTACAGAGATTTACCAGACAGCTGTCCTCTCCCTCTGAACCTGCCCCCCCCCCCCCCCCCCCCCACCGGGGAAATAAATCGCTGCAGTTATAAAGGCACAATCCGTAAGTCATCAAACTACAAAATGGCTGGTCAAATTCTGAGTAGTGGGAGAAAGCTCTGAGGGGTAAAGAGCAGGGGAGAGGGAGAGAGAGAGAGAGAGAGAGAGAGAGAGAGAGAGAGAGAGAGAGAGAGAGAGAGAGGTAGAGAGAGAGTTAGAAAGAGAGATAGAGGTAGAGAGAGAAGTGAATATTATAAAAGTGTTCATGCTATTTATATATCATCTTGTTACTTTTAATTAATATGTACAGTCATGCCATTAAGGCACTTCAGGGGAATTCAGAAACAGAAAGAGAGAAGGTAGAAAAGAGAGAGAGAAATGGAAAAGAGATGAAGAAAGAGAGGAGTCGTGCTCCAGAGAGGAGTGGAGGAGAGACGACCATACCAGGTCCTCTGTTCCGTGAGGAGCCCCTTCACAGGCTCCGCTCTCTGGCCTCCTTTCGCCTCTGGCCTCCTTTCGCCTCGTGATTGCGTATTGTGGCTTTAAAAAGGCCCAATTACCGCGGCGCCGACACCCAGAGCAGCAGCAGAACCCACCCTGCAGAACTAATACCAGCCCAGCCCCTGCACCACCGGCTGGGGGACGGAGAGGGGGGGGGGGGGAGCTTACGGAGCCTGATTAGATTGGGGGAGAGGGGGGTGGGCATTGACATAGCGATGGGAGGAAGGAAGAAAGAAGCTTATCAGAGCGGAAATCTCCCTCTTTTCTTCGGTTTCTTGTTCGGTCACTCTCTTTTTTTTTATCCCTTACTCCATCTGTACTTTCCTTCACCTCTGCTGTAGTCTTCTTTTTACAACCCTCCCCCTCTCTCTCTCTGTCCCTCTCTCTCTCTCTCTCTCTCTCTCTCTCTCTCTCTCTCTCTCTCTCTCTCTCTCTCTCTCTCTCTCTCTCTCTCTCTCTCTTTAGCTGCTTGGTTCTATCTATAAACAGTCTGTGTGTGTCTCTCTCTCTCTCTCTCTCTCTCTCTCTCTCTCTCTCTCTCTCTCTCTCTCTCTCTCTCTCTTAGCTGCTTGGTTCTATCTATAAACAGTCTGTGTCTCTCTCTCTCTCTCTCTCTCTCTCTCTCTCTCTCTCTCTCTCTCTCTCTCTCTCTCTCTCTCTCTCTAGCTGCTTGGTTCTATCTATAAACAGTCTGTGTGTGTCTCTCTCTCTCTCTCTCTCTCTCTCTCTCTCTCTCTCTCTCTCTCTCTCTCTCTCTCTATAGCTGCTTGGTTCTATCTATAAACAGTCTGTGTGTCTCTCTCTCTCTCTCTCTCTCTCTCTCTCTCTCTCTCTCTCTCTCTCTCTCTCTCTCTCTCTCTCTCTCTCTCTCTCTCTCTCTCTGTGTGTCTCTCTCTCTCTCTCTCTCTCTCTCTCTGTCTCTCTCTCTCTCTCTCTCTCTCTCTCTCTCTTTAGCTGCTTGGTTCTATCTATAAACAGTCTGTGTGTGTGTCTCTCTCTCCTCTTTGTCTCTCCATTTCCGTTGGGGTTTTGTCGGCGACTGATCCCTCTCTGACCTCGCAATCAGGCAGAGAGGAGGAATACACCACACAGATGGGGCGAGGAGAGGAGAGGAGAGGAAAAGGAGAGGAGAGGAGAGGAGGACAGCAGGCCACAAGGAGAGAGAGAGGAGGAGAGGAGAGCAGAGGAGGGAGAGAGAAGAGGAGAGAGGGGAGGACAGCAGGCCACAAGGAGAGAGAGAGAGGAGGAGAGGGAGAGCAGCAGGCCACAAGAGAGAGAGGAGAGGAGAGGAGAGCACAAGAAGGAGAGAGAGAGAGAGAGAGGAGGGAGAGGAGGACAGCACCCACAAGGAGAGAGAGGAGGGGAGAGGACAGGAGAGGGAGAGCACAGGAGAGGAGAGGAGAGAGAGGAGAGGAGAGGAGAGGAGAGGAGAGGTACTGCAAAATGGACTGGTTGAGATGGGCTGAAAAAAAGACAAGGACAGAGTAAATGTGGCTAAAGAGGAGAAAAGGGGTGTCTGCTTTAAGTAGAGATGGAAAGAGAGAGAGAGAGAGAGAGAGAGAGAGAGAGAGAGAGAGAGAGAGAGAGAGAGAGAGAGAGAGAGAGAGAGAGGGCATAGGTCTGTCTGGGCCATGTTAAGTGGAATGAAATGCTCCAGGAGAGAGGACAGAATAGGCTGGCTGGATTCTATCACCAGCACAGCCTTCAACGCACCGGGTGCACGGTCACAACCTGCTGCTCTGCCTAATCACACTGGACACGGGTACTCACACACACACACACACACACACACACACACACACACACACAGGAACACACATACACACACACACACTACACACTACACACCTATAGGAACAGATGCACACCACACACAGGATAAAACACACACCACAGTGACACACACACACACACACACAATACGTACGTACAGCAAAAGACACACACATACAGTACACACACCATTACAATTTGGTTAGATATTGGACGTAAATGAATATCAGGTCTATAATAACCCATGCTAGTGAAACGAGAGCAGCAAATAATCCTCTCTCTCGACAGCATTGTCTAATGTGTTTCTCTCTGTTCACAGGCGGAGAGAGAGAGAGAGAGAGAGAGAGAGGGCATGCCGTTGCACAGACACTGCACTAATATGGCACTGTCTCTCTCTCTCTCTCTCGCTCTCTCTCAAACCCAAACACACACATTCATAGAAAAAAATGGCTCCCTAACACAGACGTGCATTGTGTAGCACTTGTCATGCCAAGAAGACTGATCCTGTTATATTATGGTTTGCCTGCATGCTACACATACACGCACACGCACACGCACACGCACACACACAAATACATGCATATGAACACACACACATGCTGTGTGTCTTGTTAGCACACTGACCCACTACAACCTGCATGAAATTATATTCAGTTCCAATGTAATCTGACTCGTTCAAAGGAGAGAGAGAGGGAAGAGAGAGAAATGGTCTGGCTAGAGAAAAAAACAATCTGCTCTTTGAATATGAAACATGAATGCCAGTCAGAATCCCAGATATTTCCCTTTTCATGTGCTGCCCTGCCTGCAGAGAGGGCAGATGTGTGAACGACATTGAACGTGGCGGCTAGGTGTTTGATGTGTGTGCTACTGGTTACTGCTTCAACAAAGAGCTTCAGGTGATGCCCTCTCTCTCTCCATCCTCTCTCTCTCTCTCTCTCTCTCTCTCTCCCTCTCCCTCTCTCTCTCTCCCTCTCTTTCTCTCTCTCTCTCTCTCTCTCTCTCTCTCTCTCTCTCTCTCTCTCTCTCTCTCTCTCTCTCTCTCTCTCTCTCTCTCGCTCTCTCTCTCTATTCAGATCGCTTTGTGCTCCCTTTCTCCCCCCCCCCCCCTCTATCTCCCCCCCCCCCCTCTCTCTCTCTCTCTTTTTCTCTCTCTCTCTCTCTCTCTGCCTGGTTGGTACATCATGGTATAATTCCTGAGGTACGGCGAGTTCAAAGGTCGGCCAAATACTCTCTCTGTTCGTTAGGTAGCAGCTGGACGGTGAAACGAACGTACCCCCTGGACACACAGACAACATTGTGGGACTACTATTAATGATTATTTTCTGACAACTGTTTGTATCATGGAATAATATATAACTGATTTAGAATGGACGATGATTATAAATCCATTCATATTGGTAGAGGCAGGGGTCGGAGGACAGAGGCAGGGGTCGGAGGACAGAGGCAGGGGTCGGAGGACAGAGGCAGGGGTCGGAGGACAGAGGCGGGGGTCGGAGGACAGAGGCAGGGGTCGGAGGACAGAGGCAGGGGTCGGAGGACAGAGGCAGGGGTCGGAGGACAGAGGCAGGGGGTCGGAGGACAGAGGCAGGGGTCGGAGGACAGAGGGCTTGGGGTCGGAGGACAGAGGCAGGGGTCGGAGGACAGAGGGAGGGGTCGGAGGACAGAGGCAGGGGTCGGAGGACAGAGGCAGGGGTCGGAGGACAGAGGCAGGGGTCGGAGGACAGAGCAGGGGTCGGAGGACAGAGGGGGGGTCGGAGGACAGAGGGAGGGGTCGGAGGACAGAGGCAGGGGTCGGAGGACAGAGGGAGGGGTCGGAGGACAGAGGCTGGGGTCGGCGGACAGAGGCCGGGGTCGGAGGACAGAGGCAGGGGTCGGAGGACAGAGGCAGGGGTCGGAGGACAGAGGGAGTTTGGAGAGAGGACAAGAAAGAGGGAGAGAAACAGCAAAAGAGAGAGAGAGAGAGAAAGAGAGGGGGAGAGAGGGAGAGAGAGAGAGGCGATGAGAGAGAGAGAGAGATAGGGAGAGAAAGATAAATGATGAGAAAGAGAGCGAGAGAGAGAGAAAGAGAGCGGGAGAGAGGGGGAAAGAGAGAGAGAGAGAGAGAGAAAGGGGGGGGAGAGAGAGAGAGAGAGAGAGAGAGAGAGAGAGAGAGAGAGAGAGAGAGAGAGAGAGAGAGAGAGAGAGAAAGAGAGGGGGGGAGAGAGAGAGAGGGGGGGGGAGAGAGAGAGAGAGAGAGAGAAAGGGGGGGGAGTGAGAGAGAGAGAGAGAGAGAGAGAGAGAGAGAGAGAACAGCAGAAGACACACAGCTGGAAAGGCAACAATGTGGAGTTAACATTAATGAGGGTGACAAATGTTAGTATCAAGGTAGAATAGATTTCCTCTGGTACCTTATGAAAATATGAATATAACATGCCATGCATATCAGTGCTGATTTAAAGGATGAAAGATGCAGGACCCACATGACTGGGTAACGAGATGGATTTTTAAAAAGCAGTATAGCCAAGGAAAAAAACCCATAGCTTAGAGCTTATTCTCTGAGAAAAGCCCAGACTGATACAATATTCAAGAAAAATACATTTTTTATCTGAGGCATTTCCTATTTCAGTTGTAACCTTCCTCGTCCTGAAAGGCAAACCGAAGCAGATCAAACTTTATTACTGCATCACACTCTGTAGAGGAAGTCCTTTGGAAAGGAGACCAGAGGAACGTCAATCAACAACGTCAATATAAAATCTATAGACTAGATTTGAACTATTCCATAGAGCTTTAAATCTAGGTTGGACACATCTAAGTAAGTAAATAACTGACTATCCAGCTAATTAATGAACAGACAGACGGACAGACGGACGGACGGACGGACGGACGGACAGACAGCCATCTCTCTCTCTCTCTTTGTATCTCTCTCCCAATTCTGTCTCTCTCCCTCTCTCTCTTTCTCTCTCTCCCTCCACCTTTCTCTCTCTCCCTCCATCTCTTTCTCTCTCTCTCTCCATCTCTCTCTCTTTCTCTCTCCATCAGAACGAGTCTGAAGACAGTCATACAGTAACTGCAGCTTTATCACTTTTACAAACTAGTGTTATGTTTTTTGTGACATAAAAAGGAGCTATTGTGTCCCCTCCAAGGCACCCTAAAGGGTTTTGGTGGTGTGTGTGTGTGTGTGTGTGTGTGTGTGTGTGTGTGTGTGTGTGTGTGAGTTTAGCAGGTGCTGGCAGCAGCCATATTTTGGGGCATGTCTGGGTCCTGGTCGACCAGACGGCACCCGTGATTGGTTCACTACTCACTCTGACCAATGAGAAACCTGACCACTCATAACACACAAACACACGCACGCACGCACGCGCGCGCACACACACACACACACACACACACACACACACACACACACACACACACACACACTCACAATCATACACACACACACACACAAACCGACACATAAGCAATCAAATACACTTTCAGATAAAAAAAATAAGTACATACATAAAAATATGTAAATGGTTAACATCCTCACACATCCACAAAGTGACAAACACCTGTACTTACCCAGATGGCAGAATCAGTGAATTGAAATCCAAAGACACACCATGTAATTAGAGCGCTACGTCCACGACATAACACATGTCTGACTGCCTGTCACTTCTCTCTGTCTGTCTGCCTGTGTTTCTGCCTGTCTGTCTGCCTGTGTTTCTGCCTGTCTGTCTGCCTGTGTTTCTGCCTGTCTATCTGCATGTCAGTTTTCTGTCTGCCTGTGTTTCTGCCTGTCCGTCTGCCTGTGTTTCTACCTGTCTGTCTGCATGTCAGTTTTTTGTCTGCCTGTGTTTCTGCCTGTCTGTCTGCCTGTGTTTCTGCCTGGCTGTCTGTGTTTCTGCCTGCCTGTCTGCCTGTGTTCGTGTTTCTGCCTGTGTTTCTGCCTGTCTGTCTGCCTGTGTTTCTGCATGCCAGTTTTCTGTCTGCATGTTTTCTAGTCTGTTTATTTGTTTGTCCTTACTTTAAATCTAAAAGCTCTCTCTCTCAGTATCTCTCTCTCTCTCTCTCTCTCTCTCTCTCTCTCTCTCTCTCTCTCTCTCTCTTTACAAGTAGAGCGCTGAACTACCGTTCTGACCTCAAAGAGATTAATATAAAAAATGATATCCCTCACAATCTATGAGGTTACCAGAAGGACTGCTTCAAAAATAGCTCTGGGTCCGGACACAGTTAGGCTAGCAGGAAGCAAAGGGTTGTGGGAGATAAAGGGGGGGAAAGAACGAGGGAGCAGAAAGCAGAGGATAAAAGACAAAGCCAGCGAAGGCCTTAGGGTGTGTGTGTGTGTGTGTGTGTGTGTGTGTGTGTGTGTGTGTGTGTGTGTGTGTGTGTGTGTGTGTGTGTGTGTGTGTGTGTGCTATCTATCCATGGAGATGCGCATTATGTACAGTTATGGAGCAGGAGGCGGAGCTCAGCACATCCTCAGCTTCCTGCTGAGAAAAGTCATTATAGGGAACATGCCTCCGAGCACAATTTCACTCGCCATTACACTGTCAAATATAAGTAGTCGCTTTGAAAAACCACACCAGTCAGTGAAACACCTGGTACAGTGAGAACAGCTCACGCTCTTATGTTACACAGTTACTCAGTTACTTGGGATTAAGACATTATTATTATTATTATCATTATTATGATGATGATGTTATGTGGGCAGATATTATGATTTGATAACCGCTCCATATAGGGTTATGTGTTAGTTCTGATGTTATGGGGAGATCTTATGATTTGATAACAGCTCCATAGGGTTATGTTAATTCTGGTATGGGTTATGTGTTAATTTTGATGTTATGGGGAGATCTTATGATTTGATAACAGCTCCATAGGGTTATGTGTTAGTTCTGATGTTATGGGGAGATATTATGATTTGATAACAGCTCCATATAGGGTTATGTGTTACGTGAGAAGTCTGTTCACACTGATTAGCAGGATGAGGCGGATCAGCTGGAGATGGCGTTTGATTGGGATCCACTGTGAGATAAATACTAACATCCATCAGTAATCCAACTCCAGAAAATGTTCCCACGTTTCGCTTTTCAAACAACTCTCACAAAAGTGCTGTCGTAAATCGCTTTTCACATACATTTCACAAAAGTTTTTTTTCCCGTGGATTGATTTTCACTTAGCTCAAAAGGTCTAGAGAAACGCTGTGCTCAGGACGTTGCTGTCTTTCCGCTGTAAGTGAAAACGTAGATCAAGCTCTGCGAGGAAGCAGACATTTAGATCAGATCTTTATCCAAGGCCAAATATATTCATCCACATGTATCTCCCTCCTCCAGAGATGAGTTTCATCTGCATGGTGACACGACTCCCACTTCCTGCTTTACAGCAGTGATTCGGCCTTCAGGAGCGTTAAAAGTGTCGCACTGTCAAACTGAGAGTGTGCAACAACAAAACGGGCTTTGGGTCGACTCAGTCACACAGACAGGAACGACAAAGGAGGAACATCCCCGTACCTCAGGGGAGAACAACGCTGTGCTAGAGAACGTGTGGACCCACACCAGGACTGTTCTGACCGGCCGTTGTCCGGGGCAACACCAGTTCTGGGGAGAATGAGTTTGGACCCCCACCAACCGCTATAATGAAAGCCATTGTTCAATATTTACAACTGGAGGCTCACGAGTGAGAGAGACAGAGAG
>JAPMUY010005079.1:307500-367764 GCA_026901105.3 Galaxias olidus | reverse complement strand
CACCATAAGGATGGTAATAGCATAAAGTTGCTGGTGGAAAATTCAAGACTTAACAGGGAACCCAGTTATATGCAGCACAAACAAAGGCGTGGGAAGACAATTTTGGGCGAGATATACAATACGGATATTTCTTTTCCATCATGTTTTACAAGGCTTTTCTGGCTAACCTAACTTGGTTGATCACTTCTGTGAAAGTGCGTTCCAATACCAACATATTCAAGGCCCTCACTCATCAGTTAACAAACACCGAACAGTGGAAGAGGTTGTGTACTTAAAACTAGTCACGTCATGGACACGCCTTTCATTCCTCACCTGACCAGTTTAACAAGACCATGGTGCGAGTGAGTTAATTGCTTGCAATCTCTCTTATCAAACTCATACATTGCATTTACAGGAAATTGTAACAAAAACAAAGAATTCCCTTCTTGGACAATCATCAATCAGCTCTTATCTGTTTGTCATTTGTTTAGAAATCCTGTAACATTTAAAAGTCAGAAGCAATGTGTTTGCATGTTACCAGTTACCATGGTACCATGGTTAATGTGGTGACAGTATCATCAATAAAACAAGATTAGTCTGTTTAAGGCTCTCATCACCTGAAATATATGACTGCCTGTGCTGTTGAGGCTGAAAGTTTTCATTTAGTTCTGAACCATGCTTGTTTGAACAGTGTCTCATGTGATCAACGTGTTCTTTGATATACAATTTGACTTCTTCCTCTTTATGTGTGAGGTGTAGTCTATGTTTGGTAGTCGCTTTTGCAAGCTTTTCCTGACTCACCTTAAACCAAGATGAGAAGGTGTGACCTGAGTCTATCCCAGGGATATCATTGCACATTGAAGCAACCATCTGATTGGCATTGAGCTCCTTCAATGTTGCATTTACTGATCTCACAATGACAGAATCCGCCCGCCCCCTTTTTTCTCTCTCTCTCTCTCTCTCTCTCTCTCTCTCTCTCTCTCACATGTATCTTTATCTCTTTCACCCTGGGCTGTTGTAACTTCTTGAGGGCTTTTTACTTTGATTATTTAGAAAAGCTAAGTACTGTGTGGGTGCATGAAAAAAAATTTTTGTGCGATGGTAACCACACACCCACCTATAGACACAGAGTTATTTAGGCACACGCACACGCACACGCACACACACACACACACACACACACACACACACACACACACACACACACAAACATTTGAGGGGATAGCATCTTCAAGACGGCTAGTCTAGAAAAACAGTCTCTGTCTACGGGGCATATAAGCATAATCCTCTGGGAAGGCAGTGGTGGTGAGGATGAGCAGCAGTTATAGGACAGGTAAGAGGATGAAGAGAATGAAAAAAGTAGACCAATAAAAAGAAAATGGAAGATTAATTGAAGGGTGGATAACAGGACAACTTCGCTGATCAGAAAAGAAGTGAAAGAGTACATTTATGATATGGAAAATATGGGTGACAGAACAAGGAGGGAGGAGGAAGAATTGTAACTCACAAATCCCGTTCTGCCACCTTGGGTTTTCTCGATGCTTGACTAGAAATGGAAAGTTGTAACACCTGTAGAGAATTTCACTGTGACAGCAGCAACACAAACATGTCAGTGGAAGATGTGTACAAAAGGCAAGTCCTGTCTCATGTCACGTATCTAAAGTCATGTCACCAGAGCTTGAAACAGAGATAAGATACATTATAAATTGATTAAACAATTTATGAACACACCCTTGTATAAGTTTTACTCTCTTTTGCTGATATGTTTATGATGTTACAATCTGTCTTGTCAATGTCAAATGTGAATGTCAAATTCATTTATAAAGCACATTTAAAAACATCAACAGTTGACCAAAGGGCTGTACAATCATATTGATTTAAAAGACAAGGTATAAAAATGTGTTTTATATGGTGGCCCTGAGAGGCCAACGCACTGCAACTTCAAAAAGCATATGCAAATAGACAAAACACAAGCAAATACAAAAACATCTACATCAATTTAACAACACATAAACAGCATTTAGAAAACACGCTACAAATTCAGACAACAAAACACATTACAGAAATGCGCTGCAAATACAAAAACACAGCACATTACAGAAACGCACTGCATGTACAGACAACACAACACATTACAGAAATGCGCTGCAAATACAGACAACACATTACAGAAACGTGCTGCAAATACAGGCAACACAAGGGAAATATTTCCAGAGGACACCTAAAAGTGACAAGGATAACAAAAGAACAAAGGACCTCTGTAATGTTGTCTGGATTTGCAGTGCATTTCTGTAATGTGTTGTGTTTTCTGTATTTGCAGCGCGTTTCTGTAATGTGTTGTGTTTTCTGTAGGCCTACTTGCAGTGCGTTTCTGTAATGTGTTGCAGCGCCTTTTCTAAATGCTGCGCATGTGTTGTCAAATTGATGTAGATGTTTTCTTAATTTGCTTGTGTTTTGTCCATTGGCATGCGTTTTCTTAAGTGCAGTGCGATTGACCTCTCAGGACCACCGTAGTACATTGATCACATAGCTCAATAAGATTAATAGCAAGCCGCTTTGGAAAGTAGGCCATTCACCTTAAAATACAAAGGGAAAAAACATGACACAGATCAGTTGTAATAGTTTATCAAATTTTTCTTTCTTAAAGAAAAGAACAACTGTAAAAAATCGAAAAAAAATTAAGTGTTTAACTTCAGCACGGGGCTGTATACATTATAACCAGCAGGGGTCCTCGTTCGTAATTTCATCATGTTGGTGTGAAACGTCAACGTCAGGAAGTAACAACACTACACTGCACTAGAGACTGGATTGTAATGGAGAAATGGCTGCTCCAAAAACGAATTTGATATGGGGGATACTCTCAGTATCCTTCTTTTGCTGTTTGTCATGGAAATATTCTATTATTGGTAAGGTTATCGAGGGCTCTGTGTGATATTTAATTACCCTTTGTACTGGTCTAAATTTAATGTTACATTTGATTAACCTACTGGAGCTACGTAGCCTACCTCGACTATACTACGTGATTTAGGACTACCAAACCTTTTGTTTATTTGACTGTTTGCTCAGCTCTTTTTTTATGATTAGACTAGCCTAATACAGGGAAGAGTTCGTGTTCTTCCGTGTCGTGTTTATGGTTACCTTGCATACAGGTGTCAGAAGTGCGTTGATGCTGGCAGGCCGTGGTCTACTACTACTGGGGTTGTCTACCTGGATGGTGTCATATCTGTATCCACGCCTCCGATCTGCATTCTCCGCGAAAACTCCAGATTCATCTGCATGTAAGCCTTCGGGGAGTTAAAGGTGCAGTATGTAGTTCTAGATAATTGGGGGGGAAAATGCAAGAATTTGAATCACAACACTCAAAAAAGCCACCTCCTGAGTCTTTGGTGCCTCCTATCCCTCTGAAAGGCCCATCCCACACATGCCCGTGCGCGCTCTGACTTCTGTTGTGCACATTTTTGGTTCTCACCAACAACGCATATAGCGATGTCTGATTCCGATGTGCAAAACAAAAGAATCCCGAACGTCGTAAACGATCTAAAACTGAGTGGTTCACACCAAAGAAAAGAGCAGAGACACAAATGACCGTTTCCATAGTAACGACATAGTTAGCTAACGTTAACAAAAACAATTTCATAATTGTATTCCCCTGTTATTATGAGCAAGTGCATGACAATCGTTTTTATTTAGCTGCGGTTGGCACCATAGCTACTATACGGTGCCGAGTATATCCATGCATGAAAACGAATAATGCCTTTTTTTACAAATCTGGTGCGATACTTCCTAACGTTCTAAAACTGCACTTGGCGATTTGACAAGCCAAGTTTTTTGCAACTAGTTCACACCGCTACTACTTTTGTCTGCGACGCGAATTGTAACAACAAGCTTGTTTGGAGGGTGACGTTGTAAGCAGACCTGTATTTTACCTAGGACTGTGCACGCGAGGTGATTGACAGGCAGGTAGCCCTTACTCCTTGCAAAAAACTCCCCTGATCGGTTAGGGAGGGGCGGGCGTCCGTAGAATTTTTAAAAGCTGAATACAGGGCCCAGGGCGCTCAAATAGAGCGCACCTTCTCTCTGAGCGTTTGGTTTAATGATATCCTCCAGGAGGTATGTAATAAACGTAAAAAAACATTAAAAATTAAATTTATTGCTAGAAATTGAAACTTACATACTGCACCTTTAATAGTAATATGTAAAATGAATCAGAACAGTCTGTTGTGATCAATATGCCGTAGTTTATGACATGATATACAAGTATATGAATATGCATACTATTAAAAGTATAAAAATGATGAGCAAATATTTGTGCTGCAGACCGTGAAGATGAAGAGGCTAAACAAAGACGAAGGCTGGCCAGGGAGAAGCTACAAGAGGAGCACAGTAAAAAGGTGGACTACTGCAATACCTGCTCATCACAATCGCTTACAAAAAATAAACTACACAAATAGCATCAAAGCTAAAACCTCTTACTCTGCACCTTTTTTTGATGGAGAAATAGTCAAACATGTATACATCTAATTTTCTTTCCTCTTGTGAGTGAGTGACCCAAAACCATGGGTAAGATTTGAATGTGCACAACAAAAATGCCTGAAATGCATTAATAATGGCCATGTTATCAAATGTCCTTCCTCAGGCCTCTTCCTATGAGGAATCTGTGTTGAGACCCCGTCAGGAATCTTCTCAGAAAAAGAAAGAAGAGCAATTCTATCGCATGATCGGAGAGACTTGGAAACTCACAGAGGGCGTACCACTTGGGGTGAGAATTCAGTTTTTTTTTTTTTTAACGGTTTCGTTCTGAGAGGGTTTCACTTTACTTTTCACCAGATACAAGCTAAATAATGGGGGGCATTTAGAATAGAGAGACATAAGTCGCTCAATCATCATGAGAACATTTATTCCGCAATACAGATTTTATCGATTTCACATGCCCCCACCACCTTAACCTACTCTGGCCAGATTTACTTAATGTCATATCTGCACCAACCACAGTGAAGTCTGCATGGTTATTGTGTGTACATTACAGGAAGGAGAATCGTCACTTCAACACAGTGTCACAGAGGAGGAGAGAGGGACACCCAACGAAGAGGCAGTGAGGAGGAGGAAACTTCCAGAGAGCGCTACCAGAGTCCATCCTAAACCTCAACCCCTTCCCGCGAAGAGGGTCAGTTTTAAATTTGAGCTAATTCAAACAATAAAAAAAAACGTCATTCCACATTCCATTTATATAGCACGTTAGTATGTAAAAACCTGTCTATAGTCTTGTTTTGAAAAATGTGTTTCTTAAAAGTCAATACCACAGTCAGTCACTCTCTGTCTGTCATTGAATAGGTTGTAGTGCTACCAGAGGAACCTGCAGATGATGCTGAAGGGGTGAGTACTCTGAAACTACAGTGGACTGAAACTGTCCACGCCTAGAACCACCACCAGACAAATGGGTCTGACAAACACAGTGTTATAGTTAAACCAGATCCATCATTTCTTAGGACATAAAACAACTAAGACACTCTTAAAGCTTAAAATGAAGATTCAAATAGATAAGGGAACATTTCTACAGAGAACATGTCCTCGATGTATTTCAACTTTCTCAAAGACTGGGCAGTCAAAAATATAAGGGATGGACCGAAAGGCCTTTTTAAAGTGTGTGGCTACAGTTTAATAACGGCCCGCCCGCTGTGACATGTCGCTCTTAATATGGGTTTGGCTTGTAGGTTTGTATAATGTCGCCATTGTTTGTAGAATCTCCATTGATATGTTGAAACACTGCAACATGGCAATATTACAACCCATCCCTAGTGCCATTTAATTTCCAAATATTTACTATAGATTTCTACAATTTTGATCATGATAAGTCTGTTGTCTATATAGAATATTTTACTCAATATTTTACATGTTGAGTTCCTTAAGAGAATAAATATACATGATTTACTTAAACATAATTAATTTTGTGTGACAGTGAAAACATGACAGTATCTCCCATCTGTTTGCAGGTTGTCAGAGTGGCGATGAGATGTCCAAGTGGGAGGACACTCCACAGAAGGTTCCTGAAATCACACAGCTCTTCCGTAAGAAACCGAAAGATTCTCGTTATACAAAGCCCAAGCTGTGTCTTATTTACAGCAATACCATGACATTCTCTATCTGCTTTGTTAACCAAAACATAAGAAGTTTAATAGATTTTAACAATTTAAGAAAAAACTTTTCTGGGTGAATACTGAAATATTACTGATATTACATTCCCACAAAATAGTGATGACAGATGACTTGCCCACTTTTGATGACGAAACAATCTCTTGACTGAATTTTTTTCTTCTCCTCAATGACTCAATCTTGTGATCTGTACGATAGGTTCTCCTGGACTGGTTAATGAAATCTGGTTACCACCCAACCATCTACACTGTGTGTACATCGTATCCCAGGAGCCCCCTGCTGACTGGGAGAGACATCACCATGGAGGAGGCAGGCATCCTGTCCCACACTGTATTAAACATTGAAGAGAAGGATCCATCTGAAACATAACAGGGCTACCTAGAGGACCTGTCCTTACTTCCTTTTTGTGCCAATTTTCAGCCCAGACACTTTTACTGACTTTTGATGCTGCTTTATCAAACTCCAGAACATTACAGTATAACGATTTAAATCCTCATCATCATCATCATGATGATGATGATGAGTTAAATCCTCAAACTGCTTTTATACTTCAAAATTGCAATATGCACACTATTTTCAGACTTTACACAACTCTTTCTTTCAAACCAATGCTGTCCAATTAGTACATTTTTATCTTCAAATTGCATTCATCTGTTACAAAACCATTTCTTACTAATTATTTCTGGTTGAAGTGTTTTGTAAACAGTGACAAATATTGAAACTTGACCTGGAGTTGTTGATTTGGTGTATTTACGATTAAAAGTACTTTATTAGTTTAAATACATCAAAGTAGAGGCAATCACTTCATGACAAATATACAGAGAGAGGACAGTAAATACGGCATAGACAAAAGGGTAAGAGTAATTGAGGGATGAAGTATACATACATAAAGAACACACTCCAGCTGAGGAAGATACTTTTTCCTCCTCTTTTTTGAAGCATCAATCCAAAGAATAGTAGTGTTTGTCGTATGTAGGAGCAGTAGGTTGTGTAAGCTTGTGCATTTATATAAAATAATACCGTAATTCACATGCCCGGCATTGCCATCCTTAAATGTATTACCTGTTCAGTGACCTTTAGGGGGGGGGGGGGAAGGGATCTAGGACAGGGGAAAGGCTGGGGAGTGCGACTTGTCACATATTTTTCTTTGAGTAACGTACAGTCCATGAACATAAAAGAGAGAACATTACTATCAATAGTATACAGCAGGCAATTGCACTAAAAGGCTAAGACAGGAAACTGTGTAGCTGTACTGAGACACAGGGCAATATTGATATCATATCTTTATGTGGGTGTAGTACTCAATGCTTCATATGGCACGTTTTGGTCCATGTTAGTGCTTTGATGTTGTGATGGGTCTAATGCAAACAGGTATCGATTGGAGGGGTAGTTTGCTGCTAGTTCTGGTTGCTTGCTGTAGATGTGTGGCTGCTGTCTCCCTTCACCAGACCCAGGTGCAGGGTTGGGGTGTGCACGTGTTTATAAGAAGTAGTCGGGGGTGCGGCGAGTGACATGGGGCTCTCCGCGGCGAGGGGCAGGGTCAAACTGAAGGCTGTAGGAGGAAAGGGACACAGCAAATTAGCATGATGAAACAGCATGGGACCCTCTTTGAAATTATGAACAACAAAGACAAATATGTACAGTATATGTCGACACTATAAAATAAGAAAACAAGGAAACTCATGGCGCAGTTATCAAACAAGGTTTTAGTATGCTAAAAATGTAAAACGTTAAGTGAAATTATTATTTACATGATATAAAAATCTTATAAATATTCAAGGATTTACGGGAGTCATCCTCAACGCACCATGCAATCCAACACATTATCATGTAACACAATGTCCCGGAGTCTCGCACACAAAGGTCACGTATATAGAAGAAGAACCGTGTTCACGAAAAAGGTAATTTAAGACTTACAAAGAGTATTTAAGAGTATCATCCAGTTCCATGATGGCAGCCTGGTTGCCACAGCGATAGCAGTAGTTTGGCGCACTGAAGATAGTGACAACATTTCTATCATGACACCAGTTGTAGCCCTGTGAAAATAATAAATAATAATACACTTGTGTTTAGAGGTCAATGGTGCATATACAGCTGCTGGACCAAGGAGTATATATTACGCTAAATAAAATAAAGCCTTAAATGGCTAGACACTAGACATATTTCCTACAGCATGTAGATATTGCACACATTGTTAATGATCCACACAAAGAAAGAGGACTTTGGGGCACATAAAATCCCAACAAAACTTTGATCAAGAGTTTATCTTGTTAGAATCGTTTCAGCTAGCTAGTAACTAAATAGCACCGCTATTTAACATGACATTCTCCATGTCAAAGAACAAAACCTTGTTCAAAACAAAACCTTCCTTAAAGGTTTAAGTCTCAATCTGCTAAGTAAACTACAATGGCGAACCGTATCACAAACACTATTGAGTTATTATTATTACGGAAGTTGGTTGCATGTCCGTATTATATAAAAGATGAAACAAAAATAATTATCGAAAAGTAAACTTGACAAAAAAAAAAACGTAATGTTTGAAAAGAACCATTACCTCCATGACCAGCTGGTGGGCTCGGGACACCAGAGTGAGGCCGTTGGCATGGTTGAAGGTTTCAGAGATGTCCTGTCCGAAGGTGTAGCCAGCACCTCGGGGGGAGATGCCCCAGCCCCCGCGATCGTCAGGGTCTGACCACAGCAAGTCACACATGGGACCCTGTAAAACACACACACACACACACACACACACACACACACACACACACACGCGCGCGCACGCACGCGCAGACACACATCATTGAACAGTCTGATTATACAATGAACAGGCCTAAGACTCTGGGGGGAAAAATAAAATAAAAAAGGGGGGTTGATGCCTCACATCATCGTTGCCCCATTTGAATCACCAAAGTTTAAACATTTATGGGTGTTCTTTGTTACCAATTCTTTGTTCATTAAATGCTACTTGCGCCATTATTTGTCTTAAATAACACCTTTCGTAAAGGGCCAGTTGAGTTTAACATTTGCATAAGTTCATACCATGCCACATAAAGCTATGGTCTAGCTTACTGTACTAGTCCAGCCCAAACACCTTGACTTTGCCCACTTGCACACTGTTCCAAGTTCAATGACCTCGTCGAGTTGTATAACAATTCCAACGAAATTGCAGCAGCAGGTTAAACCCTCCCTATGTGAAGGATGAACTCATCCTGGATGACAGCTCGTCAGGGTGACCCTACTCTGCTCCAAGACAGACAGAGCTGCAGGCAGACAGGCGGGCCGACAGGCTGGCTGTGGCTGAGTGGTAATGCCTGCTGGCAGGCAGCTCGCACTGACCTCGTGAGGAACCTCCTGTAGGCGGTCCAGGGCTCGGATGTGATCCAGTGTGTCGATAGAGGGAGAGAGGCCGCCGTGCAAGCAGAATATCTGAGCCAGGAGGATAAGGAGGATGGAGAGAGAGGGGGAGGATGGTAAGATAAAGAGAGAGCGAGAGAGGGGTGGGGGGGTTGATTGATTTAATTTCACTTTACAGATTTGCATACAAAAGGAAAGACGGACGCAACACGACACAATGTGAAGTCACAAAATGTCTGGTGAAGACAGACTCCAGAAAAAACACGTGATTTGTTCGAGTGCACACACTACTTACCGCAAGTGAACAGAGACATGATTTTTTTCTAATAGTGTATACATTTCAATAAAACAAGCGACATTTGTCGAGTTAATTTTACAATTAGGGTCAAATGTGAGCAGACAAATTAGAGCGGAAAACACTAATGCTCTCACCTGCTCGTCAACCAGGGCTGTGAGAGGGAGATAGTCAAAAAGGTCTGTGAAGTATTTCCAAACGTTGGCGTTGCCATACTTCCTCAAACACTCGTCGTAGAAGCCATACACCTGCGTGATCTGTCTGCTCTCGTGGTTCCCCCGCAGTATGGTGATTCGCTTCGGGTAACGGACCTAGGACGAAGGGGACAATTCACAATAGTATTTAAAAGTGTACTACACATGTGGCGTATATATATATATAAATGTCATCCAGAGTTTTACTTGCTAATTAAAGGGACTTGTGTCATGGCTTTCGGAAGCAGTTTTTAAATAGAATTTTAAAGTTGGCAAGAGCTGCTAAATCCTAAAACATACTTCATCATCTTCTGAGCTAATGAGGTGATCCCCACATAAACAGCTTTCATGGAGCTGAAGCAATTACCCAAATGCTGTGCTGTCATTCAGCCAATGCCGGCAGAGTAAATCTCAATAGAAGACATAATGTTGAAAGCAGTACACCATCAGTGAGACAATATACATTGTAACTTACAATTGGTCAGCATGCTGACTGAGCTCAGAAACTCAAGACAAGCGACTAGAAAAAAAAAAAAAGACTCCTGTATGCTACAAGGTTTTGTTACACACAAAACATGACTAGTTCAGATAGAACCTGTACCCTAACCATGCAGCTGCAAGAGAAGCCTGGGATTGCTTGCTTTAAAGGTCAGCAACAGAGAGAATACCGAGAAGTAAGTTAAATGCTTTCCCCTGACATTTTCTTCTGCAAACAATAGTCTTTTTCTTTAGTGTCTTGACCACCAGATTGCAAGATAGTAGATAGCTGGTGTAGGAGTCGGAAATGGGAATTTGATAATTATTTATTATGAAAATTTTGGTAAGTGATTATTGATGTTTATTTTGTTGACACTTAGACAACGATATTAAGTTATTAATCTCTTATCGTTTATAATTTGTTAGTGCTTGGAGTGACGTGATGTGGACGGCCAGCTGGTGTGTCGGAACAGCTAATTAGACTTTAGTTCATTGTTTGGTGATCGAGGGCTGAACAAGTTTTTTTAGAAGCCTCGGTGCACTACAGTCTTTGACCATAATCATAATCTCAAACCAAGATGCCTTCGCCTGCCGTGGATTTGTGAGTAGCAAAAGGTCTATGGAAGTTGCTGTCAAGTTCCCCGCTGCAGACAAGGTAAAACTAACGAAAGACAATAACTGATGTGCGTCAACTAGCAAAGGGTTTCAAAACTGAAGTGGTAAATGAATTTAACGAAACGAATTGCCACTACAGCTGGTATTTATATCATTGGAGCGGGGTCGAATTTGGAATGTCTAATAACCACTTTTAAACAAATTACTGAGTAGCCTAATTAAAAAGAGATAATTACTTACATAATTTCTAGACCATCTAGGCCCAACCCCAGGTAGAATAACAAAGCTATTAATATTACATAAAAATTTTGCTTTTTACCATATAAGGATGCAATCATTCTTTCTTACAAGTGATTTTAATAAACAAATTAAATAAAATCAATTAATTAACCGTCCAGTCTCTATTACCTTTAAGGATACAAGAAGTGTGACAGTTTCGACCGAGTAGTAGCCTCTGTCCACGTAGTCTCCCATGAACAGGTAGTTGGTGTCGGGGGACTTGCCCCCGATTCTGAACAGTTCCATGAGGTCATGGAACTGGCCATGCACATCGCCACACACTGTGACGGGGCAGCGCACCTCCTGCACATTGGACTCCTTGGTCAGAATCTCCTTAGCCTAAAGGCATACACAAAATTACTGAGGGATGATAACAAGCAGGTAAATCACATCACTAAAGATTAAAGAAAAATGTTTTGGTACTGTTCTCATTTGTTTTTTGGAATCATTCCAAATTGTGGAAAGTTCTTCCCCTCGACTGAAGGTCAAACAGAAAGAAGGTTACAGACAATTGCTGAATGACAAAGCGTGTTATGGTTAATGCCCTGACTCACATTAACATAATATAGGCCTAACAGAGAAATGGCAAGTTGAATATGAAAGTGTTGAAACAGTAACATAAAAAAGAATAAGTCAAAAATGTATAATCATATCCCCCTGCTCATCCATACAAAAGCATTTCACCATCATCACTATGGAGACAATGTCAATGTGTATCCATGGAAACCTCTTCTCAGTGCCCTTCCTCATTCTTCCTCCTTGGTTTGATTACTATTATGTATGCCAGCCAGCTACATTCGATTTAAGTTGTAAATTAGCCAAACAAAACTTGTCTATCAAAGCCAATTAACTTCAGAGTCAACTTCTATCAAAAAATAAATACACATAGATGTAAAGTTTCTGTGGTGCAAGCAATATCGTATGAATTATTAATTTTGGGGAAACAGCTAAACGCTAAGCAAAATATTCACTGTTCATGTGCCTGGTGAGTTTAACGTTTTAACGTTTAGCTAGAAACTAAGAAGAAACATTACACAATAAAACGTTAGACATATACCACAAGCGGCCAGCAATCTGAAAGTTCAAGATCTGGTCAAGTAACTACTAACACGAATGATCTGACCGCAGCCCAAAGGCAAAGGATGTGGGCTATAATTTTAATTAGTGAGTTTTTTTTTTTACGTCAGGCTAGACTAGCCAGTTCGATTGCATCGCTTGATGGAGAGTCATGCCAAAACGTTAAAGACTAGTTACACCCTGGGTCTTGTTCTTGCATTCTGGCCCACAATGGCATGTGCATGGTTTGCCGACGTCAGCTAGTACTAGCCCCAAAATTATAACTGGTGGTGCAAACAAGCAGTAACGTTTTTATTTGGGGCATTAAAATATGACTGAACGACCCGCAACTAGACTAGAGGCCTTGCTCACGTTTGTGTTACTGTTAACAGTGCTAGCAGCCTTAAAATCTGATTGCACCATTGGCTCCTGTGCTGCTAACGCAGTTCGTGTAATGATAAATCGTTGCATTACGATCTTACCTTTTCGCAAAGCGTCCTCACTTGATTCTCGGACAGCTGCTTGCATTCATTTAGTTGTTCGACCCACTGGTCCAATTCTTTAGTGAATACTTTATCATCCATTTTGACGGAATTGGAACTAGCCAGCTATCTCACGTTTCTGTTCTTTAGTTAGTGCTGGCTTTCACAGAGCCAATGCTGATTTTAATTTTCGAACTGACAACTCAGATTAGCTAGCTTGCTAGCCAACTAACTAACTAAGTAAGTAAGTGTAGCTCGCTAGCAGCAAAACTGAGACTGCGTAGCTCCACTTCGGTTATCTGTAAGCTAATGTTATGGTTAGCTGGCTACCGCTAACCAAACTGAAGAGTGGTCCGTGGCTTTAATGACGATTTCAACAGTTCGATGGGTTACAAGTCCGTTGGTACCGAACGTGGCGGGTGGCACAAACAAACCGGACTCTACTGATTTTGACCTCAGCAGCGAGCGATAAATCGGCCTCGCGCTCTCCCTCTTCTCCTCTCCCCCGACCTTCTACTAGACATGAAGGAAATGTGCTGTGTGTAATGGCCGCTTAGTGTTTGGCTCAGCGCGTCATCCTATAGACGAATGAGATCAGAGCGAGAGCGCCGCCTCAAGAATAGCGTATTATTTTATTACTATGTAGGCCTATCAATGTATTTATACAGGGTCGACCGACTGAGAGATTCAACATACCACAACTTAAATGTGTTGCAAGTGTCCCTGGCATTCGAGTTCCTGGCTTGTGCAATATTATAATTTTTTATTATTATTTATTTTATTTATACAGGGTTAACCGACTGAGACCAGGGCTGCGTTCAGCCTCGACAAAATGTAGCAAAACATTTATTTAAACGGAAACGGTGGCTCGTTGAACACTCTGTTTTTTGCAAGCATTGCAACTATACAATTCCTAGACAAACATGTCTTCAGTTGTTTCCTAACACACTGCAATAGCTGCATTTATAAACGACCCTAGTAGGATTCATTGTGTGCACTGCATTTTTAATTCGACGGCCTTTAAAATCATGTCGCTGCTGATTGGGTAACACCTCTGACACCCACCAAACGAGAGAAAACATCTCAAAGGCCGTTGCGCACCGTTTCAAACACCTTTTCGAGGAAACATCGTTCAACCAGGAAACCGTAGCAAAACGGTGCACGCCGTTTTGAGATTGAACGTGCCCCATGTCTCTTTTCCAGCAGTACCAGGCAGAATATATAAATTGCATCAAAAAACTTTAAAATACTATAATAATAAATAATATATCCTTTTTAAGATAATAATACATTTTATTTGAGGGCGCATTTCATAGCATAGGCCTATAATAATTAACTGTTTTTTAAACAAATGTTACACACCGTTACATTTTTTGTCATTGTCTAGCCTACTCTATTTAAACACTGTACACAGGGTGAAGGCAACATCTTCAGAGATCTTAAACATGTGTACAGTTCAACTCACATTTGAAGGTCAAACTTTGATTTAATTTGTTCTAAACCATTATCTTGACATGCCATTGCGCAACCAAATTAGTGGTTAAATATAATCGACTTTAACTGTGTAGGCTATTCTTGATATTGTACTTTGTATCCCACAATTCAATCGGTCGCCGTTAGGCCTAAGCCCTCAGTGCCAACTATTGATGACGGGCCCAAATAGCCAAAAAAGTTGCCTCTTGGACTTCGGAGATCCATCCCCTCTAAAATGTGAAGCTTCCTTGAGTGGTGCTTTGCAACGTTTATGCAACCATTGTGGCTAACTAGGCCTAGCCTATATCAAGCTGGTTTTGGGATATATTTTTGATCATGTGAGATCATATTCTATTGTAAAGCTAAATTGTCAGTAGCAGGTTATAAAAACATAGCATGTATGATCAAAGTAACCAATGGAATAGTAACCACTGGGAAAATGTGTAGGCCTATTGTTTCTTCCTCATTGGTCATACACAACAACTTTATGAATAACATTGTACTCAAATTGCCGCCAAAGAAAATGTTTTTAAATATATGTTTAAAACACTTTAATTTACATACTAAAATGCCTGAAGGTTTGACATGGCAAAGGGTATAAAAAAATCAAATAAACATACAATGAACACTGTACAGTTAAATACTCTCAATATTCACAATATATAGGCCTAGAGGTAATGTGTTAATTGTACATACACACTTAAGTACTATACGTTATTGTCTTGAAGGTCAGATCATTAAAATCCTTAACTTTAGATTTTATAGTGATTATGAATAGTGCATTTGAAAATACTGTAATGAACAGCATTTTATAAATACCCCACTTAAGAAACTATATACAACAATAGTAACATGTTAAAATTTACCGTAAACATTTATAAAAAAAATGCATACGAAGTAAAATAGGTCAGACCTTTGTTTACTGACTCAAAAAAGTACCACTTCATTTTTGTATGCTAGACTTTACACAGTTTTTCTGGCTTCAAAATCTAGCATAAAGTGCCTCATAAATAAATGCCTCATAGACCTGTATAGCCCTTCCTTATGTTGGATAAGGATAAGGATGAAATCTTCTCTGGCTACACAGAGTTCCTTTAGATGCACTGGGTTTGTTTGTGGAATAGGTCTGACCATTCAGCAGGAAATAGGGATAGTTAATAGGAGGGGATGCAAGTAGAGGTAGGCCATGGTTTGTAGTGCTTGGGGTTGGCAGAGGGCGAGAACGGTATGGTTGTTCAGCTGAATTTACAGGTAATGGCATGGGAGGAGGAGGAGGAGCAGGAGGCTGGAGAAAAGAAGGTGTAGAGAAGGACCAGATAGAAGGAGGGGTTTGTTCCTGAGAGAAGATGGGGACATGACCCTCGTGAGTTCGGTCCCTTTGTGTCTTGTTATGTAACCACCAAGGACTGGGCCACTGTAATGGGACGGCTGACTTACTTCCTGGTTGCAGGTGTGTCTGTGCCTTTTCCATTGCCATTTTTTTAGTTAGAAGGCAAGCCCTGATTTCAGGAAAGGGCTGGATAGCATGGGATAGATATGGTTGGGGGATCATGTGACTTTGTTGTTGGTCCTCATTTGACTGATCTCTGTGGTTGATGACCTGGTTCTTGGAGAGGTTTTCCTGTGGTTGTGAAACAGACCGATAAAGAGGTGCAGGGGGGTTTGGGGGTCTGGCCAAATGGCACACTCTTGGTTGGCCCTTGTTGGAACCATCGTCCGGCCTTTCTGGGCTAGAAAGAAAATCATCACGTTATATCTGTAATAATACAGTACAGTAATAATACATTAATTTGAATGTAGGCTAATTTATGCACAAAGGTGAAGGAAAGGTTCTTCGTGGAGTTTTTAAATCAGCAGATAAAATGCAAATTATACTAAGATTGGTATTCAACATTATGTTAACCAATTGAGCTTACCTTGTTCCACCTGTTAGATCAATCACTTGTTCAGCAACTTTGTTCTAGAAAATAAATAACATATTTTTCAGTTATGTTAATTAAGTATCAAGGACAGTGTAATCCTCACAGTTAACAAAATAATAAATTGCTTTGAGCAAAACTGTTTCGTTTTATAAATTGTAAAATACGTATTCAATTCAGACAATAACATCAAACAGAAACAGTCAATTTTGTGTACGTTCAAGTAACTGAATGATTGAGGCTTTATTGCTTAATACTGAATGGCATTGTGTTGATGTTATTTTGCATGGTGTAACTAACCTTTACATAGCTTCTCTTCTTCCTGGGCATTCCTCGACCTTTGACCTTATGTGTTGTATCAGGCACCTTTGACTGCTGCCCTGAGAGCCTAGCCTTGGCCTGCATCTGAGGATTTTTAGCCGACAATCTTTTGTGCAACAGAGCAACGCCGGATTCCGTCTTTCCATAGACCATTTGGGAGTTTTCCGCCCTGTATTTACTAAGCACTTCATGCGATGCAGGATGTGTACAAGAAGCATCTCTCCACACTAAGACCTTTGAAGCGTCATAAAAAAGATGTTCCATGCCAAACCATGAAATCTGGCTGACTTCAGTGTTTTTTGAGTTCTTCAAATGTGAGATCTTCTCTTGGAGGAAACGACACATCAAGGCAAGGTGCTCCGCTTTCCCCATGTCAAACTTTTCCTCTAGTTGGTCAGCTGGAGTCTCCGTGAAGATGGTCACCAGGCTTTGAATCCTTTGCAAGCTCTCCAAACTGTTTCCAATGTTAAGCATGCATGACAGTGGCACGGAAAAGTAGAAGCTGCCTATGTCGGGTGGGTTACGCAACGCAGCCTCAATCTCAAGCTTTTCCCTTTTGCTTTTGAGATACATGTAGTAAGACGTGTCCGGTGCTGCCTGGAGCCTTTGACATAATGATGACACTGCTGCGTGATACCTTTGCAATGCAGTGGGGCCTTCTAGGGTTAAGCTGGTCTGAAATGTTGTGTATAAAGAGGACTGCTGTTGGAATCCCACTTTGCCTTTGAAAAGTTCACCATACAGGGTGGAGTCATACCACAATAAGCTCCTGAACGTTGACTGTCCACTCAGGTATCTCATCTTGTTGTCAACAAACTGCCAACTCTCCAACATCATTTGTAATTCCAAAAAGGAATTTATGGCTTTGTATTTTAAGTCAGTCGGTAACGGAGGGTGGTCCAAGTACCTCTCCAGAATCAGATCTCTAGTCACAGCGATTTTATTGGCCTGTACATCCTGTTTTTTCTCAAAGTTTGAGATGAAGTGCTGAAGCATGATTTTACAAGTATTGCGCAACGAGGACAGTTGAAATAGAGAGTCTGCGTTGTCTCCCTGCTTAAGGATCTTTGAGATATCTGTCACTGTATAAGATTTTGATGTAGCAGAGTGGATTTTTAAGCTTGCTGATGGCTGTATGACGTCAAGTTGTACTAGTTTTGATTGCGGTGTCATGATGTTAATATTGTTGGCATATGGTGGTAAGTTATTGTTGTTACCTTGCTGTTCTGCGGAAGGATTTGATTCTAGTCTTTCTTTTAAAGAAGTCCAGTCAGTGTCAGGTACACTTGTGGAGATTTCTGAGTTGTTTACATCCTGATTTATGTGGGCAGTGGCAGGCTTTGTGGAGAATTCAGAGGCTTCTAGCATAGATGTACTATCTGGGCTAATGCAAGGAACATCGTCTGCCATTGCCGCTTTTGTTTTCTCTTTGTCAGGTATGGTACTTTTTTCATTTTCCATTTTGGGAGAGTTTTCCATGCTTAAAATATTTGTTCCATATTTACCTGCCATTTTTAAATCATAATTTTCCCGTTCTTGTGTAATTGCAAATTGATAGTGTAACTGTTTTGTACTATTTTGGTTGGATTTTCTCTTTTCGTTCTCTTTTAGATTTGGTAACTCCACCCTGTCAAGCACCAGGAACTTAACTGATTGACAGGGCTGCAGCTGGGGGTAATCTTTCTCCTTAGGGGCCTCACAGATATGAAGCACATCCTCATCATCACTTTCAGAGGCTTGATCTATACTTTTAATTTCCTCTTCTTTCTGAACTGTCGACTCAAACTGTGTCAAAAATTCTCTTAACCTGCAGATGAGTTTGACTTCCTTATCCAATGTGTTTGTTTTGTCACCTGTCATCGGTAAGTGGGAGGCGTCTGGATTCTCATTGCATTCATTGTTTACACTCGGCGCCTCACTGCCACACAGGATCTCTATGGCTGCATCAAGCGGATACACCGTGACCTCTGGAAGGGAAACGACCTCTCCAACACTGGTCTTTGTATTAGGCCCACTAGTCTCTTTAATTGATTCACTAGGTTCTTTGTCAATTTGCATTGACATTTCCTGCTTTACATCCTCAACCTCCTTGTTTTCCTCCCCGTCCCTGTTTTCCTCCATTTTGTTTAGATTTACTGGAAATTCAATGTCCTGGCATATTTTAGAATCAATGGCACAATGTCTCTGAAGTAAAGTTTCCCCGGGGTTAATGGCGGTTGATTCAATAGGTTCTGCGTCAGTTTGCATTGAAAGTTCTGGCTGTGCGTCCTCCCTAAGGTTTCCCTCCACTCCACTGTTTAGATTGACTGTATTCCCATTCTCCTGGCATTGACTAGAAGTACTAGCACAGTCATTTTGAAATAATCCCCCCCCAGGGGCAATGGGGGATGATTCAATGAGTTCTGTGTCCATTTGTATTGACATTTCTGACTGAACATCCTTCCCCTCTTTATTTTCCACCATTTTGTTTAGATGTATTGTAGGACCATTTTCTTGACATTCACTAGAAGTAATATCACAATCATTTTTAAGTAACTTTTCTCCGGGAGTAATTGGGGTTGACATTTCTGGCTCTACATCCTCCCCATTCTTTTTTCCCTCAGTTTTGTTTAGATATGCTGTTTGCCCATTCTCTTGGTAGGGACTAGAAGTAATGGCACAATTGTTTTGTAGCAATGTGTCTCCAGAGGTAATGTGGGTTATTTGAGATGCCTCATTATTGGGTATAATGTCATTGTTGAAGGTTCTATATAGAGACAGGTTCTTTACTTTTGTAGTCTGTTCGTCAGAGTCATTCTTGTCACTCCCTGATTCTGACAGCTTCTCAGAGATGATTTTGATTGTTGAGATGGCTATAACATCAGTTTCACTATGCGGGACCTCTGTGTCACCCATTGCCTCTGTCCTCTCAGCAGATGGGTTTGTTGTTGTCAACTGATCATTTAACGTTAGCAGTTGTTCATTCTCTGGCTGGTTGGGACGATTATTATACTCAGATACAATTTCCTCTTGTTTATCTGAAATAACTGCTGAAGGATTGCTCCTTTTGCTCAAACCTGGGATTCTGTTGGTATGAAATCTGTAATTGTGTGTCCGCCAGCTATTACTTCTCCTGAAATCCCTCAACATCTTCATAATGACACTTGTTTTTGGTTTCACCGTGGCTGCGTTTATGGAGCCAGATGAGTTTAGTGTAGATAACCTATGAGCCTCAGATTTAGATTCGGTCCCCAAGCGTCTATTTCTGCTGCTCCTTCTGACCTTTGAGGGAAAACAAGTGTCGGTTTTTAAGTTCCTGTTGTCGTCTGTAACACATTTGTTAATAATCGCATTTCTTTGTACCTCTATTGGAGATGTCTCATAAGTCTGTTTTGATGATTCTTTTGATACAATTGTTTGTGGATGATCAAAAACAGATTTTCCCAAATTGGAAATTTCCTTCATTTGGTTCACATGCTTTATTTTCTTCCTGCTGAGTGAAGCCTTTTCCTTTTCATTGTATTTGTCCGCCAACCACCTGATTAGTTTAACATTGTAGGAGGTCTCTGGGTGTACTCCCTCTCTTTTACTGGAGTTGGTAGGGGAATTCCTCCCTCCTATAATAGTTATATTCCCCGAGTCACAACTGTCCTTTGCAAGGGCTTCATTTGTCTGTTTATTTGGCGGGACTTCAGGGGACCCGGGGAAAGAAAATCTTTTCGACAGAGAAGGTAATTCACTGGGTGCACGATGTTCACGATCAATTCCTTCTATAGTGATGGGAAAACAACCGTCCTCGTCATCGCAATAATCAGTTGAGTTGCTTGACGGTAACATCGGTTTAATTTTCTCCATGGGTATGTGACTATGCTTTGGTTTGAGGTAGTTTTGACTCAAGATTGAACCGTTTTGAAAAGACAAGTGACGAAGCTGGCTGTGAAGTCTGGTACACAGAGCCAAATAAACAGTGTCCATGAATGGTAACTTCTCACTTTGTCTTTTAAGTCTGGTGCGACTCACGTCCATAACCTCTGAGCCGTGTGTTTTCGGTTGACTGTCTAGCTGTTGGAGAATGCAGTTGTATCCCTTGTCGATTTCACGATTGGGACTCTTTAAGGTTGACCTTGAGACACACTCAGATTTCTCTGTCTCATACACATCCTCGGAATAAACATCCTCACAGGCTCCCATCATATTAGCCGGGCTCCCGTGATGGCACACAGTACAACAGTCCGAGTCTAATGGCTTGTTGATACCATTCGTTTTCTCATCTTCTCGTGACTGATCGTTAGACTTTTCAAGGCCTGCTTCCTCTCCTGACGCCTGCATACGTCTCTCATCGAGCCCTGTCGTCACACCGTTATGGATGGTTTCATTAGACCACACCATTAGTTCAGATTGATCTTCCGTAACTGCCACGCATTCCTCTGTGTCATCACGTGGGAGTTTAACTGCTGCTGATGTAGATTGGGATCTTACCATTGTGTTCTGGGAGTCTATTTCCAAGTTTGGTGTTTGGTTGACAGTCTTTATCTGATTTTCATTGTTTGTGTGGCAATTAAGATCTCCCCAGTTGGAAGTGGAAATGGGGATGGTTACCGTTTGTACGGAAGTTACAGTATTACCTTTAGATTGCTCACATAGTATTGTTCTATCATGGTTATTATTTGTGACTGTGGTTTGTTTGTCAAGCTGCATTGTCCTATTGGGTTCTGTAGGTGCAATATTTTCAAATATTCCTGAAGGTGGCGCCATAACCTCTTTTGCGTCTCTGTGAACTGTATCAACATTTTCACCTGTTGCTTCCTCATTTGTTTTTTGCTTATTTTCTGGAAGGTCCACATTTGTTTGTATGGCGGATTCAGTCTTGGGGTTAGCGCTATAATGTTTATCTTTTGACTTGTCCAATCCTAAATGTTTTAAATTTAAACCAAGTGGTAAAGACAAATCTTGAACAGGACCAAGTTTATGAAACAACAAGTCCGTTATAGAGAATTTGGGGGGCATTTTGGAGGTTCTAACTGTTTTGGAAGATTCACATAGATCTATCATTTGGACCTCTTGCTGCCTTTGCTGATAATTGTCCCCAATAAGTGTCGTACTGTTGCACTTTTGCTCTGGCTTTGTGATAGGAAAATTAACATCATTCCCTGTTTTGCACGATTTAACAGTGCACACATTCTCATCGGGAACAACCGCCCCTTTTTTTTGCTTTTGATAGAAGTGGTCATAGAAATTAATCCTCTCCAATAGTAAATTTTTCTCCGCGAAAGACAGATTTTTTAAAGACCAAACTTTCTCTTTCCTCTCTTCCTTAGACAGAGGTAGATATGCCGCATACTTACGAAATTTCATTTTTAGCATCTTGCCTGATGGTTGTGTTTCGTTTGCACATGCAGCCTTTCTGTTAATCAAGTCAGCAGATAATGGTGGATCAAGTAGTTGACATTGTTTGTCGTCTTTTCCTTTAATTTTCCATACCACACTGTGCTTTTCCTTTAATAATCTGGATGTATCAACCTCCAGTCGTATCTTCCCGACCGTTTCACATCCTGACGTTATTTTGTGACATTCCCCTTCTATATCTACAGAGGGCGATGTTTCAATGTTGCTCAATGATCGTCTTTGTATTCGCGGATCCTTTATCACACGAGAAGAATACACCAGAGAGGACACTTTTTCAGGCTGTTGCCTTTGGTTATAGGGAATATTCTGACTTGTTTTAACAGGGTTAAAGGGATCAATATGTTCCCTCGTGTTTTCACCAGTCAGTGGAGCAGAATGTGGATGAACAAGGTCAAGCTGTTGGGAAGGTTGGAATCCAATGTTTGGTGCCCGCAAATTATTTGGTGGCATCTCTGACTTTCCGTCATGACAGTTTGTGAATCCAGGCACAACTGCTGCCTCAGGCATTCCAAAATATTTGAACTTCACCGTGGCATTCTGTCCTTTTCCCCTTCTCTCCGCCACTGTGCATGTTTCTAAGATTATTGCCGGGTCTGCAAAAGAATACAATTAAATAATATAAAACCTCATATTACCATAGTTGTCTGGATGTTTTTGTATTATTTCATACATATTATTAACTGTATTGCGCAAATACATTTCACTGCCATTTACACTGCGATTATAGAGTGAAAAGAAAGCATAGAAAGAAATACCCCATCATTTGCATATATTAGGCCTATCTCATATGCAGAGGGCCGATAAATACAGTGCTGCAAACATGATTGTAAAGGTACAGATGTAGAAGTCTTTGACTAAAGTTTGACTGATAGTTTCATACCCAGTGGAGTCAGCTTAAGTGAAGGCGCTGGAATGGATATGCTTAGGGGTGTGGACGGAGATGGGTTTTGTGCATGTTTAACGGAAACCGCAGCAAAGGGCAAGCATTGCCTTGGTCTAGTTTTCAGCTCCTGTTCGTTGTTGTAGTCAAAGAGGAACACCTGTAAATGCAATAGAGATACACATTACAAGATGACACCTGGATATAGCAAGAGACTCCTTAGAGGTCATCAAATTTAGGGCTACCATTGAGAGTGAGGGAAAATAGCGATCATTATCTTGATGTTGAGGTCCCACAATTTGCTGGTGTATTAGTTTTTCTTTCCGTTTTCAAGCTTTCGCTTACATTGTATTGGCATGGTGTTCTCTAAGAATGTGATTAGCACACAGAGGAGGGTAAAAACCTTATGGACATTAAAGGGTCATGAGGTGCTAAAAAGAATAGCGGGGCAAAAGGCTCCACTGATAATTTATCCAATTATAATTTGGAACTAAAACCCTCAATTACATGCAAACAATGTATATATAATTAATTATTATATAATGATATAAATAAATATAATAATGATTAATATGATTATAATAATATATAATACAACTAATAATTAGGTTTTTAAGTTAATATTTTTGCAGACATAGGCCTATAACATGGAAAAACGCAACCTTCTAAGTAATTAACTTACAGCATATTTGAAATAATGCAATTGCACATTATTCTGAAACTACAATGGACAGAATCTTATAGTGGGCTGCATGGACAGAAAGTCGGAATGGCATCAGATATAACATATTACAAGCAAGTTGACAAAAATCTGCAGATACAAGCCACCAGGAATAGAGTAGAGAATGATAGGGCACAATAGAATAAAGCTTTATAATTGTTTTGTTTTAGACATGTTGCTGTGACTAGATACAGTTACCCCCATGAGAGATCTACTGAGATGTGGCTGACTAAATTGACCAAAAGTCCAAGAAGAATGAGCCTACTTAAAAACCACAGCGCATATCTGCTGCCATCCCAAATTCCGTCTGAACACATTCAAATTTAAGTGTTCAAGATCCTCCCCTTAAATTATTGCATAGTCAACGTTATAACGACCGTGTGTGTATAGAGAAATGACTTCACAGAGCACTTACCGAGGAGCCAATGACTTGCTGTGTGAAACTGTCCCGGGGGGTCACAGTATCTTTGCCTACATGGCAATCATAGTTTACCGTCGGGTCAACGTAGCTGCTGCTCCTTCCAAAACTGGGAGCCACTTTCTTTATTCGCCCAAAAAGGACCTTAAGAACATCCCATTGACTTTTTAGGAATTATTTGTATTTATATGTAAATAAGGTATACAATTGTAAACAATTTATTCAAATGTAAGTAATATAATATATAACAAGATTTATTAAAGCCACTATAGGTAACTTTCTGTAGGAGGTGATTTGGTGCCCCCTGCAGTTTTCTTGGTGTGTATTTTCCCCCTAACTTGCAGAGAAGGCTTGCATTTGCTTACACTGCTGAGTGATCACATGATGACTTGCAGTGGGAAAAAGAACAGCTGCGCGCAAACATGTTCACAGACCAGGTAAAGTACGATTGATTGTCAAAGCTGTATATTCAGTGAATTATAATCAATAAAAAAGCCGTTAAAATAAATCTGTTCCTGATTTAGTGGCAGTTCAACGAAAAATCGTACTCGGTGCCCGACAAAATTGATAAAATATTGAGTCTTCAAGAGGACTGATCTGAACCGCAATTTTTTTATTCTCCCAAAGACATTACTATTTTACTACTATTGCTATTGCAATGTGCAAAAGAGATGTATTGATAATTAGTTAATACAAAAAAGTTACCTGAAGTGGCTTTGCTATTTCTATTTATCTATTTGTTTGTATGGTTTGATTGGTCAGGTACAATTTTGTTAATAAAGATTGTGGGGGGGGGGGGGGGGATTCAGAATAACCAAGAATATTAAAGTAATTTCCCACTGACCTTAAAAATGATCAGGATTCTTCCAGCATGTGCGCTTCCACTGGCGTTTTTTAGAGCCACATCAGCGTGCCTGTGTAAATAAACACCGTATGTCGGGTTTCCCAGGGACTGCTGATCAAGGCTGTCCACTCTTAAGCCATGCTCATAGATTTGGGCTGCTTTGTGGTACGATGTGAACAAAAAACAGAACTTGTCCTCCAATTCTCTGGCATTTCTCTCCTTTGAACGCATTTCCGACCTGAAAGTAATCAATGATTATTGACTTATTCATCATTAACTTGGTTAAGATTTATACATACAGACATTTTCACACTCTCGGTGCACCAGCAAAGCTGCACAAAATATAAAAATACCAATAGTGCAATCTTAATTAAATTAGTATCAGTAAACTTTGATATGATTATCAATCACCTTTTCTCTGAGAATTCTTTGAGTAGATCTTCGTTGTGTACTAGCTTGATATCGTCACACTGCCATGTCAGTGACAGCTCTTTGGCTGTGTCCAGACGAGAATCGCTTAATGTTTTCTGAACCAAACTGTAATCTCTGCTTTTCTTTGAACATGGTTCCAGAAGAGCTGAAAGGAAGCAAACAAAATGTTCACAAAAAGCAATTGAATAAACATTATTAGACAAAATGGTTAATGAGTGCAAAATAATTAAAATAATTTTTTGGGGAGGTAAACTTTTTAAACCTTTTTTTCCATCTCCCCTCTTCTTTCTTGGAATGGTAAAGTTATTTAGAGCAGGAGCACTGGGCACCTGTGTGGAGCACTGTGCTGTCAATACAACCTCTTTCTCCATAGTGTCTCATATCATGTTCAGATCATCATCATCCTGTTGAAAAGTCTATGTGTTAGATTGCTTTGACAAGTTCTGAAATAACATTGCTTGCTAAAACTTGATGTACTTGTTTTTCTACTTCCTCCTTTTTGGACAACTAAACTTGTTGTGGCCTATCAGGAGCTGACCTGTGTCTGTGAGTCACATCATGACTATTTTCATGCAGTTGTCTTTCCAGCCCTTCCTATTTCTCATTCTGTGTAAGCAGAGCCACTTTGTTCTTAGTTCAATGTTAGCCTGACAAAGCAGTCATTGTTCATATTGCATTTTTTACTTAACAAAGCTTTGATTATTATATTATCAGTAACAAACAAAACTGGATTCGAACAGGAACATGGTACATACAACAATTTCGGCACATTGTTAATATCCAACCTGTGCAGTACTCTCCGTTGTATTCCTTGTACACATATTATTCTCCTGCTCCTCATCACATGCAGCCCGAAAGTTACAACTCCACCTGGTTGAGCTTTATGTTATAAATGTACATTGGATCCTGCCTATAAAAAATAAAATAAAAAAAAAACGACTCGCGTGTAGGACACTGTACCACACTCGATGGCAACTCTTGTTTTTAGCCTGGATCCAAATGTGCACATTTGGTGCCTGCTGTAACTTTGACCTTCTTGGTTAGATAAGTCCCAGAGACTTCATTTGCTTGTTATTTAAACATATGACCACATGACCATGTAAAGAATATATTGTGTCCAAAGTCCTTTTATGACTTAAAAGCGGTTACGCAGTGCAGATTTCCAAAGAACGGTTTACCCAATGCATGCTGTGGCATGGTAATTATGAAACACATTGAAATGACATAGCGCCAAAGAGGTGACTGAAAACCTGTTAAACCTGATACATTACCCCATTTGACCAGAGATTGTTATGGTGAGTTGAAGGGAAAGGTACGCGGATCTCCTTCAACTGACTACTCTTAACCGAGTAAAATTAATCCAATATTTAAAACAAAGTATATTTTCCCAACTGTATTCTATTCAGTCATGGACAAAAAAAAAGGTAATATGTTCAATGTCTCTTAAAGTGAGGTGTGTTAGCTGAATAGAACACACACCATCTTGATTCAGAGTGTTTCATCACCTGTTAAAAGCTTTCTGCTAGCTTGTGGAAATAATCATAAAATTACATCAAATACCTGTGTCCTGTCTTCTATCACGCATAACACCGTTTTCAGCAGGAAGTATCATAAAGACCTCTTCTAGAGCTGTGTTTTCAATGCAGCAGTATTCTTAGTATGAGGGACACTTTACAAAGGAGGAAATGGCTTTACCTCAAAAACATGCAGTTGCAAACATTCAGGAAGTCCCCAGCCACTGCTAAAGATCACACCTCCCATTTGGAAAGGCATATCTAGTTCTCATAAACCACAGACAAATTACCTCACAAAGATCTACTCAATTAGGGGTACTAAAAAGAGGAACACTAGACCTTCGTTTCAGCATTTCTAAACCACTGGGAAAAATACAACATGTTTAAAATGTATCTCACTGCCATTTTTTTACTGGGTATAATATTGTTTGGTGTAACATAACATATTTATTTAGCTGTGTGTGGTTTCGAGAACATAGATATTTATATGTTTAAACACACTCTTTCATACTTTGTAAGTCCGTTTTCACACCTCTTTGAAACCGCTTTTCTTTTTTTCAGTGGTGTCATTGCTGGTGTGCAGGATAAGCAAAATACAAAATACTTTATGTACTGTTCTGTATTTATTGTATTTTAAAGATCTAAAAAAAGGAATCACTGTTAATCTGGTCAAACTTTTATTGAACAAAAAAAAAAAAAGGATTGATGATTAATACAACTGTTCAACATCCACATTTTGATTTTCATCCCTAAAACCAGTACATCTGTTCCAATAACAATCAGCAAACATTTTTTCCAGGACCACCACATAAAGATAACTTTTCCAAGACTATTATTGATCTTCTTTCAAAACTCTGCTACATGTAAAAGCTATTCAAAGACAAACATTGGAATCATTAGCATAAAAAAAAGAAGGTTTTATTAGATTGTCTATATATCTTTTGGAACGTATTCACAAAGGCAGGGCAACTGTAGACCCCTTGTTGCTTTGGATAAAGTACCTGCCACCTTACGAAGGACTGCGGGGGAACATGTCCGTTTGGCTGTTTTTAGTTTTCATATTAATCAAACAATTAGAATATGTTGGAATCGTGTATTTTATGTCTCCACTAGAGTCATTGCACACTAAAAGCTACAAACTTTGGTGGCAAACGGTGTTGGTATTGAATGTCTGGACTTGTGAGCGGGCTGTACTGACAGTTATTTAATACAGTTGCACTTTACCATTTGAGATACTGGACGACATCTTGTAAAATCTTAAGAGACCGCAACACAACGTCTAAATTCCAAGATGTTTTTTATTCTACTTTTGAAATGTCCTCTTACATGCATGCAGCTGGGGTCCATATAAGCACCTTTATATATCATGATATAGCACCATTTTTAGTATAGTTTTTCTGTTATATTAGGACCCAACTGGTAGCATGCATAAACTTTAAAAACGTGGGTTATTCTCAGATATCTGTTTTTCTAAATGTTGCAACCTTTTACAAACATTACAAGGCAATTAATGAATATTCCTACAGTACCATACATGTAGAACATGAACCATTACAGTACACACGTAAAGAAAGTGCTAGAATACAGAACAATTGCTTTCTTGTTTTGAGTCTTATAAAACCGTGTATGACTATAGGACACGCTAAAGTTTTACATTACATTTATCGAAATATACACTTAAAACATTTTTGCTTTGTCATTTCACTTTGTCATTACCAAACACCTATATATCTCTAAAATCTCCCTGCAAAAATAATAATGCCATAATAAAACACAAAGCAAGAGGTAACAAACCAACAAATCTTTTTCAATAGCCATACTTTCACTGCACACTACCTACACAAATACAAATTAGTAACATTAGTAAAAGTGCTGTAGCTTTGTAAAAGTGATACCAGCACCACCCCCACCCCAATTGTATTCGATACTGCATTTAGATGTACGTTTGCGGCCTTTGAGAGCTAACTGTGTATTTAGGTTTCATTTTAAACATGCTTTAAAACTTGTGTTTTGTGCAGTGGAAATGTGTTGCAACAAACTTCAACATCCTATTTTGTTTTCACAATCAACTACAGTGACTTTTGTCCTTCTAATTTGCTTCCTCAAAGAATAAAAATAAACTATCCTAACTGAAAAGGTACAATCAAATTGTACTGAAGCTGTAAGGCCTTAGGGTTGGAAATTTTTTTTCAAAACGATAACAATCCAAATGAGATTCGTTGAAGTTGTTAGCAAGAGGCCACTTGCTCGATGTGATCAACTGTCTCTTTACAGAAGCCTTTATTGAATTCACCCTTTGTCCTTGGTGACATACTGTATCAAACTTATGATTATACTTCCCAATTTCGCAACCTACACACACACATGCAAAAAAAACCAACTGATATTTCAATAAAACCCTGTCTTTTTTTAAACTCACATACACTATTATAATTATTATATTTCGAATTCAAGAGGAATGTTAAATATACAGAAGAAACATGTTTTACTATTTTAACCATACATACAAGACAAAATAGTCTTTATACTTAAAATTTTGGATGACTGTTATCCCATAAAATATTAATATAACTTTCTAATTAAATATATATACTAAATTTAATTATAATTAAAACATGTTTTATACATTTTGGAAGAGGAATAAGGTCATAAACCTGTGTGCACGTCATTAAAGTGCTAGTTTTCACTCATTCTAACCCATTGTTGGTGAATGGTAATAATATACGATCTGAGAAGCTTGCAGCCAAAGCTTTATTGATAACGTTTTGTTTTTGGCTGAGAGAGATGGGCCATAACTCGAAAAATAATTTGGCTTGTCGCTATGGAAAACCATTGGTGGTGGACCATTTAACAGCCAGTCTAATGCATAATAGTGGGTAACTTGCATTTCTGGTCCTTTTTTTAGGTCAATAAATCCGAATTAACTTTTTAAGTTAGCAAAAGAAAAAAGACCCCATTGACCTATTACTTCACATGAGGTTTAGATTGCTCATTAACTGTCTTTTTTAAGCATTTATTTTAAGTATTTTAAGGAATTATACTATAAAGTAATTGTTGCTCAACTAGAATTGAGCAATCCAAGTAAAACTACAGTAAAAAAAACAAGAACCTGGTGGTCATAACACTAAAGACCTTGCCCTCATTTACAAAAGGATCAAAGGACCCCTCTTAAACTGAGTGCACAGGAGAGGAATGTCTGTTTTCCTTAGGATCAATCTAGATTATCTTATCTTCAACTGCAGCTCTTCTCTAAATGAAAATAAAAACTATTGATGCCTTGCATGGATTTATAAGGGGAGAACATACTGAAATGAATGATTGTCTTTTTAAACTAATACACGGTTGTCTGTGATCCTCTATGTCAGTTGAAGCAGCAAAATGAAAGTGCTGTTTTTGTTTTTCATTAAAGTGCTTTTAGAGAGACTTCAGTATTGTTGAGAAGATAAGCTGCCGCACCTTTTTAAAAATTCTCCTCCCCATGGGATTGGAAGAAAGGCCATACATCGATTTACTTATTTGACTTGAAAGTACTGCAATCATCTCAGCCTTAATCTAGAACCCAAAATCACTGGCCATGTAAAGACATGCAGAAAGAAGTATGACCTGGATTCCCTAAGCAAATAAAATAAAAACAATACGAAGAATTTCTAATGTTTTCTTAAAACGCCAATGTCTACATCAAACTATCTCCTCATAAACGCTTGTTGGAATTAAAGAAACTATATAATTTAATATAATATAATTTAACTTGATAGATAATGCCATACCACTAACCAGTTTAGACAAAATAAAAGCAGATACCCACCTAATATTTGGCTTCTCATGCACCTTTTTTATATCTATATATATATCATAACTAGACTGGATTGCCTTCTCAAAATGAAACAACAAAAACACTTCTTTACTTTTTTTTCTTTTTTTTTTTTGACAAAGTAATTAAGCTATATCAAGTTTTCTTTTAGAGACAATAATTAACTTTCTAACCTTGTCTTTGCTTATTTTACACAGTGCATTTCCTCAGTCAGTCAACTGCATTTTTGTTTTTGGAAACTACATTATACCTCCATATCCATACTGTTCACCCACGGTCAATAGTGGAAGGAGCATAATGCAACGGTTTGGTTTAACCTCCGCTAAACTCTTCAGTGTGGAACACATGTCTGAATCAACATGTACAGCATATTGTCATTTCAACTAGGCAGGACATTCTCTAATGTTTTTAAACTGACTTTCACAATGACAAAGGGGCATTGATGCTGCTGAGAACTAGCAGTCAAAATAAATATAATAAAACTTCAACAACAAAAAAATCCAAAACATAGGACAAAGAACATTGGTACAGACAACGTCCACGTTCTATATCACCAGATACAAGGAAAAGGTCAATTCTGCACAGACAGAGCATGTTGGTAACTTTTGAATTTATGGTTTGTAGATAAAGTAGTAAAGCCCTTAAGTTTACTGTTCTATATCTGTATCTATATTAAAAAAATGTAGGATAACAGACGTGCATAATAACTGAACCTTATTTAAAAGCTTGATGGTTCACTGCCAACTACCAGCTGGAGAGAACTGCACCAAAGCTAAGGAAAACCTATGGCTTTGGGGTAGGGGTGTCAATTTATGCCTTGTGTTACCTTCCAAATTATACTATTATGATTGGACTGATTTATATGAGGGTACATAAAGTTGGTAAGATCTGTGTTTAGAAACAAGTACTTTTTTTATAGCACCACAGATTGTCAGCATGATTCAAAATACAAAAATATATTATGCTGTTTCTTTTTTTAAAACAATCATATTGTAGGGCTTACATCAAACTATCCTTTTTCATTCACACCTTTAAGTGTATCTTAAAGGACCATAGAAAGTCTCCAAAACAGTTTGCAAGTCGATTCAAATTTTCACTCTTAAGTGCATGTAAGAGTCTCACGTGAGGGGCATTTTTATATAGCTGCAATGCTCAGATCTTTGTTTCAAGTTTCCTTGAGGTTGGCAAAGGCATCAGAAAGTTCACTTTTGAAGTGTTTCTGTGGATCTTTGAGAGCAGCTTTTAAATAAGGCCATATTCAAAATATCTATTCTGTGTTCAGTAGACAGCATGTAAAATACCTTTCCTTTAACCACGTGTATGTGGAAAATAAGATGATGTGCAAAAACAACACATATAGTACATGGATGTAATAAAACCATCTGACGTGTTCAAATCAAGTAGTACTGAACTATGACAAGTCAAAAATCAAAAAACAAAAAGAATGGGAACATGTTATGAATTAAATATACTCAAGTGCACTGTCCTTAGAGACAAATTCATAATCAAGCTCTAGGCTATAGTTACCCATAATGTTTGCTCTATACTAACCCCTTTGCTGTTGTCTCTATGGACTAGGCATTCCTATATCATGTCTCTTAACTCTCTTATCTGTTTCCTCCTACCTTTTTGATGAGGCATTGGATGGTGATTTAGAGACATTGTTTTAAAAAAATATTTAAATTAAAATGTCATTCAATCAGTTCTAACGGTATCAGCCCCAAGCTTTCCTTGAACATAATACGACTGAGGTCCGTATTCAAGAAACTGCAACTGCACAATGAACAGGTAACTGATGGCTTAACAACTGAATCTCTTTTCTCCACGTCTGTATTGCACAAAGTATGCGTCCCTCTCTCTCTTCCTCCCATGCTTTACTCACGCATGCAAATTGCAAACGCTCACCCTCTTACGCATGCGCACACCCATTCATACTCACTGCCATTTTTAAATGGACAGTGCAACCACAATGGAATTGTCAAAAACTGACTTACGTTTAGAATTTTGTACATGTTATTTTGTGCAAGATTGCGCCAGTTGCCAAACGGATGCCATTTATCTACAAGACGAACGAAATAGGAATATAACCATGAGAAAAAAGTGCTAGTTGACAAGCGTCATATACAGTACAGTATTAGAGGTTAACTAATCAAGGAAATGTTTCTTTATAAATTTGAATATTTTCTCATTTCACACTTTGCAGTTGGAGCCCACAAAGACCTCTAAAAACCATAAAAGATATGCCATTGTCAATCCTCCTGGTCCTCACTGTCCTCGCGAGGCTCTGTCCTCTTCTCTTTGTGACAGGTGAAAATTCGCCGCATCTCCTCCTCGTACCTAGTGAAATTCTCACCAAATCTGGCCCAAGCTTTAAGGGGAACCGTTATGGTGTTTCTGTATGGCTGCCGTACCTCACTTATCTTTAGAAATACGCCAAATCGGTTGGAACCAACGTCGAAATAAAACCGTTTATTATCCACTCGGAAGGATGCTGCCTCTGGAAGCTCGGGTGGCTCTTCGTTGTTTCTGGTGCCTCTTCCACGCTCATCAGCGTCCTCGTCTCCGTAGTCTTCAATCAGCTGTGACAGCGCGTCTCTGAACTCGATAAGCCCTTGAGCTGGCAGTACAATGGTCTGCTCAATGCCTTGACCGTAGTAACCCATTGTTCCATGCCCTCTGCTGACAGTTTGCCTAATGCGGAGAAACCTGCCTCTCTGGTTCTCTTTCAGATCAAGATAGTATTTTCTATTATCTCTCTCTATGAATTCACTTTTTAGGACACGATGAGTATGTTCTTCAGATGCTGCAGAGCCGGTTGGAGACACTGATGCTGCATGGTGGTCCTGCTGCCGTCTGCGCTGATCATGCGGGCGGCCCTGGCCATTGGTCTGCTCTTCTGGCCGTGCGGGACCAGCACCTCGCAACCCAATGCGAGCGTAATAATCTATGAAGTCCCCGAGACAATACCGTAGATTGGGTGCCATTGACATGGATAGCGTGAGCTTGCTTTTCCTAATGTTATCATGACGACCCCTACCAATCCATACCTCTGCAATCTTTAGGAAACGACCCCGTGCACTTTGCTTTACGTCCAAGTAAAATCGTTTCTTCTGAATGTCGACACGTTTAGAGGCAAGCTCTTGAATGTCGATGCCCTGCTGCTGTTGCTGTGCGCCAGGGTGAACATACTGTTGAGGATATGCACCTCTCGGCATTGAATCTGATGTAATCCTTCCTCTACCTCTCTCCATCCCTCTCGAGCATGTATCGGTCATCATGATTGAAATTCTACCACAACAGGCTTGCAACACCACACGGAAAAGCTATCCCCCATTCCTCAGTAGAATAATGTGAACTTATCCATTTAGCAGTGACACAGCCTGTAGTAGTAGTAGTAGTAGTAGTAAGAAAGAGACACCTCGAATGACCTGAAAATGGCAGCTACTCGGCAGGAGTCATCAGCTGATCAACCCTGTCTCCTGAATAAAGGTAAACCAAAAAGCTTTTTGTCGTTTTCCATCGTGCACTTTGTTAAACTGGGTTACCTAGCTACCCCTTTCCCTGCATCTGACACTTCTACCCGTCTGCTGAGAGCCAAGATAAGCAGCAAGCCCGGTGAAATGAGAGAAGCCGTCCAATCCGGACTCTCATTAGAGGGCGCTGCTTCGGTAAAGACGGCTGATGAACTGAATGAACTCGGTTGGCTATCCTTCCCTCACCCCATCCCCTTCTCCCTGGCAGCCAAATCCAACTGTTTAAAGTGGCATGCTCCCTTATTTTAAAACATGTTTAATATATTAATTTACTTCTAAAAAAAACGAGTAGATTTGGTTGGGATGCAATCCTATCAACTAACATTATTACCGTAAAATGATTTTAATGGGAACTAAAGAAAACACTTATCTTAAACATAGCCTAGGTCTCTATACCTTTATTCCAAACACTTTGAAACATTGAATGGTTGCTAGTGAACCCTCTCCATCTCATTGCAAATATAGTCCCAGGTTTAGCTTGTGCGCGCTGCATGAAAGACTATAGTCTAAGTACTGTAAACCTGTAGGCCTGTATTATACGCATAACGGTATTATAATTGGAGGTCTTAACTTCGCCATTTTATAAAATGTGTATGCATAAATCTGTATAAACAGATTTGTAAGTTTAAGAAGTAAGTACAATCCAAACCTGCACCCTTACCACGAGTTTACGTTTCTGTGTAGCCTATCCTCCGAAACGATAGGTGGCAGGAACCTTTCCTGCAAACGTTACAAAACCAGGAAGACAATAGCCAACTTGGAATACAGCGCGGGGAAGATATTCCCTAATCAGTAACATGACGCGTGTCAACTTTCTGAAGGAATAAGTCTTTATTATGGTGAGCCGCCAAATATTTATCAAAATTCCCCCCAAAAAAGCTATCTATAGTTTTTAGTTCACAGCTTCCGTTAACATTTGCCTGACTTAACGTTAACGTGTTAGCTAGCTGGCCAAAACTGGTGGAGTTACGGTTGTGTCTGTTACTAGCAACGAATGGTCTGTTTTGACACTGGCACAATCTTCTGCTCAAACGTTTGTCACAACAAATCATAATGTGTATTCATGATTCTTCCTTAGTACAACACATCATAATTACATCTTCCCAACACTGCCTTAGAAAAATAGGCATTTAAAACATAAACTGTATATTATGCCCTCCCTAGACCTTGTACAGTATGCCCACATTCAGCAGTTCAAACTGCATCTACAGACGATGAAAAACCTTATGTCAAGAGATGTTTACGGTAATCTGACATTAGAACTATTTGAAATTACAACTGTACTATTTACTATTACAATAGCGTTATTTCATCATGAACAGAAATGTATAAACGCTTATCATCTTGTGTTGTTCATTTCTTGTGGGCAGTTTCCTACCATAATTGTTTTAGGTTGGTATCAAATTCAAATGAAATAAAAATGTATTTCCTTATACTACTATTTTTTCTTGCCTGGGCAGGTCCAGGGATGACTGACAGAGCTCTACCAAAGTGGATGTCTAAAAGAGAACAAGCTCCTCAAGAAGATTCACAAAAACAGGTAATCTTTCGTTCCGAGTATTTTTTTTTAATTACATATAGAATTGTACTTTTCTTAAGTGAACCATACATAGAATTGTACTTTTCTTAAGTGAACCATACATTTAGACCAAGACTAAAACCGCTCATCTTATTTTGCCCCCAAACCGCTTCTGACCTTGAGAGGGCAAATCTTAAAGTTTTAGTAAATCTTACAATATTACTCTGTCTGCAGTTTGTGTGACGATATTGCAGAAATGAGATTAACAAGAAAAATGCCCTCTTTAATTTTTATGGGAAATTTAAATTGCAGAAATTTCTCATAATTATGATGAAGCATCATAAAGATCAGCTACATATTTAAAAAATGTGATATTGTGCATACAGTTTCTGATATGGTTAGTATAAGTATCTTTAAAGAAAAGAAAATACAGATTATTACCATGATATAGAATTTTTTTTTCCTATCACGATGGCCTAGAAAGTTTACTTACGTATTCACGATCCATAAGAAGGGAACTCAGCCTTGCCCATTTTGCAAACACTGCTTTGCCTCTTCGCTGGTCAAGACGTCACAGCTCGTAGTGTCCTCAATGTCCACGTTGCTTTCCCATTCTGGCCGCAGTCACAGCCAGCAGCAGCAGCTGTCTAAGCTTGGTTATCAAGGTGTGGTCAACTTTCATTTCGGATAGGTTCCCTAATTTCCCTAAATTTACCCGTGTGCCCGAATCCCTGCAGGGTCATATTCAAATAAAACCAACGCACTGTTTTCCACAACCTATTTCCATGTTTCTTTGTTTGACATGGTTTGGACTTTTAACTTTACATCGCCACCGCAGTGTAAAACTATAGGCAGGTTTTGTGGTATTACAATAATATACCTCGAGTTTGGAGTACAGTACACTGTAAATTAGGTGCATTCCATAATCTATAATCTATAATTTAATGTTAGCTAAGAAAAGACGAGGATGTCGTCAAAGAGCTCATTCTTATCACCTGTCACTTTATTTGCCTAGGCTTTCTGAGCTCTAAAATAATTTACATCTCCGGAGCAAAATGGACGTTATGATGGATTGTAGTGACTCACCATGTATTTGCATAACGCAAAAAGGGGAACTTTTATGTTGAATATATATATATTTTTTTACCATATTATGTAAATGAATCCAATGATATATATGAAAATAGCTCACAGCAACATGCTGCTTGCTGCTACTATTACTGCTACCCAAGATTTGAAAAAAAAAAAACAGCATGATTTAAGAAGACCTTCTATTTGTTCTTTTTCCTCACAAACACACAGCACTAATTACAAAAAGTTATTCTTCTCCTCTACAGCATCAGTCAGAGAACTATAAGAAAAACATAGTCGAGGACGATCTCCCCTATCTAGAGTTTACTGGCACAGTCATATACAGCCATGAGAAAAACGATTGTTCCTTTCTGTCGGAGGATCTAAGGTAAGACTAAAACCACAGAACTGTTTTCACTGCATATTATCTGTAATTTCTTTATCATATTGAAGGCGTGTCAAACTTTATAGTAATATTTGTCATGTCTGCCATGTCATTTGGATACATACTAAATTAAAAACATTAGATATGAATAACAACTTCTATGTATCACCTATTGAAAATTAAATATGTTGAGGAAATGGTCTGACGTGTAAAACAAAGATAGACTCATATTTATTTTTTTTCTTCCTAATAGCAATCTATTCTACTCCTGTGTGTGTGTGTGTGTGTGTTTTTCTCCAGGTCCGGGCTGTCGCCTGGCGATGCTGTAGGCTTCGACATTGAATGGCCACCCTGCTTTGTGAAGGGCAAGAAGAAGAAAGTGGCCCTGGTCCAGCTCTGTGCCTCTGAGGACAAATGCTTCCTCTTTCACCTCTCCTCTATGTCCGGTAAAGAAAAAAAACGAAACTAAAACGAATCAAGCAGATATCATCATGTAGTATTCCGTTTGAAATTAGGCTCATAGTTAGGGCATTCGATTTTTAATGCGTCCATATATAATCATCACCATCCCTGTCATTTCTTTTTAAATCAATTTAAAATTCAGTTTGTTTTAGTTAAGTTTTAGGTTGACATTATGTCTGGCAATCTGTAAATATTGCTATATTGTGAAAATAATTGACCCAAAAAAGGCTATTGTTGGTAATGGATCTTCAAATAGACTTTCTGCTTTGCTCTGTCGTGTATTGCATTGTTTGTATTGCAGGATTTCCCTGTGGCTTGAAGAGGTTCCTGGAGGATGAGAGCATCAAAAAAGTTGGAGTGGGAATTGAGGGAGACATGTGGAAATTGCTGTCTGACTTTGACATCAAACTAAAGAGCTTTGTGGAGCTTGGAGATCTGGCTAACGAGAGAGTATGTTTTTTCATTGTGACATTATAAACAAAAAGGATTACCTTGTATCTCATATACCCTTGCCTTATTTTACCCTTTCTGATTACCTATCCCAAATCCTCTGTGCTTTCAACTGTTCTTTTTACTCAAAACAATGTACAGGTGTGTAAGGTTGCCCGACAAGTTGGTGAGGTTCAGTTATTTGCCTAAAGATACTTAGTCAATATTGACCCTCTGCAGTAGTGTCTTTGTCCCAAACAGTGTAGCGTGTATACTAATAGCCTTTTAAGGACTATATCCAACAAAGTCTAGTGTAGTACTAATAGCCTTATAAGTACTATATCCAACAAAGTTTAGTGTCGTACTAATAGCCTTATAAGTACTATATCCAACAAAGTTTAGTGTAGTACTAATAGCCTTTGAAGTACTATATCCAACAAGTTTAATGTAGTACTAATAGCCTTATAAGTACTATATCCAACAACGTTTAGTGTAGTACTAATAGCATTATAAGTACTATATCCAACAAAGTTTAGTGTAGTGTGTATACTAATAGCCTTTTAAGACCTATATCCAACAAAGTTTAGTGTAGTATGTATACTAATAGCCTTAGAAGACCTATATCCAACAAAGTTATGCAATGTTTCAGCTTAGATGTGTGGAGAAGTGGAGTCTGAACGGTCTAGTGAAGCACCTGTTCACCAAGAGGCTCCGTAAACAGAAAGATGTCCGCTGCAGCAAATGGGACGACTTCCATCTCTCAGAGGACCAGAAGAGATACGCCGCGGCAGATGCTTACGTGAGTGGGTTGGTGTCCTTTAAACAGTTGACAGACCGTGTGTCAATCATTTGGGCAAATGCATCATTGCTTTTGCTGGTATTCCTTTAGTTAAGATTGCGTTATTTTTATTATTATTTTTGTCTATTTTGCTGTTTAGGCCGGTCTGATTATTTATAACAAACTGGAGAGTATGGATCTTGGTAAGTACCCTGCTGGATGTTGATTTAAAAAGACAAGAATCTTAGATTGTCTATTATCTTGATTGTAAATCTATGTGTTTGCATTCCTTTGAAGCAGGAATTCATTGTACGTCACACCTAAAGGAGAAGCTGTCACAAACAGCAAGTGCAATGGAGGAACTGGCTGGCAGCCTACCTGAAGACCTTGATGACATTAAAAGGTAAGTGGGTGCGTGATACCTGATTATTACTTGCACTAACATACAAAGTTACACACATTACTTTCCAGTTCCAAAATTGGAATGACATATCTGTAACATCAGGTCTTGGAAATGTAATTCTTCTGAAGGAAAGTGGTTTGATTCCCCCCCCCCCGAACTCTATAACGTGCAGCGCCGCAGAGCTTGTAGAAGAAATGTCAGCTAAGCTCAGCTCACTAAAAGACTTGCTGACGAAGAGCAGGGTAACGCTGTCTACGTCAATCAAGGCACTGTCATCTGATGACCCTTTAACAGAGACCAGTGATAGTAATCAGAACACAAGGTATTACCTTCATGTTTCAATGATCAATGGTATGATTAATGAACTCGTAGTATCTCTTTTCTGTGATTTTTTTTTTCTTTTCCTGATAACCAATGATCATACCTTTTTTCTCTGTCCCTATTTTCTTTATATAAAAATCTATTTCAGCATAAACACGACACACATCCTGAACCAGGAGTCCGATGCAGACCTGGATAGCTCCGGCGTGGACCTGTTCAAAGCCCCAGAGCCAGTGGACGACAGGATGGCCTTAGGAGAAGCCCCCGACTACCAGAGGGAGTTCATCATGTCTCTCGATGTCTCCGAGTATGAGCTGCAGATGCTGGAGAGGCAGGCACTGCAGGAAGACCTGGAAGAGCAATCCACGCTAGAGTTCCAGGTCCAGTGCTACTGTTCGGCTATACACGTACACATCTGGCAGTCATTCCGATTTCATTACTTGTTTTGAATTGGCTATATAGTTCCATGACATTAAACCTGGACTGAATGATTGACTCGGTGCTTTTGAAAGACCACATGTGATCAGTGGTTATAATAATGCTATGTGGATATTTGTGCATCGTCAAATTTGCAATTTAAAACCCCGGCGCTGGTCTTGGAATAGCATGGCGTTCCATCTATTGTTCCGCAGCCACTTCCCATTCTGCTTTGAATACCATTCTCATCAATAATTCTACTCTTTTGTTGTTTCAGGAGAAAAGAGGCCTGGCTACGTCTGCAGCCGACCTGTCCTACGAGGTGGAGAGCGACGAGGAGCTGGAGAGTGAGATGCTGCAGGTGAACCGTGTCGAAATATTTCCAACACAACTATAAATAGACTTGGTAGGGTTTTTCTAGCCCCAGACTGCAGTAAGTGGATGAGAAAACTCAACAGCGTGAGGACAGGATGTTGGCAAATCACAGTGACACAGCGAACGTGCTTTTAAAACCCCATGTCGTCACCAGACAGGTAGGCGTTTTCAATCCCCCTCAGGCCGCCGCTGCTGTAGCTACAGCTGTCACTGCAGATGCCATCGTGATTGACGACTCCTGATACCGTACCCGGTCCCTACCTGTGGTGTTAAACCCTCCCGTCAGGCATGCCCACTTCCCTTTTGATGAGCCATGGTGACACAGTCAAGCACAGAGGACTAGAGGCAGGGACTTAGCGAGGTGGCGGTTTAGCAAGAGCGGAGGTTTATGGGGTTAGGAGGATGATGCTGCGCTGTCAGAGATTACTGTCACAAATTCCTGTGGACTTAATTGGGTAATGGGGTTTTTGTAACATGCAACATATTGTATTTTGTGATAAGTGTTTGGGTTGGTAGAAGCCTGTTTTGACCTGAACCAGTCTTAACTGGTAGTTGAACATACATGGTGTGGGTGGGTGTGGGTGTGGGTGTGGGTTGGTGTATGTATGTGTGTGTGTGTGTGTGTGTGTGTGTGTGTGTGTGTGTGTGTGTGTGTGTGTGTGTGTGTGTGTGTGTGTGTGTGTGTGTGTGTGTGTGTGTGTGTGTGTGTGTGTTTCTTCGAAATTCGAATAGAAACATCAATCATGATGCAAATCAGTTTCAAAGTGACTCGCATGAACGCACTGTGGAAGCGTCCTGAAACTAGCATAGCTGACATGCCTTTCACAACACTTCACTCCGCTTGTGGGCGTACTGTTTGTCGAGCAAAAGTGGCCTTTGAATCTTTCCTTGACCCTCGTTACAAGCACTAATATGTACTTCAAGGTAGAACGAGCATTCTATATGTGTAATAGCTAATGTATTCCAAAACAAACTGCTTGAAGGGCACAGCCTGCGGGAGGCTGTTTGAAGGATCTCAGAGATCCAGTGCAATCATTACTGACTAACAGTCAGCTACATCAAAGGCGTCTCCAAGACTCATTTAGACACTTTTAGAAAAGATAAAGAAGCGGTTTCGTTACGGTTAGGCTACCCTGAATCTCTGTGTGTATGGTGTCATATCTGTTAGAAATCTTTACAAATGTGAGTGAAAATGTGAAAAATATTTGTATAATATTTGCTTTACTAGACTTGTGCTAAGTGTACAGTGTAAAAATGTGCAGTTTAGATTAGTGATTTTCATAAATAAATAAATATACACGTTTTATTAGTCGTATAGATTGAGATTCATAGCGCCGTTGGTGGATATTTTAGTAAATAGGTTAACGGGTCAATAGAAAAACAGGTGGTGGCTGATGTCATTTCCTGTCTCATGATGCTTGTATGTAGGCCTCTTTGACATGTGGTAACCGTGGTTTCCTGTCCAACGTTTGCCTACAGTGTGTGGACGAAGTGGAGAAGTTGAGACGTGATGAAGAGAAGAAGAAGGGACTGGGCGATGAACAGACAGAAGAAGAAGAGGAAGTGGAAGAAGAGGAGGAGGAAGAGGAGTTTGGTACTAATGTTTAAACTCGCTGTTTGGTTAATACGTTCTTAGAACAGGCATTGTCTGTGGGTACTATGATAGCGTAACGTTAGTGACAGCTAAGGTGACTGCTGTGAAAACCCACAACCTGCTTGCATGTCTTTTTATTCTGTTGAGCAGCACACGGCATGCACGTTCTGAGCAGTGGTTGATCTATCCTTTATGTCCCCTCTTTGCTGCTGTAGTTCTGTGGTTGAAACAGAGGATCAGCATTGGGGTGAATGAGTGGTCAGCTGACATGAGTTTCAGGAAGTAGAGGAACGGTAATGACAGGGACAGTAATTTGCAATAGAGATAATGTAATTTCAAAAAGATTGCAAAGAAATATTGTACAATAGATGCAATATATTTGTTTTTCTCTGCAATTCATAACATACATTTAAATATTAAAGTATCTATATATATATATATATATATATATATATATATATATATATATATATATATATATATTATATATAGTATATATATATATAATATTTTACTATATAATTTCCTTATTATGGGGGTTAGAATGGATGGGTAGATATAGGTGGATCCATGGATAGAGCCATATATGAACAGATATAGATGTATGGATGGATGAATAGACATGAAGTATAGACATCAGTTGGAGAAGGATGACCTGAACAGTATCCAGTCTGTGCTGTCTTCCTGCCTCAATTCAGTGCACTATAAGTGCTTGGCTGGCTTTTTACCAACTGCAAGGTTTTTAGAATAGCCGTTGAGGATTAACCCTCTGCTGTCAAATCAACAGAGACAGATGTGGATGTCGTTTATTTTTACCATCTCACTCCATCATTAAGCTCACTTTTGTTTCTCTTTCCTTTCCTCCACATATGTAGACAGCTCTCTCCCCGGGCCAAAACCCGAACAAATCAAGTGCCTGAAAATGTATTTTGGTCACAGTTGTTTCAAGCCGTAAGTGAAACTCTCCGTTCTTTCTCACTGTCATATTTTGTTCCCGATAAGGCAGTGCTTAATCTACCACAGATATGTGTATAAATATATATATATATATATATATATATATATATATATATATATATATATATATATATACCAACAGTAGAGCAAAAGTAACAGCAGTTGATCTTGATACCATGAGATCATATACACACACATGTTGCAAATGTTTGTCCCCGAAGATTTTTGTACGTGAAGAGACACATCGCTCTGTTTCAGTGTACAATGGAAAGTGATTCACTCGGTGCTAGTGGAGAGACGAGATAACCTAGTTGTCATGGCAACGGGTAAGTCCTCTCGGTCACCCCCTCTTTCCCTTTTCCCTTCTCTGCTCCATTTTAAGTTAATTATGATTGGACTAGAAGTCGACAGGGCAATAGCTAGCAGGTGAACCCTAGAGCACACGTTTATTCATTCGGTCTGTTGATATTAGATGAATATGCCGCTGTGGGAATGAAAATGTCTTCGGTTTTATATCCTCTTTAATGGTAATTTTAATCTCAAGCAGACTTCTCGCAATAGCAGTGGTGAATGATACCATTTTTTTCTTTTATCTATCACCACCTGCTGGTTGTTTTAAGTACCGCAATTATATTCCTGTGAGGTTGTGTCATTGGACTTAAAGGTGCAGTATGTAAGTTTCAATTTCTAGCAATAAATTAAATTGTTTATGTTTTTTTACGTTTATTACATACCTCCTGGAAGATATCATTAAACCAAACGCTTAGAGAGAAGGTGCGCTCTATATGAGCACCCTGGGCCCTGTATTCAGCTTTTAAAAAATCGAGGGACGCCCGCCCCTCCCTAACCAATCAGGGGAGTTTTTTGCAAGGAGTAAGGGCTACCTGCCTGTCAATCACCTCGCCTGCACACTCCTAGGTAAAATACAGGTCTGCTTACAGCGTTACCCTCCAAACAAGCTTGTTGTTACAATTCGCATCGCAGACAAAAGTAGCAGTGGTGTGAACTAGTTGCAAGGAGGCTGAATGTCATTGCAAAAAACTTGGCTTGTCAAATCGCCAAGTGCAGTTGTAGAACGTTAGGAAGTATCACACCAGATTTGTCAAAAATGCATTATTTGTTTACATGCATGGATATACTCGGCAACGTATAGTAGCTATGGCGCCAACCGCAGCTAAATAAAAACGATTGTCATGCACTTGCTCATAATAACAGGGGAATACAATTATGAAATTGTTTTTGTTAACGTTAGCTAACTATGTCGTTACTATGGAAACGGTCATTTGTGTCTCTGCTCTTTGCTTTGGTGTGAACCACTCAGTTTTAGATCGTTTACGACGTTCGGGATTCTTTTGTTTTGCACATAGGAATCAGACATCGCTATATGCGTTGTTGGTGAGAACCAAAAATGTGCACAACACAAGTCAGAGCACGCACGGGCATGTGTGGGATGGGCCTTTGAGAGGGATAGGAGGGACCAAGGACTCGCTTTTTTGAGTGTTGCTATCCAAATTCTTGCAATTTTTTCCCCTATTCTATAGAACTACATACTGCACCTTTAATGTAACTTAATGTTTGATCCTTGAAAATATTTAAAAGGTGTCAAAACTTTTATTTCTCTTTGTGTGCAAAAATGATGTCAGGTGTTCTCACTTTTTCAGCAAAGTACGAATCTATACAAATGTTAACAACATTTGAGTAATAAATAGAGCCCTCTGTAATGTTAACTAGTGACCCCCACTTTTCTCCTTCTGTGTAAAAGGCTATGGTAAGAGTCTGTGTTTCCAGTTCCCCCCGGTATACTGCGGCGGCATCAGCCTGGTCATCTCTCCCCTCATAGCCCTCATGGAGGACCAGGTGTTCCAGCTCCAGTGAGTGTCTGTCAACACACTCCACCTCAGGAAATACGGGGCTCACGCACATCCAGACACCAGATAGACACACATCCAGCCATAGACACCAGAGAACTACACATCCAGCCATAGACACCAGAGAACTGCACATCCAGCCATAGACACCAGAGAACTACACATCCAGCCATAGACACCAGAGAACTACACATCCAGCCATAAACACTAGAGAACTACACATCCAGCCATAGACACCAGAGAACTACACATCCAGCCATAGACACTAGAGAACTACACATCCAGCCATAGACACCAGAGAACTACACATCCAGCCATAGACACCAGAGAACTACACATCCAGCCATAGACACCAGAGAACTACACATCCAGCCATAAACACTAGATAAATACACATCCAGCCATAAACACTAGATAAATACACATCCAGCCATAGACACCAGAGAACTACACATCCAGCCATAAACACTAGATAAATACACATCCAGCCATAAACACTAGATAAATACACATCCAGCCATAAACATAAACACATCAGAGAACTACACATCCAGCCATAGACACCAGAGAACTACACATCCAGCCATAAACACTAGATAAATACACATCCAGCCAAAGACACCAGATAAACACACATCCAGCCATGAACACCTTTCAATCAATGAGTAGTCATCTGTTTAGATACAGATACACCATCATCAACCATAAACACCATAGAAATACACATCCAACCATAAACACCATAGAAATACACATCCAGCCATAAACACCATAGAAATACACGTCCAGCCATAAACACCAGACAGATACACATCCAGCCATAAACACTAGACAGATACACATCCAGCCATAAACACCTTTCAATCAATGAGTAGTCATCTGTTTATTTAATTTTCTTGATGGTTTCAGTGAGAATTAAAAGTACGCTCACTCACTTGGGATTCCACCTTGTGAGCATTGTGTATGTAACGCTGATGTAGGTTACTTCATGTGTATATAGCCTATAAGTAAGATTTGACTGGATAGGATATTGCAGTGCTGTTGACACTGGGATATTCACACGTGACAGGGGCCAGTGGAGAAGCCAATGTTTTATGCTTTATTTAAAATTCCTCTATAAATCTGTTGGCCCATGTATCGGTATTGTTTCAGTGACAGGTTGTTGGAATCGTTGTTGGAATGTAACATAGTACATGAAAATGTCATCCTGGATTAGATGTTGCCTTAACAGAAATCGAATACCAGTAGTAACATTTTAGAATGTCTTTTTCAGAATGTCCAACATTCCAGCTTGTTTTCTCGGGTCAGCCCAGACCAAAAACGTGCATGCTGACTTGAAGCAGTAAGTCCTTTTTAAAGAATTTATCAAATGTTGTAAAATCCTCTGATGTTAAATTATTTTTATTGGAAATTTGTGTGGCAAAGAAATGTGATGTCTAGTATTTCAATATCAGTTTTACGGTCACTACTCAGAAAGAGATTGTGTTTTTGATCATAAAATCCAGCAAGTTGAGGACCAAGCATAGTTGCCAACCCTCCCGATTTTCCCAGGAGACTCCCGATTTTCATTGGCCCAATTCTCTATCAAAACGATTTTTTTGTATAGAGAATCGCTGTTGTTTGGAAATCCTCCCAATTTTTTAGGTTTCAAGGTTGGCAAGTATGGGACCAAGTTTAGATGAAAACGTAAAACACATTAAGCACGAAATTACCTCTTAGCTGTAACAGTACATTGCGGTCCCCCGAATGCTGCTAACCCTCCTCTCCCTCTCTGTCTTCAGGGGGAAATTCAGAGTTGTGTACATGACCCCCGAGTTTTGCTCTTCAAACATGGCATTGTTGGAACAGCTCAACAGAAGCATAGGTGAGCTCCATCTCCGATTTATTATTTGCCACACTTCCTTCACACAGGAATTTCATTATAAAATGTCTCTCTTTATGCCTTCCTTTTAATGAAATAAAACACTTGGCCAAAGAAAGAAAATCTAAGTTTTGTCTTATTTTATTAGTATGGTCTACCAGAGAAGGATTCCTTTATAAGGACCCACTGCGCCTATTATTATCACCTTTTACACCTGTCACCTGGCAGGTTAAGAGCATCCCATTCCGCTCCTGTTCTGTCATCCACTGGTGTGGCGGCAGCCGCTGCTTCATGTGTAATTACAGGAGGTGGTGCAAAGTAAGTGGTGCGTGCTGTGCTGATCACAATGGTCTGGTATGTGTGTGTGTGTGTGTGTGTGTGTGTGTGTGTGTGTGTGTGTGTGTGTGTGTGTGTGTGTGTGTGTGATTTTCCCCTTGCAGGCTTGTCTCTAATCGCTGTGGATGAGGCTCACTGTATATCCGAGTGGGGCCACGACTTCAGAGGAGCCTATCAGAGGCTGGGCAATCTGAAGAAGAGTCTGCCTGACGTGAGCTCCAATGCTTTGGGAGAGAAAGGCTGTGTTCGGAATCCCTTTCTTAAATACTATCTACTACATACTCAATGAGTACATATACTGACTACTTAAACCGAAATCGAAAATACTACTTTTTTTTACAAAGATTCGATTATATTGTTAGGAACATGGAACATGTGACCAAAACCCTGGCATTTTTGTAACGCTGTCAAAGCTAGGAGGATGTTGCCGAATTGCATTTTGGGGATTGAAGCATCGTCTAGTAACCTCTCTCGGGTACTCAACATTTCCCCAATTTGAGTATGTCATCCGGGAACTTTTTCCACACTCAAATTTCACATACTATGTACCGTTGACATACTGCGTACTCATTTTTGCTCAAATGTTGTATGTTAAGTATGCATAGTAGGCGATTTCAACCACAACAAAATAGAAGGGCCAAGTAGCAAAGATAAAAGGTGGGGAAGGTATTGGTGGACCTCTGAAAGCTCAGAGATATTTGTAACTGTTGTGTTATGTCATTATGATAAAAATATGATTTATATTTTTATGAACAGGACTGTGCATAAGTTTTAGGCAGGGGATGCTGTTTTAAAGGCAAAGGGTGGTCAGACCAAATATTGATTTCATACAGATTTTCTTTTCCCTCGCTTCGTACTTTGTTAATTGATAAAGAATAAACAATTAACATTTACATTTTTGGAAAAGCATTCTTACTTTAAAGCCTTTTTTCACACCTGCCTAAAACCTTTGCACAGTACTATATATAGTGTTTCCTTAACGAGTATTAACAATGCACTTTGCTCTTCAATGGTTTTGGCCTTGCTGATTTTTTCCTTTTATTCTCTCGCTTGCTTGTGCGTGCGTGCGTGCGTGCGTGCGTGCGTGCGTGCGTGCGTGCGTGCGTGCGTGCGTGCGCTCGCTTTAGGTCCCCATTGTGGCACTGACCGCCACGGCCAGCCCATCAATCAGAGAGGACATCGTCAAGAGTCTCAACCTGGATCGACCAATCGTCACATGCACCTCTTTTGACAGGCCAAACCTCTTCCTTAACGTCGGCCGCAAGTCCGGAGACATGCTCAGTGACCTGAAGCTCTTCCTCAACAAGACTGGGTAGGGAAGTAACGCCTGAGATGGATAAACGAGTGATTAAAGAAATATTAAGTGATTGTGATGTCACATACTATTCAGCAACTTCCTAAAGATCTTTGTAATAATAAGAAGAACTGCTCTTAAATAAAGCTTGGCTCTTGACCACTACTACAATCACAGAAAAAAAAGACATTGATCACTCAACTAGTTTTGTGACTTATGATAATAATAACTTTATTTAACCAGGTATGTCAGCTGAGAACGGATTCTCTTTTACAGTGACGACCTGATCCATCCAAAATACATATACATAACAAAATAAATTACGAAATAAATAAAGAAAACATTGGCATTTGGCATAAACAATTATCCTGTAGGATGTATTAAAAGTGTAACCTTTGGGATCCTTTGCCTTTTGCAGGGTGGACTATGAGTTTAAGGGTCCGTCGATCGTCTACTGTCCCACCCGGAAGGAGGCAGAGCGGGTGACAGGGTCCCTGTATAAGCTGGGGGTGTCCTGTGGGGTGTACCACGCCGGGCTGGGCATTAAGGAGAGGAGGGACACACAGCACCGCTTCATGAGGGACGAAATCCAGGTGAGGGGTCACAGGTCAGACTCTTTATTTTTGTCACTAGGCAGGCACTTTTTTATTTTTTACTGTTAGCCCATTCATGCTTGCACTACACACGAAACAACCTGTCATATGATATGACTCACCTTAAAGCAACAGTTGGAGTCATTGAATTTGAAACATGTGAGGCAGATAGTAAATTAATTATTTACAATTACTTTTTATGAATATAGCCGGGTTTTACAGAGAAACAGATTGTTTACGATTAGCTACATTAGCTTATATAAAAATCCTACAATTCAGTCCACATCTCTGTCTGTTGGTCGTCAGTGCATTGTGGCGACAGTGGCGTTTGGCATGGGCATCAACAAGCCTGACATCAGACAGGTGATCCACTATGGTGCCCCCAAAGAGATGGAGTCGTACTACCAGGAGATGGGCCGAGCCGGGAGAGACGGTCTCCCCAGCACCTGCAACGTCCTCTGGACCCCCGCTGACCTCTCCGTCAACAGGTTAGCGGACGCTGCCACACGTTACACACTACCCAGTGGAATAAACCCTAAGTTTAGTTGTACTTATGGTAATGTCACACAAAAAAACATGACCCTTCTTAGATTATGGAACAGGCACACATGGATGAGTTTACACCTGAATTGACTGATTTGTGTTTTTTTTTTAAGGTTTCTGCTTAATAAGGTGGCAAACGATAGGTTCCGGGGATACAAGTTAAAGATGATGGCAAAGATGGAACAGTATTTGATTTCTTCCAAGTGCAGAAGGAAGTACGTGTTTTCTTCTCTTGCATAAGATGTTTAATCAGAAATCACGCCGTTTTTCCTTTAATTTGTGTGTCATGTATTTCTCCCTAGACTGATCCTGTCCCATTTTGAAGATAAACAGCTGCGCAAAGTCACCTCTGGAATCCTTGGAACTGACCAGTGCTGTGATAACTGTAAATCTGGGTGAGAAATGTTCTCAACTGTTCTGACTTTTATATTACTAGTTTTGGTTTTAAGACATTTTAGTTTATTCTTTACAAATTGTATTTTTTAACACCAGTGCCAAGGAACTTGACATACCTTGACTAACTGAAGAAACTGTCAAGGGCAAATTGTCTTGTGAGTTTATAGTGTATGTGTGTAATGTGTGTGTGTGTTTGGGTCCAGGTTAACTGGTGGGTCCAGTCAGGAGGACTCTGTGTGTGATGGCGGTGGTGGTCAGGACTTTGGTCCTCTGGCCTTCCAGCTGATGGGGGCCGTGTCGGCCATGGGGGAGAGGTTTGGCGCCACAGCCCCCATTCTTTTCCTCAGGGGATCGGTGGGTTGCAAAGACACTATGATTGTAATTATTGAAATCTTTCGTCAAATAGAACATGAAAAGCTGTTGTGTTAGTAGCTGTTACTTCCTGTTTACAACTTGGTTAATCATATCTGCTACTGCAAAAACAGAAAATGTTATATCTGATTCATGATTACAGAAGTGGTTAGACTGACATTTTAACACAGTACAGCAGGAACTATTTCCATGAATAGCAATTTGGCTTTCCTTTAAAGAGTTAATTTGAACGTTCTCATCTTAACGTGCATATGCTATAACAAATTAATAGTATGTTAGGAACTTTTTCCATGTATAGTTATTTTGCTTTCCTTAATAGAGTTCATCCAACTCAACGTGCATACACTATAACAAATTCAAAGTATGTTTGCTGCAGTATTATGTACCTTATGTCTAGTTTGGTTACTTTTTTATAGTAGATTTGAGTTCGCTATATACTTTAATTGTGACATTTAGACCTGTGGAAACACTGTCCAATAATAAATTTTAGAGGATGCAATTTAGCAAAGATATTTTCCTTAAGTTGGTTTATTTCATTCTACTTGTTCCCTTAATATGAATATACAACTTTTTTTTTAGTTTTTCCACAATTTGTATTGAGTTGTAACTTTGTAGAAAGCAGAGTCGACCGCTAGTTTTAGTCACATATTTAAAGTCGTCGAATGAACACCTAAAGTAAAAAGCAGGCTTCACTTCTCTGCGCATCCAGACGTCCCAGAGGGTCCCTCCTAAGTACCGCGCCCACCCTCTGTTTGGAGCCGGGAGGAGTGTGGCTGAAGCCTGCTGGAAGGCGCTGGTCAGGCAGCTCATCATGGAGGAGTACCTGGCGGAGTGCACAGGCCTCTCCAAGTTCAGCACCCTCTGCAAAATCACACCCAAGGTACGACTTCCGCAGTGTGGCTGCTCAGAGCTACTACCAGCTCTGCAAACGACTGTGTGCTGGATCAGGCTGTGTGTGTGTGTGTGTGTGTGTGTGTGTGTGTGTGTATCTCACCATCCCACTCTCTCTCTCTCTCTCTCTCTCTCCCTCTCTCCCCCTCACTCTCTTCCTGCCCCATCCTCTCTTTATCCCCTCTCTCTCTCCCTCCCCTCTCTCTGCCCCCCCCTCCCTCCCTGCCTTCTCTCCCTGTCTCTGTCCTTCCACTCTCTTCCTCTCACTCTCTCCCTCCCCCACTCTCTCTGCAGCCAAACCCTTCACCTCCAAGGTAAAGCAGATGCGCCTCCACAAAGAGGACTTTGAGATCCTCAAGGTGATTGGACGAGGAGCTTTCGGAGAGGTACGTATTTTTCTCCTCCGTTTTTTTATCACTCTTTCTTTGTTTTTGCTGGTTCAAAACAAATCACACCTTGGTTTTGAGCGAGACATTGCACACTTAGCTCAGTGACAGCAGCTCAGCGGAGAGAAATCCACTTATTTATTTTGGACAAACGGGGCTGTGTGCTAGGCCGGTGCTAACTCGTGTTACCGTTGAACTTTGCCATTTGACGAACAAAAAATGTGTTTTCTGTCCCTAAGACTCATTCAGTCTCTACGCTACATGACCCAGCTTGTTAGCTCCGACTGCGCCTTCGTTATCCCCTCTCCCAGTTCAACCAGGAGAGAAAACCAATAGGATAGCGACGGAACGAACCTGACCCGTGCGTTACCTCGGCGACCAGCGGGGAGATTGAAATACAGTTCCCTGCCTGCGCCCGAGAGGGTGATGTCACGTCCCAGGGAATGCTGGCGGTCAGGCAGGGAGCAACAACAGCTTCTCAGCTGGCTAGTGTGTCAAGTAGGGCACAGGGCTCTTTAGTGTGCATGGTGTGGTCCTCTCACGTCACACACACACACACACACGTACAACTCCAGTCATGCATGTACTTGAAATAGTCATAAACATAATTATGCAGTCACGCTCGCAGGTATTATTGTCTTTGCGCGCGCACACACACACACTACACACAAACACACACACACACACACACACACACACACACACACTTAATATCCCAGCAACCAAGCTAAGCAGTAGACCTGGAGCTATGCCCAGCATCAAGGGCTTTTTTTATTGGGTCTCTATTTCACTTTGACTGGGGCAGCAGCAGCAGCAGCACCGGTGGCCACAGGCTCTGTACCAGAGGTGCCCAGGCTCACCCTGGTCCTGTGACGTGAGCCCCAGCACCAGGCTCCTCTACCCCCCCCCCCCCCTGTCTGCTACGTCGTGCCACGCTACGACACCTTCCAGCGCTCCAGATGTGCTCCTGTTCTTTCTCTTTTTTTTACTCCTACTAAAAATGAGCTTGAGGCATTTGGATTTGTTAGTAGTAGGACTCGGTTCCTTGGATCGTTAATTGTGGTTTTGTATTTTCCCTGCCTATATGTGTTTTATTAAGGACTTGACAGAGCTCGTGTGATACACATATTATAACCATCAGGTGATTTATTAGTGGACAGATGTGAGCATGCTTCAGCTTGTTTTACACTTGGTCTACACCAACCATTTATAACCATCGATGCATTCAATGGAGAGGCAGTACGCTAATCTCCTGGCCTATCATACACAAGTCATTACCGGCAGCGTCCAATGAAAAAGCACCACTGTAGGTTATCAACCTTTCGATCTCCACTCCCATGCAGTCATATGGAGCTGAAATAACGGAGTGATTTAGATGGAATTTGTCTAGCCTGCTAATTTTTTGGTATTTTTGAATGTTTTTTTTTACCCTGCTAATCTTAAAGTCTCATTTACAGTGGACTGTGGAGGAGTACTGGAGGAAGCTGGCTAGTCTGTGTGTTATCCAGCATTTCATCTCCCCTCCCTAAACAGGAGCAGTCAGAAAGCACTGAGTGCAAGCTGAAGGAGACTTTTCAAAACGTTTATCGAACTTTCGATCTCTTCTCCTCATGAACTGGCACTCTGAGTGGAGCCTACAGGACGTGGCCTAGTGGCTGCTCGTCAATCTGCCCTCAAAACACAATAACACTGTTATTCTACGTAGGCAGACGTGCAGGTAGTCAAGAAGAGTTCAAAGCAGACTACTGTGTGGGTATGAATCACTCCCATGTCGGAGCAGTCAAACGGAGTACCAAGGAGGGTGGATGGAGGCTGGGGGTGGGGGGGGACGACCAGACCCGACCCAGCGCCGAGGAGAGGATGGAGGTTATCTTGGAGGACGAAGAAGAAGGTGGCTCGAGTCCGATGGAGCAGGATGTTTTTATTTCCTCCTCCCGTTGGTCCACGAAGGGTCGGGGGCGGACGGGGGAGGACCGGGGGGACGGGGTGCGCGCTTGACGTCGGCAGCTGGCGCTGTGTTTCCCTGGCAGCCACACTGAGATCCTCCACCCCGCTCACTGGCTCCCCCGTGGAGGCTCGCTAAGTCAACAGCACAGTGAGGGATGGAGGGATAGATACGGGGGGAGGAGGGGAAGAGTGGAAGAGGGTCGGGGGATGGGGGTCAAAGCGCGGAGCTCCTGCCAAGAACAGTGTGCACCGGTTTCTCCTCCTCCTCCTCCTTCTCCGGTTCCTCCTCCTCCTCCTCTGCTGGTGATCACCAGGGGAAATCCAAACACTGCAGGAATGTTATTGTCGCCTAGCATTAGCATTCTCGCGCTACTTTAATGGACTGCAGCCTCTTCTCTGAGAGTGCGTGTTGGTTTCTGTGTGCGTGTCTGTCTCTGTGTGTGTGTGTGTATGTGTGTGTGGGAGAGAGCCCTGGCTTCTAAATGTGGCCTTGTGCTGAGGTATCGTTCTGCGTGCGCGCCCCACATATCTGTGCATGCGGGCGTTTGTTTTGCTTTCTCCGTCTCTATATGCATGTCTCCCCGCGCGGCCTTCTGAATAAGTGACTGTCCACATATTTTCGCGTCTACATGTTTCTCTCGTGTGTTCGTGTGAGGATGATTGGTGGTTGTTTTCAATTCCAGGGCTGGTTGGGGGAGGGTAGAGGTTAGAGCGAGGGGGGGAGATGAGAGTGAGGGAGAAAAAGAGTGAGAGAGAAAGAGAGTGAGGGAGAAAAAGGAGAGGAGGGAGAAGAACGAGCGTGGGGGAGACGGAAGAGAGGAGAGAGAAATAGGGAGGGAGGGAGAAGCCGGAGTAAAAGGCTCTCTCTCTCTCTCTCTCTGTCTCTCTCTCTCTCTCTCTCTCTGTCTCTCTCTCTCTCTCTCTCTCTCTCTCTCTCTCTCTCTCTCTCTCTCTCTCTCTCTCTCTCTCTCTCTCTCTCTCTCTCTCTCTCTCTCTCTCGTATCCTCTCTCCTGTCTCAGGCAGTTGAGTCCTCCTGGCTGAAGTCATCTGGCGTCGTGCCGTCTCGCTACTCGACTCGTTTAAGGAATGCTCCTCGCCGTCCGACCCGCACTCAACAATAGGACCTGGCTTGCATCACACAGACACGCACGCACGCACGCACGCACACACACACACACACAGACACACACACGCCGTGAGCCTTTAGCTGGTAGCCGTCAGGTCTCTTTCCTCTCCTCTCAAGGACTGTGGTGAAATCAGTGGCTCTTCTTCAACATAGCGTAGCCCGCTGTATTTCCCCTGCTGGTTGTTGTGTTAGCTTGCAGCTTTCTGTGCTCTGTGTTCTGTCCTGAACGCCTGTCCGTCATGACTTCCTTCTGTGGACTGGAAGGCATTAGGGGTTTGGATAGGAGGGAATAGATGGAATTTAGTGTGCCGTCAATCCCAACGGTCACACTGCGCTCATCGTCCGCGATAGGTCAGTAGCGAGGCAGGACGGGCGTCTTGATTGGATGCCTGACGAGAGATCTCGAGTCCCAGCCGTGTGTGCGTGCGTGTGTGTGTGTCGGTGTGTGTCGAGTCAGGAAGTGTAGCAATCGCTCAGCAGCCCACTGCAGCCCTGTATGTGAGGGATGCTTTGTAGGCTGAGCCAAAGGACCCAGTCTTAACTTGAAGTGGCCAGTCAGGGACGTGTGTGTGAGCGTGTTTCTGAAGCTCGGCTTTCACCAGCGCAGTCCTGGTAGAACACAGCGTTTGGGAGTGGTAGTGCATGTGTGTGCGTGCGTACGTCCGTGCGTGCGTGTGTGTGTGTAAAAGTCTTACTAAGTGTTCCTGGGAGCTGCTCAGCAGTGTGTGTGTGTGTGAGAATCCCAGCTGTGTGTGTAAGAGGATCCAGGTGGTGCGTATCTTTCTGTCTCCGGAGGTCAGGGGTCACTACCTTGGTGTCCCAAGCCACTTCCTGTTACTCTTCTTCTCTTCCGGCCTGCATCCTCCTCCCGTCCTCCCCTGCGCCCCTGTCCCCCACTCCTTTTCCTCCTGGTCTCCATCCTCCCTCTGGTCCCCCATGACTTCTCTTTCTGGTGCTTTCTTTCTTTCTTTCTTTCTTTCCTTCTTTCCACTACATGAACCACTAAGCCCTGATGTTTGCAGGTCAGGGAGGGAAAGTGGAAGGACAGATGATGAACTGATACAAAGATAGTGGGACTAATAAACACGATTCTGAATGTCTCTATGAACCAATCAAATGAGCTGCGAATCTTTTTGTCCATAAAAGCCTCTGGCGCTCTCTCTCCGTCTCTGACTCTGTCTGTCTTATCCTCCTCTGCCCTGTACAGGTGGCGGTGGTGAAGGTGAAGAATGCAGACAAGGTGTTTGCCATGAAGATCCTCAATAAGTGGGAGATGCTGAAGAGAGCAGAGGTGAGCCCCGCCGTGTGTGTGTGTGTGTGTGTGTGTGTGTGTGTGTGTGTGTGTGTGTGTGTGTGTGTGTGTGTGTGGGTGTGTTTGTGTGTGTGTGTGTTGAAGAGAGGTAAGCTCTCGCTGTGTGTCAAGTTGTCCACATTGATATCACCTATATTTTTCCTTTCTCTCTCTTTGTGTGTGCGTGTGCGCGTGCGCGTGCGCGTGCGTGTGTGTGTGTGTGTCTATTAGCTATTAGCTGGAGGAGTGACTCATGTCTTCTGTTGAACGTCCTGTTCATCTGAAACAAATGACTCAGTGCTGTCTGTGTTTGCGTACGTTTCTGTTTGGACATGGGAATGAGTGCACGATTGACATTTAAGGAATTTACTCAAGTTATCTTTCCCTAGTCTCAACTCTCAAAAGTATACTTTATTTTAAATGCATTTGATTTCCTTTTAAAAGTGTATGTGTGTAGTGATGTGTTGCATAGCAAAGGCTATGTGTGACCTGAAGTCAACACATCGGACCTATGCGTTCCAAGTGGTCCCTTGTGCCTTCAGGCCTTCAAAACTCTTGCTTCATTGGCCGAATCGGGCTACTTACGTGTGTGTGTGTGTGTGTGTGTGCGTGTGTGTGTGTGTGTGTGTGTGTGTGTGTGTGTGTGTGTGAGAGAGAGAGAGTGTCTGTGTCTGGACTTTGGACATGGGATACTAAATGTATAGCATGTTCCCTGGACCATGTAGGCCAGTCAACCCAGCCATGCTGTACTAATTCAAAGGCTATTGGGGTTAAGTGGAACGGGTTTCCAATGAGGAAACAGCAGGCCCACAGAATGGTTTGTAGTACATCCTCCACATAAGACACAACTGGAGAAGAACATTAATGTTTTTTATGATTGAATTGATGAAATATGAGAGCCTGAAAAATAAAATGAAATTAAAATGACACCACAAATGACCGTTTGTGAAAACAGGCTTGCTGGTCATATCCAGTCTCGTTACGTTACCAATAGCGACATGTCCCCAGACTGTCTGTAAAGACTTTAAATGTCTGGGAGGGCCTGGAGACTAACGCTTAAGCAGGCAGTACCAATGAAGAAGAGTGGTGCTTTATCCACTGGACCCTGTATGGTGCTTGACACCAGGTACCAGATACCAAAACGCCCCTTCCAGTACATGTACTGCGTGTGGAGCTGGTATAGAAGGCCCACTCTAAGGCTATACTAAGTACAGAGTGAGATTGACAGACAGCCCCCTCAGTCTAAACCATGTGCTGTACGTGGACCCTGTGTTGAGTCTCTCCCAATGCCAGATTACAGAGACACAAAAGCATATCGGGCACCCGTGTGTGTGTGTAGTATTTCATGTGAAAAGGTCTTACTTGCGCCTGTGTGTGTACGTGTTTGGTGATGTCTGCGTGTTTGGTAACGTATGTCTAGGTCAGTGGCTATGGTTGACCTCTGACCTCTCTCTCTCTCTGCAGACGGCGTGCTTCCGGGAGGAGCGTGATGTGCTGGTGAACGGGGACAGTCAGTGGATCACCACGCTGCACTATGCCTTCCAGGATGATAACAACCTGGTGAGACGGGGGGCTGTGTGTGTGTGTGTGTGTGTGTGTGTGTGTGTGTGTGTGTGTGTGTGTGTGTGTGTGTGTGTGTGTGTGTGTGTGTGTGTGTCTGTGTCTTTGTGTCTTGCTGTGTCTCTGTTTCTGTGTGTGTGTGTGTCTGTCTGTCTGTCTGTGTCTTGCTGTGTCTCTGTTTCTGTGTGTGTGTGTGTGTGTGTGTGTGTGTGTGTGTGTGTGTGTGTGTGTTTGTGTAAATGTTTGACTGTTCTGTGTGTCTTTGTCTGTGTGTGTATGTGTGTCTTTGTCTGTGTGAATGTGTCTGTGTGACTCTGTCTGTCTGTCTGTGTTTTTTGGTTGTGCCGGCCAATGTAAATGCATCTAGTGTTTATCCAACTGGCCTTTTTTTTCTTTTAAAAACTTGATAAAAGGAATACACTGACCCAAGAAAATGTACTGTTTTATTTTTGTCTCAGTATTGCAATTTGTCATTTAAGTAGTATAATCAAATAATAAGCAAGATTATAGCAAATGTGGGAGTGAAATGATAGTTAGACAATTGAGGAATAAACGGTTGCCATTAAGGGCCAAAAACAATGACTCAGGAAGTCAGTGAAAGGCCAGATGATTGGTCAACTGGCTCAGTGCCACAGGCTACAAGCCTTCCATTGGCTAAGATAATGTGTCTCCCAGGCAATCGGCCAATCGACCCTTTACCGACTCGCCATGACCCAGAGTTCACATGCCGGAGGATTCCGCCATTCCCAGCATTCCCGAAAACAAATGTTTATTCCTCCAGGGCCGGTCATTCCCCACAGCTTTAGAATTCCTCTGCCTCTGTCTCCACAACCTTCTATTCAGAGACTAAACCCTAAAAAACTTGACACACCGCTCTCAACGGTGTTGCCAGGGCTAACAGCATTCCCAACAATAAGGAGAGAGGGCAGAGAGGACAGAGGCAGGAGAGAGAGAGAGAGAGAGAGAGAGAGAGAGAGAGGGCAGGAGAGAGAGAGAGAGAGAGAGGAGAGATTGGAGAGAGAGAGAGAGGGAGAGAGAGGAGACAGACAGAGAGAGAGGGAGAGAGAGGAGCATAGGGCAGAGAGGGGAGAGAGAGAGGAGGGAGAGAGATGGGGAGAGAGGCATAGAGAGGGGAGATGGGGGGTGACAGGGAGAATGGGGGAGGGGAGAGAGGGGACGTCTCAGTGTGTTTATGAGAAGGAAGTGACTCTGTGTTTGAAATCTCTGGTTTGTGTGTTCTCAGTGGAGATGTAAACAGCGATATCTGATTGGTTGACTCATCTGCAACAAGTCCTTTTCCTTTTAAGACTCACACTCCATTCCTGTCTCTCTCTCTCTCTCTCTCTCTCTCTCTCTCTCTTTCCATCTCTCTGTTTCCCTCCCTCCCTCTCCTTTTTCCATGTTTTTTCCCCGTGCCCCCCCCTCTCTCTCTCCCCCTCTCTCCCCCTCTCTCCCCCTCTCTTCCCTGGTACCAGTACCTGGTGATGGACTACTATGTAGGGGGAGACCTGCTGACGCTGCTCAGTAAGTTTGAGGACCGTCTGCCCGAGGACATGGCCCGCTTCTACCTGGCTGAGATGGTGCTGGCCATCGACTCCGTACACCAGCTGCACTACGTCCACAGGTGGGGACGCCGCGCGCCCGTGTGTGTGCGTGCGTGCGTGCGTGCGTGCGTGCGTGCGTGCGTGCGTGCGTGTGAGGGAGCATAGGTCTCTATGGTGTGCGTGTCCAAGTCGAGAGCACACACGTCCATAGCTGCACCACTGTGTGAGTTAAGGGTACTCCGTGCTTTTTCTCTTCCTGTTTGTGTTTCTTTTCATTTGTTTGTCGTCGTCGTCCCCCCCCATATCTTTTTTTTCTGGGAATCAAACTATGTCCCCTGCTCTGATGCCAGAAGGGCTTTGTGTGTCTCACAGTCTCTTCAAGTCTGTATGATGAACGTTAAAAACAAACTATAAATGAAAACAAACTGTCTGCTCTAGAGAGAGAGAGAGAGAGAGAGAGAGAGAGAGAGAGAGAGAGAGAGAGAGAGAGAGAGAGAGAGAGAGAGAGAGAGAGAGAGAGAGAGAGAGAGAGAGAGAGAGAGAGAGAGAGAGAGAGAGAGAGAGAGAGAGAGAGAGAGAGAGAGAGAGAGAGAGAGAGAGAGAGAGAGAGAGAGCACAGCAGCCAGTCAGAACAGCCCCTCAGCCATCATGGGATAACTGCCGCCCATGTAGTGGGAACCTCTCTTTCTCCCCCCCCCCCACTCTATATCTTGTTTTCTTCTTGGCTCTCCCTTTCTCTCCTGTTGGTGTTCTTGTTTTTCCTATCATTTTGAGTAGAATATTTTGTTATTTTCAGTATTTCAGTCTTTCCAGTGCTAGTTCTCTCTCCGCCAGCACCTTTGTACATGTCTTTCTATCTGTCTTGCTATCACCCTTTCTCCCTCATTCTCTTTTCTTTCTCACACATACAGGAAGTGGTCAGCCCGCCTCATTAGCATAATGACAGTCCTGGCGAGGCCTAGAGGGCACAATTTGTTCCACTGATGAAGGGAAGGATAGAGAGGGAGTGAGAGAGAGAAAGAGAGAGAGAGAGAGAGAGAGAGAGAGAAAGAGGGGATGATGAAGTCGAAAGAGAAGAAACAGAAGGATGAAGCAAAGGTTACATGATTGGCTACGGAGGTTGGCAGAGACAGAAGGAGCGGTAGAAGGTGACGGGAGGAATGGAGGGCCCGCCATAACTTTGAGTGTGCCTCTCATTGATCTCGCATGAACAGCAACACTGAGGTCCAAATGAGAGAGGGGGAGAGAAAGAGATGGGCGAGATAGGGATAGAGAGAAAGAGAGGGATAGAGAAAGAGGGATAGAGAGAGAGGGATAGAGAGAAAGAGAGGGGAAGAGAAATAGTGGGGGAGACAGAAATAGTGGGGGAGAAAGAGAAAGAGAGAGGGGGAGAGAACGAGAAAGAAAGAGAGAGA
>JAPMUY010005079.1:295000-302500 GCA_026901105.3 Galaxias olidus | reverse complement strand
TTAGAGCGGAGCTGTGTTGTGTTCCGTTGCCATGGCGACAGGCCTGCGTGCCATGTGAGCGGCAGTACGAGCACAGAGACATGGAGCACATGCGTGTTAGCGTGTATTGATAAAGAGTTCCAGACGTCAGGGGCCTGACACATGACCACACACACACGCACTGTGCGCAAACACTGATAAATCCCCCACACGCAGAGGAGTGAACAGGGTTATATTTAGCCCCGGATGTGGGATAAGGTGACCCTCTAAAGCCAGGCTAGAACAGCACCCGGACCACCCGGTAGATTTAAAGGTCAACTGGACTGTCTGAGACCACCTGTCCATTCCTACCGGTCAAACGTTAGAATACACGCACGCACGCACGCACACACACACACACACACACACACACACACACACACACACACACTGTGGCGTTATCTTTTACTGTCTGTCTGCTCTTCCTATCTGTTCAGACTCTTTGTGTGTCTGATTATTTTTCTCTATTTCATTCTCTTTCCTTCTCTGTCTGTTTTTGCCTCTCTTATCTCTTTGTGTGGCTAACCTGCGTTGTAGACGTTGTCAGTCCATGACTGCTTTGCAAACGTGTGAGCGTGTGTTAAAAAAAGGCATGCTTGTGAGGCCCTGGTTTGAATGGTGTGTTGTGTAGGTAAAGAGAAAAACTTTTTTTGTGTATGTACGTGTTTGAGCAACACTTGCTTCTTTTCAAAGGGTGGTTGTGTGTGTGTGTGTGTGTGTGTGTGTGTGTGTGTGTGTGTGTGTGTGTGTGTGTGTGTGTGTGTGTGTGTGTGTGTGTGTGTGTGTGTGTGTGTGTGTGTGTGTGTGTGTGTGTGTGTGTGTGTGTGTGTGTGTGTGTGTGTGTGCTTCCCTGGATGCCTTCACGTCTCCCCTCATTTAATTGTGTGTTTATTTGGGCCTGACCCTGTCCTCTCTAGCTGCAGACTACACCCAACTTCAACACACACACACACAAGTTCTTTACGTATTGCTAACTCTCTAGTCTAGATTTGACAAAATTATAACAGACTGGAGTTCCAAATTTTGATAAATGTTTATTTGCAAGCAAAACGTGACTTAATATCTAATGAAGTTGTAACCTAATCTTCATTTTTTATATCCATGTGCTATCCCTGAATGAAGTTTAGTCAATGTGTCGCTCTTTCTCCTTCTCTCTTTGTTGATCCCTCTCTCCTTCCCTCCCTCCCTCCATTCCTTTGTTTCTGCCTCTCAGGGATATCAAGCCCGACAACATCTTGATGGATATGAACGGCCACATCCGCCTGGCTGACTTTGGCTCCTGCCTCAAGCTCATGGAAGATGGAACGGTGAGCCCCACCACCCCAGCAGAGACCCCCCCCCCCCCCCCCCCCCCCGCCCGTCTGGTGTTTCCTCTTGTCCAAACCAAACATACCGCGTCTGCCTCAAACCCTCGGCCAACCCCACTGTGGGGAGGCTTGGTTTAATGTCTTGGATCAGCTAATGGTTAACGGTTCACAGAATGTTATGAACATATACCTAGAAAACCTCTCCCCATGTGCTCTGAGTTGTAAAACGAAACAATAAGTACTTTGTAACATGTTTTGAAACGTGCAGTACGAAAAGGTTTTTATATTGTTTTTATTATTAATATTAGAACAAATTATATTTAAACACATCCCTTTTTTGCCTTTTGCTGAAATCTGTTTGAATGATAAGGCCTTGCTGGATGCATTTCAAAGCCCGACTTAATCGAGGATCTCATCATAGGGGCAGCATAGGTGAATGCGTGACTGGGGAGCTTTGATGTACTGTAAAAATACTTCCTGGTGTGTTGGTCTGAGCCCAACCAATGAGGGTTTAGGATCTGAACCGGAGCCAAAGAGAATTCTGAATTGACACCAAAACCTTTCTCCTGTTCCCCCATCTTCTTGCCCTCCGTCCCCTCTTTTTTCCTATTTTTTCCTCTTTCTCTCCATCTCCTCACCCTCCCTCCCTCCCCACCCCACACCACCCTCCCCAGGTCCAGTCATCGGTGGCGGTGGGCACTCCGGACTACATCTCCCCGGAGATCCTGCAGGCCATGGAGGACGGGAAGGGGAAGTACGGCCCCGAGTGTGACTGGTGGTCCATGGGGGTGTGCATGTACGAGATGCTGTACGGAGAGACCCCCTTCTACGCTGAGTCCCTGGTGGAGACCTACGGCAAGATCATGAACCACAAGGTGAGGTGGGGGGTGAGGGGGGGAAGTCTTTCTCGTCATGGGGGAGTATTTCTCGTCATGGGGGAGTATTTCTCTTCATGAGGGAGTATTTCTGTTCATTAGGGAGTATTTCTATCCATGGGGGAGTATTTCTTCTTTGGGGAGTATTTCTCTTCATGGGGGACTATATGTCTTCATGGGGGAGTCTATCTCTTCATGGGGGAGTCTTTCTCTTCATGGGGGAGTATTTCTCGTCATGGGGGAGTATTTCTATTCATGAAGGAGTATTTCTGTTCATTAGGGAGTATTTCTATCCATGGGGGAGTATTTCTTCTTTGGGCAGTATTTCTCTTCATGAGGGAGTCTATCTCTTCATGGGGGAGTCTATCTCTTCATGGGGAAGAGACTTTCTGTTCATGGGGGAGTATTTCTGTTCATGGGGGAGTATTTCTCTTCATGGGGGAGTATTTCTCTTCATGGGGGAGTATTTATGTTCATGAGGGAGTATTTTTGTTCATGGGGGAGTATTTCTGGTCATGGGGGAGTATTTCTCTTCTTTGGGGAGTATTTCTCTTCATGGGGGAGTATTTCTCTTCCTGGAGAGTTTTTCTGTTCATGGGGGAGTATTTCTCTTAATGGGGGAGTATTTCTGTTCATGGGGGAGTATTTCTCTTCTTTGGGGAGTATTTCTCTTTGTGCGGGAGTATTTCTGTCAATGGGGGAGTTTTTCTGTTCATGGGGGAGTTTTTCTGTTCATGGGAGAGTCTTTCTGTTCATGGGGGAGTCTTTCTGTTCATGGGGGAGTATATCTGTTCATGGGGGAGTATTTCTGGTCATGAAGGAGTCTTTCTCTTCATGGGGGAGTCTTACTGTTCATGGGGGAGAATTTTTGTTCATGAGGGAGTATATCTCGTTGTGGGGGGTTATTTCTGTTCATGGGGGAGTCCTTCTTTTCCTTGTGGAGTAATCCTCCTCTTCATCGATCAAGTCTTCCTTTTCATGGGGGAGTCCTCCTTTTAATGGAGTAGTCCTCCTCTTCATCGATTCAGTCTTATTCTTCATGAGGGAGTCCTTCTCTTCATCAGAGGAGTATCCCAACTCTTCAGAAATCAGGAATGAATTCTTTATCTGGCTTCATAAAATAGCATCAGACGGAAGTTTGAGATATCCTAAGATCAAGTTTGATTATCGTAGACATCAGTAAATAGAGTGATTATCTGGGTTAAGAAACTATTAACAGAGAGTGTCATCGATTTAGCTAAATTAGTTTACTGAGCGGTTGTTTGATTTGATGAGTTATATTGATTTTTCAATATTGGTGGCCAGCTCTTAAGAGGGCAGTGTTTGAGCTGGTTCTCAACCAGGGGAATGTGGCCTGCCCCCAGAGGGCTACGCGGGAAGCGTATCATACAAGAATTTAATATCATATGCCCTTTCGAAAAAAGGTTGGGAAGCACTGCTGTCGGTGTTTCTCTTTCTAAACACGGTTTGGCACGCATTAACTACCCTCTGGTAGTTTATTCAGACAGCCTCTGTTATTATAAATCTGTGTGCTGCCGAGATAAGACTCCGGGCTGGGCTGGTTGAGTTATAGGCCGAACACGTTTGACGTTTTTATATCGGGCAGTTAAATGGAAAATACCTCTTGATTATTTTTGCAAATCCAACAAACTTTCGTTTCAAAGTTTTTGATGGCACAACATTTAACCTACTGTCTTCCTTCCTGCATTTGTTTCTTTTTGTTTGTTTTGAAACCCCGACTCTCCCCCTCACCCCTCCTCCCTTTTTTTCCCCCTCTACCTCTTTTGTTCCCCTTCCTCCTTGCCGTCTCCTGGGCTAACCCCACCACCAGGAGGAGTTAGGTTCCAGTGTGAGTGTTCTCTGTTGGGGTCCTGTCTCAGTGTTTTAGCTCTAGGCCTCTTTAACTAGATGCTGTGCCATTAGCAATATGGCCGTGCTAATCATAAGTCTGCCTGTTGTTGTTTTGTTTTGGTTGTCCCAGACATTTATTATAAGTCTGACCCCTTCGTCCTCCCCCCCCGTGTTCTAAACTTGCGGTCTGTATTCCTCTATTCGTCTCTACTCTATCCCTCTCTCTGTCTCTCTCTCGCGCTCTCTCTCATACACACACACACACACACACACACACACACACATTCATAGGAGCGCTTCCAGTTTCCGCTGCAGATGACAGACGTGTCGGAGAATGCCAAGGATCTGATTCGTCGACTCATCTGCAGCCGAGAGCACCGCCTGGGCCAGAACGGCATCGAGGATTTCAAACAGCACCCCTTCTTCTCCGGTAGGAAGACACACACATTTTAACATAATATAGTAATAACATTAGTTATAATAATGACATTAAAACGGCATCGAGGATTTCAAACAGCACCTCTTCTCTGGTAGGAAGACACACACATTTCAATTCAAATACCAAAACTAGCCTTTTGTTTTTGTTAAGTTGAGAGAGGGAACGCAGTGCACAACTAATAACTAATAATAATAATAATAACATAGTATAATAATAGTAATTTGAAAGGAGTCCACAAAACATTTTGTTACAGAGAGATAGACAGTAAGTTAGGTGTTCTGCCAACGGTCCTAGAGAACTGATTAAACAAATGTTTCTGTTCAGGCATCGACTGGGACAACATCCGTACGTGCGAGGCCCCCTACATCCCCGAGGTCAGCAGTCCCACGGACACCTCCAACTTTGACGTGGACGACGACTGCCTCAAGAACTCTGTAAGGAAGGACTCTCTCTCTCTCTGTCTGCTCCACTCCTCAGTCACTCCTGATTCTCTCTCTCTCTCTCTCTCTCTCTCTCTCTCTCTCTCTCTCTCTCTCTCTCACACTCTCATTCTGTTTCTCTCCTTCTGTCTTTCTCTCTCCTCTCTCTTTCTTTCTCTCTCTCTCTCTCTCTCTCTCTCTCTCATATAAATGTTAACCTTTTTTACTCTTTGCTCTGAATTATTTCATTCATTGTATTTAGTAAAACAGTATTGTCTTCATGTCTTTCTCCCTCTACTTACACTCTTGATGTCCCCCAGTGGCTCTTTCATTATATAACATCTAGTAAGACTCAGTGATGACCTTAGATATTGTCTGGTGTGTGTAGGTTGTGTGTGTTTCTCTGAACTCCCTGCTCTTTTGCTCTGCTGCTTCAGGAGACGATGCCCCCTCCCTCTCACACGGCCTTCTCCGGACACCACCTACCCTTCGTTGGCTTCACCTACACCGGCAAATGGTACCCACAACACACACTCACACACACACACACACACACACACACACGAAGGCACACACAAAGGCCCACACGAAGGCCGACCCGCACAGACAAACACACACACACACACACACACACACACACACACACACACAATCGTTTCGCTTACCCGTTTTGCATACATGCAAATATTTCAATCTGGTACGCAGTGCAAAGCACCAGACAGAGCTTCTAAACCTCAGTGGCCTCAGAAAACACACCCAACTCACCAATGACATTCACTGGTTCATCATGGCCGCCTACTGCTTCAAACAACCTTTTATTCAGGGGGTCCTGCACCCTCTCTGATTGGGTCGGCCATTACCGGGACCCCAGAGGCATGGCAGTGTGCCTCCAGCATCGGCTCCCTCTCACAGCGAACAGGAGACGCTGTCTCACTGCTGTCCGTCCAAAGCGTGAGAACAGGAGATCAATCAGAGCTTATCTCTCCAAAGCTGAGTGATAATGGTCCCTCCTCCTCCTCCTCCTCCTCACCCCTCCCTTCTGTCCGCTCTTTGATGCTCACTTCTTGTCACACTCTTTTTCCACCTACCTCCTCCCTTCTTCTGCCTGTCCTCTTACTGAGCGGTCTCCTTCTTTCCCCCTGCAATGCCTTCGCCCTCTTTCTCTCTCTCTCTCTCTCTCTCTCTCTCTCTCTCTCTCTCTCTCTCTCTCTCTCTCTCTCTCTCTCTCTCTCTCTCTCTCTCTCTCTCTCTCTCTCTCTCTCTCTCTCTCTCTCCACATTTTCACGCTCTCTCTTTCTCTGTCCCTCACCAACTTTACATCATTGGTCACCCCCCCCCACTTCCACTCTCTCTCTCTCTCTCTTTCTCCATTCCTCCACTTTTCCGCTCTCTATCTCTGTCCCTTACCAACTTTACATCATTGCATCACCTTTCCCCACTTCCACCCTCTCTCTCCCTATTTCCCTCCACCCCTCTCCCGTCTTGCTCCCTCTTTTCTCCCCCTCTCCTCCTGCCTCCAGCACCCTGTCTGACCGGGGCTGCCTGCGGGAGCTGTCGGCGTTGGTGGAGGGCCAGGATCAGATGGACCAGTGTGTGAAGCGCGGCCTGGAGGACAGCCTGGCCACAGAGGCCTACGAGAGGAGGCTACGACGGCTGGAGCAGGAGAAGCTGGAGCTCAGCCGCAAGCTGCAAGGTGTGTGGGGGGGTCACCATAAAACACACAGACACACACACACACACACACACACACACACACACACACACACACACACACACACACACACGCTGCATGGTGTGGGGGGGGGTCACCATAAAACACACAGACACACACGCACACACACACACACACACACACACACACACACACACACACACACACACACACACACACACACACACACACACACGCTGCATGGTGTGGGGGGGGTCACCATAACACACACACACACACACACACACACACACACACACACACACACACACACACACACACACACACACACACACAAGTTGCAAGGTGTGGGGGGGTCACCATAACACACACACACACACACACACACACACACACACACACACACACACACACAAGTTGCAAGGTGTGGGGGGGTCACCATAACACACACACACACACACACACACACACACACACACACACACACACACAGGAGTGGAGGGAGGAGGGCATATGGATAACACACACACACAAGGCGTGTAGGGAGGAGGAGGTAGGATATAACAGCAATACTAACAATAACACACACAGGGAATGTACCGTAACACACAATGTCACATGACATAATAATATGATTATAATCGAAATACAATATTTGCATTTCCTTTACCCCTTCAGCGACTGTAACCCCACCTCCCCCTTTTTCTTTCTCTCGCTTTCTCTTCCTCTTCTTCTTCTTCCTCTCCCCTGTGTGTGTGTGTGTGTGTGTGTGTGTGTGTGTGTGTGTGTGTGTGTGTGTGTGTGTGTGTGTGTGTGTGTGTGTGTGTGTGTGTGTGTGTGTGTGTGTGTCTCTCAGAGTCGACCCAGGCGGTGCAGGCCCTGCAACCCTCCTCAGGGGGAGAAGTTCCCCTCAGTCCCA
>JAPMUY010005079.1:265000-292500 GCA_026901105.3 Galaxias olidus | reverse complement strand
CCGCCGCGAGAGGTGTGTGTGCGTGTGTGCGTGTGCGTGTGCGTGTGTGTGTGCGTGCGTGTGTGCGTGCGTGCGTGCGTGCGTGCGTGCGTGCGTGCGTGTGTGCGTGTGTGCGTGTGTGTGCGTGTGTGTGTGTGTGTGACTGGAGAAAGTTTGATAGAGAAAATGAAAGCTGTGTGGAGTGTGTATAACTGAAGAAGATTTGAAGTTATGGTTTTGAAGGATGAATATGAATGTGTGTGTGTCGTCTTTTTTTTTTATTAGATATGCATAACGTAGCAATATTTGTTCAAGATATGTTTGGTCCAAATCTCAACAGAGGTGTCCTCTCTTTACTCTCTGTTTCAGCGATGGCTACATGAGGTAAACTTAGCCACAGACACTATCTGTTACAATAGTCCATGTTGAATAATCCCTAAATAGTTCCTGAGGATATAGTCTAGCTTGCCCATGCCCTGTAGAACTAACAAGGAGACTACAATAATAATAATAATAATCCATTTTATTTAGTTTTTAGTGCTTTTCTCGTGACTCAATGCACTTAACACAAATTGGTCGCCAATTAATTACACAGAACGAACAACGAATGGACCGATAGGTATCAAACACAACACTCAGTCTGACTATTGCAAACAAAGTCTAATGCCTTATACTCTTTGTTCTTGCTATATGTTCTGTTGTACAGGAAGCTTGCTGTCTTAGTCTGTGTTACCTTGTAAGGGTCCTGACAGGCCTAATTCTCCCTGCCTCGTCAGATCCTATCTGCAGTGAGGAGGTTAGACGTTACAACGTAGCGCCGCTCTCTGTTTTCAACACCTCCTTCCCACTCTGGATGGAGCCCTGGCCACACACACTGACGGGTGGAGAAAACACAGCACGACAGCGTGGTGCATTCAGCCCGTGATTGATGTGTGTGTGTGTGCGTGTGTGTGTGTGTGTGTGTGTGTTTTCAGCCAAAGCGAGCGCGAGGAGTTTGAGACGGAGAACAAGCAGAAACACGAGAGGGAGAGAGTGCTGCTGACGGAAGAAAACAAGAAGCTTTCCAGTGAACTGGACAAGGTGAGGCACACACACACACACACACGCGCACGCACACACACATACACACACACATACACACTCACACACACTCTCTCACACACACACTCACACACACACACACACACACACACACTCATACACACACACACACACACTCAAACACACTCTCACATACACACACACACACACTCTCTCACACGCACACACACTCTCATAGTCGTAAATCAAAACGCTAGAGCACTCACTTCTCCCCAAATGTAAACACTTTTTCTCACACATATGTTCCAGTCTTTGAAGTGTCCTTACTGGTGTTGGCTTTGTAGTGGAATCAGGACAGGAGGAGGTATGCAGAGTGAGTGTGTGTGGTTAGGAAGGGACTGCTCTCTCAGCAGACCCTACACACACACACACACACACACACACACACACACACACACACACTCACCCAACCAACCCTTATCTCTCACAAGTGCGATTCGTCTCTTCTCCCGTCCCTGGCTTTTACGGGTTCACACACTGTACTGTAACCCTGGGTAACCCCCTTCAAAACAGCCCCTCTGATCATAACATCCCCTCTCGTCCCCCTCTCCACCCTGTGCGATGGCGGTTCACTGTTCCCCCTCCCCCCCCGCTGTCCAAACAGCCTGGTAGCCTCCTCCTTTGAGGCACAGACGGACCAACGCACTGGATCTCTTTCCCTGTTGACGTTGGACCGCTTCTCAGAAACGGAGAGTGGAACTTCCCTGGTCAAATAATAATTTCCTTGGAGTCGTGACATCTCCGTTGAAAGCGCCGTCGTGTGTTATTTTTGCGTGGTTAAGTAGGAAGAAAGCGGGAGAGGGGGTCAGGCTGGAGGAGGAATTTAGAACCCATGTGGTTTTGGCCAGGTATCTGTCCTGGCGTTGCTCTTATCAGTGTGTTGATTCAAACACACGCGACGTTACGACCCTGACCGAAGGACAAAACGACGGGTTTCAAGGCGGTTCACTTTCAACGCAAGTGCCCTCGTCGGATCTTTCACGTCCACCAAACGTGCACGACGTCAACAAAAAATACTTTCGCGAACCCTGTGCTTTAGCTGGCAAAGGTTTCAAACCGGCTCCATCGGCCTACCTCTCCATCTAGTAAACGTGTCTCTGCCTGTCCTCCGAAGGCACAATGCAGCTCAGCTCCGTTGAAACGCTCCGCTGTGGTAATGCCGTACAATCTAGAGGAGGGTGTGATGGGAGTTTGCGGTTGCATTACGGACTAATGACAACTGTCACTCTCGTTCTCCCGACAGGATCCGTCGCACGCGCTTTAAATCCTGTCTGTCAAACCATTAGCACGGTCATCTCCTGCTTAACCAGACTTCTAAGGACGTTTGCATACTGTAGATCTCCAATAGTAGCAGAGAAAAGAATAGTGGTGTTTTTTTTTGTGTGGGTTAACTAACAATTGTGGGGCGGAGTTGTTTTGGCCGTCGGACCCTAGCCGTTTTCTCTCGTTGAATATCCACCTTCTCTCCTCTCCTCTCCTCTCCTCTCCTCTCCTCTCCTCTCCTCTCCTCCATGTCCATGTTCTTTCCTGTTTTTACGGTCTACGAGGCGTTCCCCTCAATTATCATTCGTCAGATCTGGGCCTGCCTCAAGTCCTCAAGTTTTAAATCATCTAACCCATGTCATGTTGGCCATTCTGACTTTGTCTCAGCTGTTTCAAATGTGATGATGGTTATAATGGTGTAGATAATGGCGTAATCATACAGGCGTGGTTATTAAAAAGATCATGCTTTAAACATAAGGGTCTGATTCATATGACTAATGCTAGTCTCTCATGATGATGAATCTAAGACATCTTCCTCCCAATCTTCTCCCTTTGTCCCTGTGTGTGTGCGTGTCTGTGTCTGTGTGTGTGTGCGGGTGCATAGCTGACGTCCATGTTTGAGAAGCTGAGCAGCAGCAACCGTCAGCTGGAGGAGGAGCTGAGGGAGCTGGCCGACAAGAAGGAGAGCGTGGCTCACTGGGAGGCCCAGATCACCGAGATTATCCAATGGTAAGACGGACTGACTGACTGACAGGCGGCTCATCCAATGGCGGAGGGGATGAGGACGGCGGCAAGGACAAATGGCAGAAAGGTTCACAGAAGGAGAGAGAGAAATGTTTAATTACCTACTTAGACCTTTGGAACAGTTAAACAATGAAACAGGTATTAAAACACTCATACATCTTGTACTTAAAAGTAGCGTCTGCTTTTTTACTGACTCATACATACACACACACACACACACACACACACACACACACTGCATGTAAGCATGCATCTGCTCACACACAGAAGGTGCCCGCTGCACATGTTTGCAAGAATGTAGACAGACACATAATCACTGCCAAGCACTCAAGAGTATAAACACACAGACACACACTCTCACAGTACACGCACATTTACAGTAGACACAAACACACATCCAGGCATAACAGCTTTGTAGATGCAGACAGACAGACAGACAGACAGGCAGACAGGCAGGCAGGCGTGGCGGTGCAGGCTGTTTGAGCCGTAAAAAACAGACCCATGTCAAGGTTCCACTTAATTTAAGATCATACAGATGCTTGGCCCCGACCATCCCTCAGGATCCCTGTTCCCACAGAAACTGACACCAAGCCAGCTGCAGCCTTTCTGCAGGGATCGCCCTGCAGTCTCCACATAGCACACATACCAACACACTCGCACAGACACTCAGACATACAAACACTGCAGACAGAGGCCCCTGAAATCTCAAGCTGCCAGGAGACGTTTGTGACAGTTGGCGCCCCCTGTTGCATGTGGAAAGTACTGCAGAGAACCATGAAGGACATTTTGGAAAGTTGGCTTCAGAGACATCTTGTGGGGAGCATGTGTGTGTGTGTGCCGATGAAGTTTCAGACTGTCCTCATTAGAAAAACACTTTACAAGAGATATTTAATATACATATTGAACTAGAATGTGTCTAGACTACTTTAACATGTCAGATGTAGTAGTACTGTATGTTTAAAGGTGTATGTTGGTTTGGCAGGGTGAGCGATGAGAAGGATGCACGGGGCTACCTGCAGGCGCTGGCCACAAAGATGACCGAGGAGCTGGAAGGACTGAGGAACACTAGTCTGGGGGCACGAGCCACGGTGAGACGCACGCATGCACGCACGCATACACACACACACACACACACACACACACACACACACACACACGCACACACACACATATACACGTCCCGCAGTGAAATGACTTTCTAAGTCATAAGAGCTTAAAATTTCATACCAAACTCCATCCACTTACATTGCGCTCTCCACTGTCTCCTCCCTTCTTCCGTCCCCTCCGTCCGCTTCCTCCACCGTCTCCCAGGGCGACATGCCGTGGAAGATGCGGCGCTTTGCCAAGCTGGACATGTCTGCCCGCCTGGAGCTGCAGTCGGCCCTGGACGCTGAGATCCGAGCCAAGCAGAGCATCCAGGACGAGCTCAACAAGGTCAAGGCCTCCAACATGTCTACTGAGTGGTACGTACCCGCCCTGCCAAACGCACACATCTCAGCCTGGGAAGGTTTTAGTCGCTACATTTCAGCTGACTTTGACAATGATATATATATTATTATACTATATATATATATATATATATATATATATATATATGTGTGTATGTGTGTGTGTGTGTGTGTGTGTGTGTGTGTGTGTGTGTGTGTGTGTGTGTGTGTGTATATATATATATATATGTGTGTGTGTGTGTGTGTGTGTGTGTGTGTGTGTGTGTGTGTATATATATATATTTAATCTTTACAAATACTAGAAGAAGGGTATTCAAATGTTTTTGGGTAGTCTACGATTGATCCTGGGAGATGCTTTAGGAGTTAAACTAATAATAATAATGCAGGTTATTTGTATTTTCTGAAACTGAAATGCGCTTAAGTTATCTCTCTCTCCTCAGTAAACTGCAGGAGAAGGAGGTTATGAACCAGGAGCTGCTGTCTGAGATCGACCGGCTGAAGAAGGAGACCGAGGAGCTGCGGCTACGCAGGGGTGAGACCACTAGGGGGCGCCACCATCACCCTGCCTCCTGGCCTGGGCATGGAGCGCAACTCTCACCATAGGCTACATTGGGATCCGGTACTGTTTTATTGAGGTGTGTGTGTGTGTGTGTGTGTGTTGTGCTCTGTAGGTGTGAAGCACCAGGACTCCCAGAACTCCTTCCTGGCGTTCCTGAACGCTCCCACCTCTGCGTTGGATCAGTTTGATGTAAGTGTCCGACCCACTCGGCCCAGACATCACTCTGTACCATCATACAGGAGGGACCTGACACTGTCAGCTCCAGACCGTAGCACAGTCCGGATCCCGTTTAGGTCACAAGGAGTTGTTCACTAAATGAAAAGTTTCAAGATTTGCCGTTTTTCATTGACTGTATGGATTTGAACAATCATAACACGTTTTGTCTTATTTGAGTTTTTTAAATTTATGTTTTTCCAGTTAATTTATCTCTCTTGTTGTTTTGTGTTTGGCTTATCTATGTCTTATGATGTTTTCTTTAGATTTTGTGTGTCTGTCTGGCAAATTGTGATACTGTCTTTCTTTTGGATTCTCCTTGCTTTCATTTTCTGGTACGTCAGGATTCTTTCTCTTCTTCCTCATCCTCTTTAATTGAGTTTTGGGAAGACGTAAGCATATTTCCGGTAGGACAAACTGTCTATCGTCCAGTTTTACTAGAGCTACAGTAGCACTGCGACTACCTTAGCTGACCCAAAATGAAATGGCTCTGAATGGTGTGTGTGTGTGTGTGTGTGTGTGTGTGTGTGTGTGTGTGTGTGTGTGTGTGTGTGTGTGTGTGTGTGTGTGTGTGAGAGAGCATCTCTGTGTGTGTGATTGTGCGTGTGTGTGTGTGTGTGCTTGTAAGCATGTGCGTGCCTCAGTTAGTCTCCTCTAGGTTTGTTTAGCAGCTCTATCCAGTACAGCATTCTCCATAGAAGCTCTGCCATCAGTTAGCTCGTCTTTGTAGTGCTACAGAACAGGCTTTCAGCTTGGAAACCAGGCGGTTATGCTTCTAGTTCCAGTAGCTTCCTGTGTCTTCTCCCTGTCCACGCTGCACTCGACAGCTCTTTTCCTGCTCCTGGAGTATTATACCCCATCCTGCACTGATGTAAAACTGAGTCCTACTTTGTCCTTAAAATCTGTGTATTAAGACTGTGCTCCTCATGGTCGTGTCTGTGTGTTAGTGTGTGTGTTGTTGTTGTTACAGTCCCCAGCCAGGTTTTTCTCCCGGTAAACAACTCAACAGATATCCACTAATTCCCTTAGTCCATCTTTGTCCAGTCTGGTCCGTGCTTACCTTTGTTTGTTACCGTTTCTTTTTCCTCCTGCCCTCCTTCCTTAGATGGATTGATTCGATATTTACGCCTGTCTTTCTCTCCATCATTCTATTTTTCTCTCCTTCCCTCCACTGAAGCGCTCTCCATCCGTGGGGCCGACTAGCAAAGGCAGACGCGTAAGCACCCCCCCCCCCCCACCACCACCACCACCACCACCACCACCACCTCTCTGTGCTGTGTCAAGGCTGTGTTGTTTACCTCACCGTCCATACTGTCTCAGAGTGCTGTGTTTTTGGTGCATGTTATGTGTGTGGGTCCTGGTGTCTTTGGCGGAGGTGCATGGTTCCCGGTGGGGGAAGAAATAAAAGCATGAACCTTGAGATTTTACGACACTTTTTTTGACGTGTCTTTAAATATGCGAGGGCTCCTCCTCTAGGTCGGGCTACCTAACCACACGGTGAACGGGTCGTATGTCACACTGCCTCGTGCCTCTCCATTGGGAACGTCGCACCTCCCTTTAGATGTGCCCCCTAGTGGCTACCTCTGAAAGCATGGTGTCTGGTGTTTGCTTGTGGTCACCTTGATAATACCAGCATGGGTCAGTGCTCGGTCAAATTACCGTGTGCTGTTCTGCTCGTCATAGGAGGTTGTGGTTCTGACTTCCTACACGCAATAGGACTATTAAACATTCTCCCTTTAGCCCTATTTTGGACTTTTAAACATTTCGTATTCCTATTTTTTTAATAATAATAATAATAATAATAATAATAATAATAATACATTGACTTTCAAGGCACTCAAACAGTAATATAAAAAACAGTTCTCATAGTCAAAATAAGTAGTATACTTATTTTTAAAAAGTCCTATTTTTGACATAAACATTCCCTTTTTTGTCATTTTGTGGACGAATAAACATGGCAACTCTAGTCCTACTGTGTCCTCCTCCGCCCCAGTGTTGACACTCTCTCTGTGGTGTTCCATGGTGTCTGCTGCTCCTCTCTCCGTCGGCGTGGAGGCTACCCCTGTCTTCTGAAGGCGTATTTATAACACTCCCCCTCTCCTCCTTCCTCCTCCCTATCTTTCTCCCCCTGCTTCTCCCTCTCTGCTTCTCTCTCTTTCTCTCTTACTCCCTCTCTTTCTCTCTCACTCTCTCTCTCTCTTTCTCCTCTTTCTTTCTCTCTCTCCCTCTCTCTCTCTCTCTCTTTCGCTCCCCAGCTGGACTCGGTGGATAACTTCACCCCCTCTAACACCCCGTCCCGAGACGAGGACTCCAAGTCTCACCTCAAGTCTCGCTCGCGGTCGCCCTCCATGGCCAGCGACGTGGAGCCCATTGAGGTCAGCATCCTTCTTTAACCCTGGTTGAACTTTCAACTCTGACCCCTCGGCCTTCTCAGAGTTTGCATTTTGTGTTCTCTGAGGCATTGGCCAGGGTTGACAACTAACCCCGTTAATAATGTACTTGGTAGTTAATCTTTAGAGATGTGTGGAGTTAACAATAGTGTAATATTAAGATTTGTATTGCAAGTAACTGACTGTTTTTTTTTTTTTTTTTTTTGTCCCTGCAGTTGATAGACCACCCTCCTCGTACGGTCCAGACCCCCACCATGAGGTCAGGGGGTTACGGGAGCATAGGTCGCTCCTCGCCTAAGGTAACCCTGCCCTCGTTCAACCCCAAAAAACAAATAAGATAATTAAACCTGCTATAAGCTAATAAAATCAGCCATGTGTTTCATTCCTACCCCACTAAGCTTTGTGCTACTTTGAGTTTATATAGTTAACTAAAATAGTTAATGAGACCTGCTATAAACTATCAAAATCAACCCAGGGATTATTTTGAACCCCATTAATCAGCACGACACACAGAGTTAATTTATGTTATTGATATTGTGTTACCTCAAATCAATGTATCGGTTATGTTCTGACTAACCTCTCTCTCTCTCTCTCTCTCTCTCTCTCTCTCTCTCTCTCTCTCTCTCTCTCTCTCTCTCTCTCTCTCTCTCTCTCTCTCTCTCTCTCTCTCTCTCTCTCTCTCTCTCTCTCTCTCTCTCTCTCTCTCTCTCTCTCTCTCTCTCTCTCTCTCTCTCTCTCTCTCTCTCCTCCCCACCCTGCAGCCCAAAGCCCACCAGTTTGTTGTGAAGTCGTTCAGTGCTCCCACCAAGTGTAACCAGTGCACCTCCCTGATGATCGGCCTCATCCGCCAGGGCTGCACCTGTGAAGGTAAGAGAGGGAGGCAGGAGGAGGGGTGCAGGATTGCATGGGATCAGAGTAGAGACGAAAGGACAGTAGTTGTTTTTTAAACGTATGGATTGTGCAACGTAAAGGAGACCAGATGGAGTATACATTTTGTTCGCCACAATACTTTTGTGACGTTGCATTTTTTGAGACAAAAAAAAACCAATATCATATTTTCCTGTAACATTTACATTTGTTTCTTCTCTCGCGCTCTCTCTCGCTCTCTCTCTCTCGCTCTCTCTCTCTCTCTCTCTCTCTCTCTCTCTCTCTCTCTCTCTCTCTGTGTGTGTGTTGTCTGTTGTGTGTTGTGTGTGTGCGTGTGTGTAGTGTGTAACTTCTCCTGCCACGTGACGTGTGCAGACAAAGCCCCGGCCGTGTGCCCCGTGCCCCAGGACCAGACCAAAGGCCCGCTGGGCATTGACCCCCAGAGGGGCATTGGCACCGCCTACGAGGGGCACGTCAGGGTATGACACCCTCCCTCCCATCCCCGTCCCCCCTCCTAAAACTCACCCTCCCATCCCCTTCCCCCTCCTAAAACTCACCCTCCCAACCCCTTCCCCCTCCTAAAACTGCCCCTCCCATCCCCTTCCCCCTCCTAAAACTCACCCTCCCATCCCCTTCCCCCTTCTAAAACTGACCCTCCCATCCCCTTCCCCCTCATAAAACTCACCCTCCCATCCCCGTCCCCCCTCCTAAAACTCACCCTCCCATCCCCTCCCCCCTCCAAAAATTCACCCGCTACTGTTCTGATCCGTTGGTTACTGTATTCCTGTTCTGTAGTCCAAGCCTGTTTATGTGAAAGAAAGAAATAGTTTGTAACAAATGGAATTAAATCTTAATATTTTACAGTCAGTAACATTTACATAGTAGTCAGTGTGAAAGTCCGATGTTTAAGTTCTTGACGTTCAAATTTACTGTTATTTTGTATACTTGAATGGATAAAAACGTGTTATCTTGTCTGTAACCAGGATGATGAGATGATAATAATAATATTTATAATCCTGTTGTCCTTGAATGCGTCTCCAGGTGCCAAAGCCCACAGGGGTAAAGAAGGGCTGGCAGAGGGCGCTGGCTGTGGTCTGTGACTTCAAACTGTTCCTCTACGAACTGGGAGAGGGGAAGGCCACCACGCCTAGTGTGGTAGTCAGCCAGGTGATAGACATGAGGTGAGAACTACAAATCCCATAGTTACAGAGACATCGAGGTGAAGTGACCACACCCAGTGTTGTAGTCAGGAGAGAGACAGAAGGTGAGAACTTCAAATCCCATAGTTACAGAGACATCTAGGTGAAGTGACCACACCCAGTGTTGTAGTCAGGAGATAGACAGAAGGTGAGAACTTCAAATCCCATAGTTACAGAGACATCTAGGTGAAGTGACCACACCCAGTGTTGTAGTCAGGAGAGAGACAGAAGGTGAGAACTTCAAATCCCATAGTTACAGAGACATCTAGGTGAAGTGACCACACCCAGTGTTGTAGTCAGGAGAGAGACAGAAGGTGAGAACTACAGCACTTAAGACTGATAGCACTATCACATAGCACTACAAATCGCCAGTGTGGTGGTCAGCCTGGTTATTCATGAGGTGAGAACTACGACACTTCAGGTCGACATGAACTACAAATCCCACAGTCACAGATATGCTTTTTTTAGGGGGAATGTTTGCTAATCATTAAAATGAACCTTCTCACTTGTTTTCTTTTTCCAGGGACGAGGAATTTTCTGTGAGCTCTGTCCTGGCTTCTGATGTCATCCATGCCAGTCGTAAGGACATCCCCTGTATATTCAGAGTAAGTGGCAGCTTAGTGCTGGTTTGTATTGGGCAAGTACACTGATTCAGACACATATATGTTTGTATTGTGCATTAGGTACACTGATTTAGATCATTCAGGTAAAAAATTCCCTTTTTTATAATATTGAATATATCAGTCCTTATATAGTCTATACCGTTGTTTGTCACAGGTACCATCAATCCTTCTTGAATGATACATTTTGAAAAGCACTGTTTCTTTTGTTTGGTTTCTTATAAACTCGAACACCCCCATTTTGTCACTGTTTCGACATCCAATCGTCACCCGTGACCTTTAACCTTTGCCCCCTCCCCCTATCCCTGCTGCCTAGGTGACGGCGTCCCAGCTGTCGCCCTCCAGCAGCCACAAGCCGTCCATCCTGATCCTGGCCGACAGCGACCACGAGAGGAACAAGTGGGTGGGCCTGCTCAACGAGCTGCACCGCATCCTGAAGAAGAACAAGCTGAAGGAGCGCTTCGTCTACGTGCCCAAAGAGGCCTACGACAGCACGCTGCCCCTCATCAAGACCACGCAGTCCGCTGCTATCATAGGTAACACACGCACACACACACACACACACACACACACACGGCCCCTCATCAAGACCACGCAGTCCGCTGCTATCATAGGTAACACACACACACACACACACACACACACACACACACACACGCAGTCCGCTGCTATCATAGGTAACACACACACACACACACACACACACGGCCCCTCATCAAGACCACGCAGTCCGCTGCTATCATAGGTAACACACACACACACACACACACACACACACACGCTGCCCCTCATCAAGACCACGCAGTCCGCTGCTATTGTCGTGGATCCGATCTTTACCCACTCACGAACATAAGTAACACACACACACACACACACACACACACACAGATAATAAAGTTTGATACACTAGCCCCAAAGTCATCAAGATAACTAAACAAAGTCGCAGAATGCAAGTCTTGCTTTTTCCAGGCTGCAACAGGTATGAAGTTTAGAAGAATGCAGCTTAAAGGTAACACACACACCCACACACACACACACACACAATGCCCCTCAACACACACACACACACACACACACACACACACGGCCCCTCATCAAGACCACGCAGTCCGCTGCTATCATAGGTAACACACACACACACACACACACACGCACACACACACACACTGCCCCTCATCAAGCCCCTCATCAAGAACACACACACACACACACACACACACACACGCAGTCCGCTGCTATCATAGGTAACACACACACACACACACACACACACACACACACTGCCCCTCATCAAGACCACGCAGTCCGCTGCTATCATAGGTAACACACACACCCACACACACACACACACACACACTGCCCCTCATCAAGACCACACACACACACACACACACATGCTGCCCCTCATCAAGACCACGTCCGCTGCTATCATAGGTACACACACACACACACACACACACACACACACACACACACACCCACACACACACACACACACACTGCCCCTCAATCAAGACCACGCAGTCCGCTGCTATCATAGGTAACACACACACACACACACACACACACACACACACACACACATATACTGAGAGAGACCTACAACAGCACACTGCCCCCCATCAAGATATCGCGGTCAGCTTCTATCATAGGTAACACACACACATACACTGACACACACACACACACACACACACACGCGCACACACACACACACTCAAGGAGGCGTTGAGGAGCACACTGCTCTGCATGAAGAAACAGTTTGCTGCTGTTGTAAAGAGAACAGTACTGTCTCACTCCCACACTAGTCTGGCTTTGACAGACTGACAACCGCGTCAAGCCACTGCACCATAACAATGTCAGATTGGTCTAAGTGGAAGTAGTTAGATGGGTGTGTGTGGCTCTCACACTCACACTCACACATACACTGCACCTCCATCCCAGCCCAGCAGTCATTATCCCCCAAAAATACAGCACCTCTCATTAGTAGTTTGCTGTAGTGAATTCTCCATCTCCTTCTCTTTCTCTCTCTCTCTCTCTCTCTCTCTCTCTCTCTCTCTCTCTCTCTCTCCCCCTCTGACCCTCTGTCTGTGCTATTTTGGCTCTTATGGATCCCTAAAGAATTTGCAGACAAGTAATTGGATAAAAACATTGTGCCAGTGAAAAACCCTCTGAGCCATCTAGCTGCGGTCTTCTCCATCTTGTCAAAAATAGAACCGCATTTTCTACACCCATTATCTTTCTGCCTTTTTGATATGTTTCAACACTTCAACACTTCTGAGTATCACATTATTCTGCAATAAAAAAAATCTTGTTTTTTTTCATGCCAGATCACGAGCGTGTTGCCCTGGGCAACGAAGAAGGCCTTTATGTCATCCATGTAACCAAAGATGGTGAGATTTTAACGTCCCTGAAATATTCCGCCATTACCTCACTGGACTTTGAATTCTGTTTTTCTCCGGGTTCTCTCTGAGCTATATGCCATGTCCTAACCCTCTCTCCCTCCCTCCCCCGTCCCCCCTCCGCCCAGAGATCATCCGCGTGGGGGACAACAAGAAGGTGCACCACATCGACCTGGTGGCCCAGGAGCAGCTCCTGGCCGTCATCTCGGGTCGGAACCGCCACGTGCGCCTCATCCCCATGGCGGCGCTGGACGGCAGGGAGACGGACTCCTTCAAGCTGGCCGAGACCAAAGGCTGCCAGTCCATCGTCTCCGGGCCCGTCAGGAACGGCTCGCTCACCTGCCTCTGCGTGGCCATGAAGAGGCAGATCATCTGCTATGAGGTGGGTGTGTGTGTGTGTGTGTGTGTGTGTGTGTGTGTGAGTGTGTGTGTGTCCTGCTTGCATCCTCCTCCTTGTAATATTTTTACAGTATTCATTGAGTTTTAAACAGCTTCATGTTTCCTCCTCCCCCACAATTACACTTTCACACAGACTTCGAACATAACTCATTTACTTACAGCAGCTTTAACAGCAGCTTTAAGGAGACTTTTTTAATATCCATATTACAACAAAAATATCAAGGTAGAATTTAAACACCTCCGCCCCAGTTCCAATTCTGTACAAGCAAAATAAAAACCCCTCTCCCCACCCCTCCGCCATCCTCTGCTGCCATTCCTTACCATACCAGTAGACCTTTAACCATCCCTCCCACCTCTCCCCTCTCAGGTAAACAAGAGCAAGGCCCGTCACCGGCGCCTGCGGGAGCTCCAGGCCCCCGGCCCCGTCCAGTGGATGGGGCTGCTCGGCGAGCGCCTCTACGTGGGCTACCAGTCCGGCTTCACCCGCTACAGCGTCCACGGCGACAGCGCGGCCGTCAGCCTCCTCCACCCGGAGGACCACACACTGGCCTTCATCGGGCAGCAGGGGCTGGACGCCCTGGTGGCCGTGGAGATCTCCACCAAAGAGATGCTGCTGTGCTTCAGCGCCATCGGCGTCTACGTGGACTCCCAGGGGCGGCGCTCGCGCCAGCAGGAGCTGATGTGGCCCGCCATGCCCAACGCCGCTTGTGAGTCAGCCTAGCCTGTGGTTGTGCCCCCGCATAGTTTAGGGTTGATTCATGTTTAAAACATAGAACTAATATGGGTTAGGGTAGATAGTTTACATCTATTCATATTTAAAACATTTAGCTAATTTGGGTTAGGGTAGATAATTTAGGGTTTAATCATATTGAAAACATAGAACTAATATGGGTTAGGGTAGATAGTTTAGGGTTTAATCATATTGAAAACATAAAACTAATATGGGTTAGGGTAGATAGTTTAGGGTTTATTCATATTTAAAACATTTAGCTAATATGGGTTAGGGTAGATAGTTTAGGGTTTAATCATATTGAAAACAAAAAACTAATATGGGTTAGGGTAGATAGTTTAGGGTTAGGGTTAGGGTTAGATAGTTTAGGGTTTATTCATATTTAAAACATTTAGCTAATTTGGGTTAGGGTAGATAATTTAGGGTTTATTCATATTTAAAACATTTAGCTAATATGGGTTATTGTAGATAGTTTAGGGTTTAATCATATTGAAAACATAAAACTAATATGGGTTAGGGTAGATAGTTTAGGGTTTATTCATATTTAAAAAATTAAACTAATATGGGTTAGGTAGATAGTTTACATCTATTCATATTTAAACATATAACTAATATGGGTTAGGGTAGATAGTTTACATCTATTCATATTTAAACATGTAACTAATATGGGTTAGGGTAGATAGTTTACATCTATTCATATAAATGGAATAAAAACTGAATCGTGATGCATTGGAAAGGGAAACGCGTCTTCAGAACTGTCCATATTTGTTAGCCTGGTCTTATGGTTTTAGTCATACACACAAGTATATCAATAATGTCATTATATTATTATTATTATTTATATCCTTATTGTTATGAGGTGTACCTAGCTGTAGTAGGTCCTATGGTTGTCGTAGTGAGTAACTACCCTGCTCCTGTCGTCCTGACCTCCAGGCTACAACGCCCCCTACCTGTCGGTGTACAGTGAGAGTGCCGTGGACGTGTTTGACGTCAACACCATGGAGTGGATCCAGACCATCCCCGTCAAGAAGGTGAGCCTCTCCCCTGACGCGCTGCAGACGCTCGAAAGACTTAGAGAGGACCATAAAGAGTCCGTCCTGCTCACCCAGATGATGAGTGCAGACCAGGCCACGTTGGTATGAGTTGTGTTTGGCGTTGAGCGGACAGTATTCCAAGAGATTTTCTGCGTGACTGGTTACGATCTGAGCTAAGCGTCGTGCCAGATGTTGCTGAGACGACCCTGATAAGAATGTTCTCGGTGAGAGATAGCCCGACACAGTGGATAAATCTCCTCTGCTCTGGGTGTCGTCCTTTCAATAAGAAGGGGATCAAACCAGTCTGGCGTTCAGGTCACTTTGAGACCGTCCTACGTCGTTGTTCGTAAATCTCCTGGCATGCCTTGACCCCACGTGACCTTTGTCCACCTCCAGGTGCGACCTTTGAACGTGGACGGCTCTCTGAACCTCCTGGGCCTGGAGACCGTCAGGCTCATCTACTTCAGAAACAAAATGGCGGGTAAGTCAAACGCTGGCCGCGTCGGTAAACTATTAGCCCAGTGCTGTTCATGAGGGCAGACAAAGGGGACATGTAGACATTTACTCTGGCTAAGGAATGTGGATGGTCTGATTTGGATTTTAACACCTTCATCAATGCTGATGTGTTCAGGAATAAGGATCAGTTAAACAGCTACACGTAAAACCTTAAAAAGATATCACACTCGCGTCACACTTTTTTTTAAATTGTCCAATCCAATCAGAAACAAACAAATATGACTAATTAGTCGTAATTAGTCAGGTTATGTGTTTAGTCTGTTTCTATTGAATATTCACGTGGACTGTTCTCGTCGCAGAGGGAGATGAGCTGGTTGCCCCGGAGACGTCGGACAACAGCAGGAAGCAGCTGGTCCGCAGCATCAACAACAAGAGACGCTTCTCCTTCAGGGTGCCAGAGGAGGAGAGGCTGCAGCAGAGGAGGTACTACAACATTCACTCCCCTACAGTCCACTACACTGTATAGAATACACACTCACCAATTCATCATTTACATTGAAACAGTCTGCGCACTACAGACAGGCTGCAGCAGTGGAGGCAACTTCCATTCACTGGCTTACTCATCTGTGTGCGTGTGTGCGTGCGTGCGTGCATGTTTTAATCTGTGTTCATCACCTGTGTGTGTGTGTGTATGGTGTCCTCTCCAGAGAGATGCTGAGGGACCCTGAGATGAGGAACAAACTGATCTCCAACCCCACCAACTTCAACCACGTGGCCCACATGGGCCCTGGAGACGGCATCCAGATCCTCAAAGACCTGCCCATGGTAAGACCCCGCTGCCCTGGCCCCGCTGCCCTGGCCCCGCTGCCCTGGGCCCGCTGCCCTGGCCCCGCTGCCCTGGCCCCGCTGCCCTGGCCCCGCTGCCCTGGCCCCGCTGCCCTGGCCCCGCTGCCCTGGCCCCGCTGCCCTGGCCCCGCTGCCCCGGCCCCGCTGCCCTGGCCCCGCCGCGGGCCTGTCCCCGCCGCGGGCCTGTCCCCCCTCTGTCCACAGGGTCAACACACAGCTTGGATCACCTGTCGTCGCCTCATGTAACCCATTGAGCGTTATTCATGGACTCGTTGACATCATTTTAGCGTGGGCATGCTTTTTTTTTGTGATGAATAGGTCATATCCATGGAAAAGCCTTTTCATTGTGGTTGTTCCAGTCATGGCGTGCGTGTGGAGAGTGTACGGTTTTCATGGCGTGTGTGTGTGTGCGTGCGTGTCTGTGTTTGTGTGTTGTGAGATTATCTTACTACTGTTTTCACTGACTCATTGCATCTGTGTTCACGCTCAAACAAGGCTTTTTTTTTTGCTTTTCATGCATTCTCATATCCACGGATCTCTGTGTGTGTTTATCTCTTTCCTCACCCCCTCCATCCCTTGCATGGCTCTGCTGTGTGCGTGTGCGTGTGCGTGTGTGTGTGCGCGTCCGCTCTAATCCAGAACGTCCGTGCACAGGAGAGCCGAGCCGGGTTCAGTGGTTCCGTCAGCATCCCTTCCATCACCAAGAACCGGGCGGAACCAGGTCGGTCTATGAGTGCCAGCAGTGGACTGGGCATACGTGAGTACAGGAGACAGGTCCCCTAACCTAACCCTGCACGATAGGATAGGTTTAGATGAACCAGGTCAGTCTATGAGTGCCAGCAGTGGACTGGGCATACGTGAGTACAGGAGAGAGCAGTGGGAAACACTCCTCAGTCCCCTAACCTTACCCTCCACGATAGGTTTAGAGGAATATAATTTTTTTGTATCTATTTTGGGGAAATATAATACGAGAATTTCATCACTTAATAGACCCATATTTAAAGTGTCTCAGACCTCAAAGTCTGTATTGTTTTGTGACCATAGAACCTTAGAGAGTCTCTTACCTTAGTTGAAATAGCTGCTTTTTTATCCGGTGCATTACAGCTGATATTTTGGTTCCAATGAATTTCATTCTGATACTTTGTTCTCTTTGTCCCTGTAAATGTCTTCAAATATTCCTGTCTGTTCCCACTCTACCACACCCTTCCACCCTTCCCATTTTGACACTCTTTTCAATCTCTCCTTTTCTTTTTGCTATCTATTTTTGAGTCTCTCTCTCTCTCTCTCTCTCTCTCTCTCTCTCTCTCTCTCTCTCTCTCTCTCTCTCTCTCTCTCTCTCTCTCTCTCTCTCTCTCTCTCTCTCTCTCTCTCTCTCTCTCTCTCTCTCTCTCTCTCTCTCTCTCTCTCTCTCTCTCTCTCTCTCTCTCTCTCTCTCTCTCTCTCTCTCTCTCTCTCTCTCTCTCTCTCTCTCTCTCTCTTTATATCGCTCCCTCCAGGTTCGTCTTCCCAGAACGGCAGTGCGCTGCGCAGGGAGCTCTCTGGGGGGAGCTACAGCTCCAAACGCCAGACCATGACCTCCCCCTCCGAGAGCTCCCTGTCCTCCGGCGGGGGGATGGACGGAGGCGACGCGCCCCTCTCCCAGTTTGACAGAGAGGTGAGCGGCTCCCGGCACGCAGAGCCACAGCCTCTCTCTCTCTGAGGACCGTCCTCCTGTCTGTCAAAGGCTGCTAAAAGCTAATCCTACTAACTACTGTCGCCGGGTAGAATGTGTTGTGTGGAAACTGATTTTGTATTGAAGGGAATGACTTCGTATTCTCGTGCCTGGATGAATACTTTGTAATAGTCGTTTTTTTACTCTGGCTGTATGCAAAGTAGTTGGAACTGGTCTGGCCCATTGTTACCTTAGTTCTTTCTTTGAAGAAGTAGCGTGTCCCAGTACCAATAAGTCAAACATACGTGAAAAATTGGCCCCGGAAATCTTATTGCAAACGGTAATATGAAATGATCATACATCAAAGTTTAGCATATAGGCTCCTCCCCTTTGTCCCGCCCACAACATCCCAGCCTCAGCGTGTGAACCCTCATTCCATCCTGCTAGCTGATTGGCTACTTGTGCCGCCACGGGCCAATCATAGCCCTTCATAATAAACACAGTCGGCCTTTCCCAGCAGCCCCAGTCATAACCCCTGCCCTCCCCTCCTCCTTCTCCTCCTTTCTCGTTCCTGTTAAGACCAGTTTTCTCTCTCCAACTTGTTTAGACTCAGGGTGTGGTAAAGTTGGTAATGTTGGCCCCTAATCATATATTTAAATGCATCGTAGCTCTCGTGGTTCATTTGATCTATAATCAGATGGGTTTAATGGCGCAGAGCAATGCCCAAGCTAGCCTAGTGGCGATGGGCAGCATCTATCGTGAACCCCCTAGGCGTCCTCAAACCACCAAACCCCATTCTACCGCCCCCTTCATGTCTGGCTGGCTACTCTGTTTTAGTGCCCCCCCCCCCCCCCCCTCTCTCCGTCTCAACCCTCAAACCACCCCCACCGCCCCCCTCCTCTGGCCCTCCCTGCCCATGCCTCCTCCACCCCCCAGCATGTTAATCTGGGCGGGGTTGCTGAGTCCAAATTTTGCCTTTCCTCTCCAGTGGGCGGCGGTCTCGCCATCGGAGAAGACCCCCGATCTGAAAAGGGCTTTAAGGACCCTGCTTAGTAAAATGAAGGTAATGTGGTCAACGGCAAACACCCCGGGGGTGTCCCTCTCCACACACACACACACACACACACACACACGCGCGCGCGCGCATGGACAAGCACACACACACACACACACACACACACACACACACACGCACAATAATTCAAACACTTACTTTCACGTGCATGGATATGAGCACACACAGTGTTGCACACACGCGCACACACTCACGTTCGTGAAGCTTTGCCCTGACGTCACCATCACCAACCCCCCCTCCGACCCCCCTCCCACTTTGCACCATTTCAAACCAAGCGGAGCAGCAGCGTCTGGTGGCTTCTGGTCACCGCCCTCTAGTGGCGGGAAGCCGCCGCTGCACCCGTCACTGCCTCACCATTACCTTTAGTTTGGTTTTATTTTCTGTGGTTTTGAATGGTGCTCCTCCCTGCACTGTGCTGTGCTGTGCTGTGCTAGTTCTCCCGAGCTGGCTACTGGCTAAGCATGACTTTCAGCCTCCATACCACTCCCTGGTGGTGCATTCCGCCATGTTTCTGAGAACGACAACTACAGCAAAATATCACACCAGTGACTAATGCAATTACTTTGTTTAACTTTTATTTAAGAGCCTACGTAGGAGAGGTGCCCAGTTGCTTTATCAATTTTGAGGCACCATAGGTATTAGCTATGTGCCTTGAGGATAAAACGCTGGCCACAACATCCGTAGACCGGTAGTTAGAGCTGTGCTTTAGCAATTACAAAGCACAGTCTAACCGTTCAAAATTAACAAAATAATACGTGTGGTTTGTCTTTGAGAAACGTGCTTGCAGGTATATCATGCTTCGCTTCAGTCTACCACGGATCTGAAACGAGTGGCTCCGATCCCGATAGAACAGAAAAAGGGCCGTCGCCATCTTCTCTCTGTAGAAATATAAGAGACAACACGCTACCCAGTGGCTTCCTGTGCACTCCACAGAGTATTGTCATTTACTGTGTGTCCATATTCCAGCCACCTATCTTTATGTTTTTTGGCCTGTTCCTGAAATAGACCTACAAGGCAAAGTAATAGAACAGATCTATAGTTACATGATTGTTGTGGGCTGACTGTAGTACATTAGGTTCCACCTTTAGGCCAAACGTGATTTACTGTAAGTAATGACGTTCTAGATCCTAGCAGATGATGAAGACGATTCCGACTTAATGGCATGAAAACTGTATGTAGTTCACGCTCACTGAACCGGAAACTGAAGACGCTTCGCACACATACCGAACATGGCATCCCTCGGGGGCCCGCGATTGGCTGATTCAGCTGTGTGTTTTCCCCGTCGGCCAGCCAATCAGTTCCGGTCAATCGAGCCGCTCATCGGCTGTTAATGTGGAATGGGCCGGAACTTCAAGGGCCACGTTGGCTAAGGCGCCCCGGCGATTTATCTGCGACGTGATTTGATGTGACGCCTGGCATCGGCAAACCGACAGCAAATGAGATCAGAGCGTTTGTGATAAGTGTGTTTGGTTGGAAGGACAAACAAACACACACACACACACACACACAGAGTAATACAGTGGTTCCCTTAGGGGTTGTATCGAGCCGCTCTGTTGTAACCCAATAGGAAGCCTCTGGGTAGCGTTCAGTTGGTCACACACAGGAGAAGGACAGCCATTGTGTTTTGTCAGTTTAGTGCTACTAAGTGAATGTGTGTATTGTGGTGTGTGCTCTCTCCTTTGTGCCGTGGTCTGAACGTGACTTAGTGGAAGTTGCCTTCTTGACCCGGTTCCTGGTGGTTCCATATAGTGTGAAAGGAACAATGATCTAATAGACCTCTTTTTCTCCCTCCCCCTTTTTCTTCTTCTTTGGTCTCACTACACTGTTTCTCTGCTTTTTTTCGTGTCTCTCTGTTTGTATTCCATTTTTCTTCTTCTCTTCCTTTCATCCACTCATTATTCCTCCTCGGTCCATTCTCTCTTTCGCTCTACCTCTTTCTCCTTCTTCTCCCCACCATGGCCCTCTCTCTCTCCTTCACTCTCTCTTCTTCCCTTCATCCCCCTCTCTCTCCTGTCTCCAGGACTCGGACTCGCCGCGTCACTCCACGGCCTCCAACAGCTCCACCTTCAGCAGCCCTCCCAGCCCCGCCTCCCCCCACAAGACCAAGTCCCTCTCCCTGGAGAGCACAGACCGCATGGCCTGGGACACATGAGTGACTGACAGACAGCGCAGGACTCCAATCCCTGTCCTCCACTACGCCCCGTGCCCCCCCCCCCCCCCCCCGACCCAGGGCTCGGCCTATCATATCTGTCTATTTTACCCCTCCCGCCCACAGAACTGCACCCCCCACTGCCCCTATTGGCCCAAGCCCTTGCCAATACATTCTCACCCTCCTATAATGCTGCCCCTCACTACAGTCTGCAGCGGACGAGCAGATCTGTCCGACCCGTTACAGGGAAATGCACTTTTGTTTGGCAGCCCTGAAGCTAAGAAGAAGTGTCTCTCGTGTTCTGAAATGTGTGCGTGTTCAAGTGTTAATTTACGCGCTTCCTTGTTTTGAGTGTGTGTGTATGTGTGTGTGTGTGTGTGTGTGTGTGTGCGCGCGCGCGCATGCATGTTTGTGTGAGTGTGAACACACCCTAGTGTGTATGTCTGTTTGTGATGTGTCGGGATGGGCACACATTCTAAGGATGAATATTTGCAAGCCCCTGCTCCCTCCTCCCTGCCCACTCCTGTAACCAGGAAAGGAGAAGTGTGGAGCTACTTTGCCAGTACTTTAACCACAGCCCTCGTAGACCCAGATTAGTATTACAAAATTGGCACCTCATTCAAAGACATTCAAACCTCAAGATTCCACATACAAGAAGAGGATTGTCGTCCAAAAGTGATATTTGTACTTGTATATAGGACCCTTTATGTTTGGGTGGGACAATGTTTTATTTATTTATCAATCTTAAACGAGGAGAGCAAGGTGTTATGCGGCTTGAGGTTGAAAGAGTGGATATTTTGTATTCCTCCGCTCTTTCCTGTCCGTTGGTTGTTAGGTGACAGCAACTGACTTTGAGAGAGGAAAAATGTAACAAAACAAAACAAAAAAAGCAAGAAAGCAATGATGTTTATTTTTTATTTTGCTCATGAAAGTGATACTATGTGCAGTGACTTTATTTGGTTTGTTACCATCAACAACAGGCTATACAAAAAATTATTATAAGAATTGAAAAGAGCGGGATGTTTGTAACCTAGGGTACTCTACTGGCTTCATGTTCTAGAACCTTAGAAACTGCTTAAGGGCAAACGGAACATTCTATGGTGACATCACTGCTCCTTCATGCTAGCCACTCGCTCCTCATTGGACCAGTGTGAGTGAGCATCATTCCCTGATCTGGGACCATTCTCCATATGTCCTACTAGACCTTCCGTGAGAAGCATACTATATATAGACCAATCGACCAATTAGAACGCTAATTCCCATCACGATGTTGTACATACGTTAAAGTAGAGAATAATATATGATAAGGAAAATACTATAGCGAAATGCGAAATGGGAGAAAATAAATCCCTGTTTCTTTTTTTGTTTTTAGAGTGATTTGGGGGTGTCCTATTCACATGAAAGCCATTTAAAACCACTTTCAAGTTATTTTTACAATTGCTTTTTAGAATTTGTTCTGTTTGTTTTTGTTTTTCATATGTATGACACTGTTCAGTGTTGTTTAAAATGTTAGGTTTGTTTGAGGAAACTTGTATATGGGTCAACACTGCCCTTTGCTGTAGTGTGAATATGTGCATTCATCAAAAGTGATGGCTGTGTCAGGCAGTTGCGCTCACACTAGTATACACACTGACACATGTAACGCGCGTTCAAAGATACATTTTTTTTTTAAATTTGATTTAATTTTATTTTTTTAAGTAAATGCCTTGTCTTTTCTCCTCCACTCCTTCCACGTTGTAACCCACGGAGGTAGGATTCATGAAAATACCTGCCCGTTCAACAGTCACACATATTTATCCTGTCTGTGAAATGTGGGACCTGTGGACCTAGGTAAACACTACGTCCTTCCTCTGGCGGTGGACAGATCTGGACAAAAGCTTCTTATTACCAAAAAGGAAAGAAAGAAAAAAGAGAGAAAGGCCTACAATCAGTCTTGATCGTTTTTTTTCTTCTTCATACTTTCTCACAGCCTTGCTTATTTGAAGAATGTTTTCAATATATGTTAGTAAAAAAAAAAAAAGAAGAAAAAAAAGAGACTAAAATTGTATGAGTTGACTACAGTGTACAGACAACGCTAGGCTAAATCGGACACATTGAATAAGGATGTAAAATAAGAGAGACGCGTGCACACAGAAAACATTTCTGTGACAGACGACTGATTTTCCACTAAGATGTGTATGCTCTCTGTCCATGCAATAATATTAACACACACTACAGCTTAGCGATTATCTGTAACAAATTTTCTTTGGCCACACGCTATTCATGAATTATATCTTTATTATTTTTGGAGTTCTGCATTGTGCCTAGATCAGCAAACCCTTTCTCGCCCTGTCTGTAAAGAGGCATAATAAGGGTCTCTTTTTGAAAAAAAATAAAAGTTTGGAATTCTAATTGAGGGATTGTTTTTAATGTTGCAGACTGATTTTACGATGACCGTTGTCCACGATACTCAAAGAGACCTTTCTGTAAACGTTTAAGGGATGTGAAAGTCCTTTTAAATCCGAAGTATTCATAAAATATCAACGACCATCATTGGGGGAAAAGTTCTGATTTTTATCCTGCCAATGGCCTAGAAGCCAAACCAGTACGTTCTACAGTATCTACCAAGAGTATTTCTCTTTTTGCAGACCAAACCAACTATCTCTCTAGTCAGAGCACCCATTCCGAAATGTTTCATTATTTACATTTTCCTTCTTGGGATATTTTATTTTATATTGAGCTTGAAAAAAAATTGTTTGAATGGCTCTCTATATGGCTCAAACTGATTTTCCGGAAAACTCTCAACTCAAATAACCTCTTTTAAAATAGTCCCATTTAAGCTACATTAAGTCTCCTTATTTCATATATTTGCTAGACCTTATCTTTAGAATGTATAAGCTGGTAAGGCAGAAATATTCTTAGCTGTAGGGTTTTAGCTGGCTTTTATTTTTAACTAAATGCCCCTAAATGCCCAGTAAAGAGAGAATGAAAAAAAAAACTCAGGAATTCTCAGAACCAATGAAATAGTTCAACCTGTCAATGTGTGTGAGCGGTGCATGGGGAGGAAGAGACAGCAGGCATTAAAGCTACATTTGAAACGAGAGTGCAGCTGCGTTTTGGCACTAAGGGCCAAACATCAGAGGGGGCGATGTGGGAACAAGGATACACAAACTGACGTCTGTTTTGAATTAAATATGAGGATGAAATGAAATGTAAAAGGTGGTTTCTAGGGTGTTTGATTGAGGCTAACAGACCACAGTGATAACCATATACAATTATAAACACAATGCCTTTGCATTTCAGTGAGCTCTTTATCTGTAGAACCTTCAATATAATTTTTTTGCTCTTTCATATCATATTACACGTTTTTTTTATTTTTTTTTTCGTTTTGTTTTCTAGGATTTGCTTTGTAATAATTTGTACAGTTTTGCATGTTATAGATGGAATCCTTTATTTTTTGGTTTGTTGTTTTTATTTTTGATTTGCTCAATTTGAATGGTTTGGGAGTTTCACCGAGAATAACCCACTACAGGTGATGTAGATTCTTTTTGCACAGAAATATTTAAGGTGTAAGGTCAAACTTAAATAATGTATGGAACTGGCCACCAGGCGTATGTGGAGAACTCATTATATTAACCTGACTCTGATGTATTTCAATAAAGCGGAGGGCTGTTACAAATACAGACTTTGTGTGTGTGTGTGTGGTTTGTGATTCGTTTTTGTTGTCATGTAGTCACGCATTCGTTTGTTTTTAAAAAGTTTATTACAAATTACACAACTGTACCTGAAAATGGAAATATTTTTTACACCTATGCATATATCGATGCCACTAGAAGAAAATCAGGGCTAAAAGTTTCACTATACAAGTATACACTTTGTAAAGAGGGGATGGGGGGATGGTACTAGTCAAAGTCTATTCTAACATCCGAAATAAAAGTATCACTACCTATTATATTCATACAATAAGGCTGGGAGCTGGGAATGTCTCTCCTCCGGAATTCAAGCCCATCCTATTTCATCAGCACTGAAAACCAGAAGACTACCCCTTTTCTCCTTCACATCTGATCCTTCACCATTGTATCACAAAGAAAGCCAACTGCATCAATTTGAAGTGCAATAAAAGAAAAACAGACATACAAAATAGAAAATCACCTTGACATAATGGAACAGAACCACTGGGCACGAGACTGAGCTCTCATCTGAGTCTGGTCAAGGGTTGCCATGGTGTAAGGAGTGCTTTATTTAAATGTAACTTGTTTTGAGGTGAACACAAAAGTTCGTTTTGTTTTGACCCCTAATACCCGGGTTTCTCCATCCTGAGATGCGGAATGATAAGAAACACTTTTTTTGTTTTTTGAAGTAATACGGTTCATGAAACCTTTCTGGTGCCGGGAATGTTCGTTGCTGGTCTCTCCACGCCATCACAGAAACTACAGGCGACCTCACCAGTCTGGAGCTGCGGTGCCGAAAGGTCACAGTCCCAACGCGTGACGCAGGTCCTCCATCTATTATTGAAAGCTTAATCTTTTTCACACAAAGCCAGAGCACTGGAGGCCTAGAAATGTGAGCGCAGGTGTTCAGTTTCTCTTCGTCTCGACAGTTCATATTTCAGTAGTAGGTCCTTTCGGTAGTCGACATTCCCCTTCAAATGTCATTGTTGTCAGAACAAAGCATAGCCCGTATGGGTCAGTCTGGAGTTCATTTTAAGGCGTCAAACACAAACACAACAAACAGTCCAGTAGTTTTGGTTGGCTTCCCGTTTACTCTCACACTACTAATCAGCTTGAAGGAAACAGGATTTCCAGTGTTTACATGAAACCCTAGGTTCTAACCTTTCGTCCTTGAGTTTCACTATTTCACTCACACCCATCCAGCTCTTCAAAATCTATGGGATGTAACGCGGGAGTCCAGCCAGTCGACTCTATAGACAAAACAGATTTTTCCTCAGTTCAGGCCGTTGTACCGTCCTCCTCTAGGACCCTGTGGATACCGTTGCCCGGGGCGCTCTGAATGGCCTGGGTGGCGTTGCTGAGGTCGCGTGTGCTGCTGTGCCGCGATTGGGTCTCCAAGCGCTGGGTGGAGCCATGCCTCGACAGGCTGTCCAGCCGGTTGGTGCTGCACTGTCTGTCGTGGAGGCGGGGCATGCTGCCGTAAGGCGGGCGCTCCTCGGCGCCACGGAAACTAGAGGCTGTGTATCTGGGCAACGAGGAGAGGGAGGGGAGAAGAGATGGGGGATGAGAACGTGTAACCCTGACCCTTTTTTAATTCAAGTAACATGTTATCCCAACTGTCATTTTACAGGGCAAAACTATCACTAAGGTCGCCATCTTCAATATAGTCAAAAGTCATAACACCAAACACACACACACACATACACACACCCTCACACGCACACACTCCATCCGACGCCAACTTGGGGGGGGGGGGTCCTGTACCTGCCGTCGCGGGAGCGGTGCAGGCTGCCGTGGTAACTGCTCATCTTGGAGGGCCCGCTGCGGACGGAGCTGGCCCGGCTGGTGGAGGCGCTGGGCGGTTCGTCCAGCATGGCCAGGTGGGTGGAGGAGGCGTGGGTGGAGGTGCCCTGCGTGGAGGTGCCCCTGGACTTCCTCACCACGGGGACGCTGGGGTCGCGCAACAGCAGCTGGGAGAAGTCGGGCTCCTGGAGCACCTGCCGACTCTCGTTCACCATCCTGCTGCAGGAGGAGAGGAGGGAGGTGGGGGAGGAGGAGGAGGGCGGGCGGCGGAAGGGAGGCCGGGAGGGGAGGGAGTGGCGGAGGAGGGAGGGGAGGGAGAGGGGGAAGGTGGCGGGGAGCGAGGAGTGGAAGGAGAGGACGGAGGAGGGGGTGGGAGACGGGGTTAATGCTCTGAGCACACACGTACGCACACACAGAGGAGGGAGGTGAGCGTAGAGAGGGAACAGCCCGTTCACTAGGACTACACCACACCTGGAGCAGAGAGATCAGCTCTAATACAAAGAACAAATATAACGCACACTGAATACACAGAAAATCGGATAACTGTATTAAATTCACTCAATACCACTGATTATATTTGCATGTTTAACGGCTACGTGAATAATATAACGCTAATCCTGAAACAAATGGCATTAGGCGGTTTTCTTAACAGACACCTAAAAGCATCAGAACATGTTGCTTTCTGCCAACTCAACAGAGCACTGAAAGGAAACTGAAAGATCCTGAGGTGCGACGGTGGGCTTTTTTAGTAACACCTACTCTTTGCGCTGCTTGCCACGGAAGAAGCTGGCCCACTCGAAGCACGTCTTCTTGCTGCCCACCCAGAAGACGGAGGGGATGCCCACCACCAGCATCATCAGGTACTTGATGAGGAACAGGGCCAGGTCTGGTCTACTGGTCTGCTCCACCTGAGGAGGGGAGC